>CM069233.1:8887310-9244080 GCA_035582765.1 Acer negundo
TTTAGCTTCTTTAAGCTCCCTCCTCACAGATAAAACTAGCTCATCTCTTAGCTTATCTTCAATCTTCTTGGATCTCACCACTTGTTCACTCAAGTGGTCAACTTATGTTGAAAGCTCTAGATTTTCCTCCTTCAATATCCTAATTTCACTTTTGCTTTTCATCCTTGAGCTTTCAAACTTGACTATGTAGTCATGAACATCCATTCTCTCCAAATTTCCATTTGTGGAGTTAGATGATGAGTCATCCTCACTTGAGTCATTTTCCTCTTGACTCTCTTTATCTTCTTCACTACCACATTTGCTCTTGTGGGAGGAGGCAAAGACTACGAATTTAGCCACTTCATTTTCATCATCTGAAGATCTATCTCTCTTATGGGAGTCACCACTTCCACTCCAAGTGGCAGCCATCACATTTCCCTTCTTTTTGTTCTTCAAATTTCCACAATCGAGAGTGATATGTCCTCTGCCACCACAATCAGAGCATTGGATCCCCTTTCTCTCACTATTCTCTTTCCTTGGCTCAAACTTCTTGAAGAGAGCTTTTTTCTTCAAGTCTTGGCCTTTGGATCCAAAACCCTTCTTCTTGAATTTGATAAACTTTTTAAACCTTCTCAACAATAAAGCCATGTCTTCATCCGAGTTATCATTTTCCTCCTTCTCAACTTTGGAGGCCCTTAAAGCAATTCCCTTTTGCTTTTTAGGAAGTGTGGAGGTAGGACCATTCCTAGACTCATAGGCTAAAAGCTTCCCAATCACATCACTCGTCTTCATATCCTTGTAGCCACTATTATCCTCTAAAGCCGTTACCTTGGACTCAAATCTTTGGGGGAGAGATCTCAAAATTTTTTGCTTGATTCTTCTATTCGAATACGGGTCACCAAGTTGATGACTTTGATTGACTAACTACACTCCCTTGAAAAAGAAGCAGGAGGAAGTCCTTACAATCATAGAAGAAAACAGCATACCAAAAGACCTCCAAGGCAATCACATTTTACTCGTAAGGATACTACAAAGTATTGCTAGTTCCATAATGAAAACGAGCATGAAACCTCCAAGTGTTTCCAACTCAAAGAACAAATTAAGTCCCTTATCCGAGAGGGACACTTGAAAGATATCATCCTGAAAAAGACCAAGAAAGTGGACGGTCACTGAAATAACCGACAAAAGAGTCAGGGAAGAAATCTTAGCCTGAAGAAAACTAAGGATAAAAGGCGATAAACACCATCTTTGTTGGGCCAGTGACTGAAGAAAGCAACAAAGAAAGGACACAGGAAATCTGAGAAACAATTGAAGCTATAAAGGACCTCGACGTAATTTCCATTGAGCATGATCCAAAAAAAATCAATGAAGGCTAAGACCTAATAAGATTTACTAAAGCTGACTCACATGGCGTGGATGTTAGACCCAACACTGCACTAGTTATAAGTGCTCGGATTGGCCATAGAGAGTTTCATCGGGTACTGATTGACAATGGAAGCTCAGTAGACATTCTGAGTGTGAGAGTACATGATCAATTGAGACTAGACAGGAAAGACCTATAACCTTTTCATACCCCACTCCGAGAATTTGGTAGAGTAGAGGTGAGATCTCTGGGTATCGTAAAACTGCCAGTAAAGGTTGGAAAGGCCATTTACCTTACCCGACTTTATGGTTGTAGATACAGAAAACTAGCCTTATAACGTCTTGTTAGGCTACTATTATTGAACAAGACCAAAGCGGTCACTGCCACCTATGCCCTAATGATAAAGTCCCCAACGAAATATAGGGTAGACATGGTTAAAAGGTCACAAGAGATGGCACGGAGGGCAAACCTTTCAATTAACAAAGACAAGGAAGACAGAGAAGGCCACCAGGTATGTGTAATTCTATCAGCTGACCAAAACATGGAAGGATCAGAAGACCAAGCAGAAATACCAGAGGAGTTCGAACTTGACCCGAGATGTAAGAGCCTTTATTTTATGATTGGCTTATTTCATGACATACTTCATTGGAGATGATTGTGTAATGGGTAACTTAGGTCATATTGATGTTTATCAAGGTAAGCTTCCAAGTATCTCCATGACTTCAAGATCAAGAGCTTCAAAATGTATATCACTTGACCTTGATTCTTAAAGAGATTAGGTGCACACACATACACTTGCATGCATTTTTATCTATCTTGTATTTGTTACCATGCATGTGTGTTTCATTGATTAGTGCATTTATGTCATTTAGGACACACACTTTCATTGCATTTATATGATTGCATTTGCGTTTCTCTTAATTGTGTGCTTATATGCTTTATCATCACACTTATGCATTTTAATATATTGCTTATCTTTTGTGTGTCACATGCTTGGTAATCATTCATGATGTTATCCATTCTCATTCATGTTATTTATTCACAACCACACTTGCACTTCATGTTAGTCTCAAGTGTGGTGTAATTCGTTTCTATTTGTATGATCAGAAACATCCACGCTTGCACAATGGTGTACATGTCCTAGCACAATGATTGACCACTTGATAAGGTCCCATTCTTCTCTTGGATAAATTATTAGATTTGGTTTGGTTATTTGGAGTAAGTGTCTAGTTTCAAAAGATTGAATTTCAATGATTTCAATGATTTTCAAAACTGAACTTTGTATGGTCTTATGATCATAACTTTTTATAAAAACTAGATACACATACCTTTCCAATGGTATATTATTCGTAATATTTCATTACCATTTGGATTGGTTTTGAAATCTCCAAAGTGACCACTAAAATAGGGCATCACAGCTGTTATCCGAATCTGATCATTAGTCACTCAAATGACCATAACTTTTTTTATAGACATCAAAATGTCATTCCATAAATTGGAGTAGAAATTAGACTTCCATACCTTTCCAACGATATATTATACAAAAGGTTTCAATATAGTTTGGTCATGTTTCGGTGCACTCAAATATTAAGTTATGCGTTATGGAAGGTTTCTGCAGTTAGAGGCCGCCGATTTAGGGTGCCGAAATAGGACCAGTGCATCAACTTGCATTTATGCACCCTTGATTCTACGGTCAAGGGATTAGAATAGGGTGCATAACTGCCCAGGTTTTTGGACACTTCCAAAACGATGTCACTTCATCTATTGTTGTTATTTATACATCTTCTTCTTGCTAGCTCGTTCAATGAAGCTTAAAAACTAAACCAAGTGAGAGAAAGTCATATCCTAGTGAGAGAAGCTCTCAAGAACTCACCTTTACTCAACCAAACACCTTCCCATGAGCATCTAGCATCATCCTAGCATCATCCAAGCATGGGTTTTCTTGTTTTCCTTGACTAAGTAATCTCTACATGTTCTAAAACTTCCTATTTCATCTTTCTAACATGTTTGCCTAGATTTTGCATTTATTTTTTTGATTAAATGCTTAACTCCTTAATTAATGTTGTTTATAACATGTTTGAGTCATAGTTTTTTGGTTAAGATGAGTTGTTTGTGATATCTAGCGTTTATGACCATTTTGCCCTCTAGCTAAGTCTATATGATTTGCATTTAGACATTGTCCTGTAGGACTCATTGATTGTATTTGTTAATTGCATATTTATTGTCCTTGTCGTGTTAATGACAACTTAGGTTGATTTGGCTTTGTTTGTTGACAATTAAGTTGTTAGAGATATTTACAACTAATTGAGACCTCATGTATGTGCATGTAGGATTTGTTGATAACTATGATGTTGATTTGTAACATCTAGTTAAGCATTATATGTTTGTCTAGCATATTTTGTGTTGAGTATAATTGTCATATGCACATAGAATTTTAATTCTCTTCAATGAGTCAAAGTTTTGTGGCTTCTAAGTGAAGTTTCACAAGCAAGTAAAGTCATGTGACTAACGGGGTGTAGTGCTCAAGCAATTGGTCAAGTGCCACTGTAAAAGACCTGTGGGGTGGATTAGGAGGTGCTCACGCCAAGAGTAGTGATCGGGGGATTTCACTGGGGATTGAACCAAGAGTGGTGAGTGGTAGTGTCCATAGCCTGAGGTTGTCTAAGGTGAGAGTCTGTGTATCACTTGAGGGTGTAACCTTTTATTCATATAGTGGATTTCAGTGACCATGTGTGGCGCACATAACAGCCCGTGGTTTTTCCTTGTTAAAGGCTTCCACATAAAAATCAAGAGTTCTTTAATTTCCACATTTTACACTTGATTTATTTTGCATATTATCATATAGAAAGAAGCGAAGCGTAGCGATTCATACTACCGGAAAAGTTTCGGCAACATCGCCATCAATTACAACCTCTAAAATAGTGTGTATTTGGGTTTTTATATGTTAACATTGACTAATCAAAAAATTGGTAATAATCGATTAACAACACATTCACCCCCTCCCCTTTAGGTTGTATTAGACGCACGCTATATATTTATTTTCACAAGAGAAGAACCTGAAACCTAAAAGGATGAGCTAATAGAAGATACAACCCTTTACAATGACGAGTCGACCAAAGTGGTCAAGATAGGTGCAAATTTGCATAGGGGTATTAAAACCGACTTGGCCAACTTGCTAAGAGTATGTGTTCGCATGGAGCCATGAAGATATGCCAAGGATAGACATGAAGGTGATATCATACTACCTAGCTGTTGACCAAGAATTCAGGCCAGTAGTATAGAAGAGACGACTGTTCAATCTAGAGAGAAACATGGCGATTAAGAAAGAAGTAAAGAAGCTGCTCGTCGCGGGGTCAATCAGGGAAGTCAAGTACCCACAATGGGTAGCCTGAAACAAATTATTATGCGGTGTGTATTAAACTATCTAGAGGGGGGGAATAGATTTTAAACCGGTTATTACCAAATTTTCGCAATTAGTCAATTTTATGAAAATAGCATCAATCTAGTCAAAACAATAAATCAAGTGTATAATGTGGAATTTAAATGACACTTTATTTTTTCGTAGAAACCTTCAATAAGGAAAAACAACCACGGGCTGATAAGTGCGCCACACACGATCCTCGAATCCACTAATTGTAATGGAGTTTACAACCTAGGTTGACCACCGTCATTTCGTCCACAATTACTAACCCACCACTACTACCCGCATGCTTTTAAAATTGAACCTAGATCAATTGCTTGCGCACTAAGCCACCTTAGTCACAAGACTTACTTCTCATGAAGAGATCAATCAACCTATGTGAATATGCATGATATCCAATATGTAATTTAATGCTAGGTTACACTAAATGCTTATCTAGGATTAAAAGATGACAATTAAATCAATCTTAGATATCAATTGCTATATGACATGGCATACATCATAGCTAACATAGATTAAGCAATCTTAGGTATAGCTATCAAACACAACACTCAAACAATCAACACAATAATCTCAATCATGTAGATAGAATTTAATCTAAGAACATACAAGTAATTAAAGAGATTAAATGACCAGAATGAACACAAAAATGGATGAGATGGTATTCAACTTACCATACCATGTGTGTTAAAGAAAGCCCATGAATATATCTTTGCTAGATGATCCTAGATGATGCTAGATGAACTTAGATGCACATGGGAATGACTTTGAGTGATTAAAGGTGAGTTCTTTTGAAATTTTCTCTCTTGGAAAATGTTCCAAGTTAAATATCTGATTTTGAACTCTTGAGGAGGACTTAAAGTCAAAGAGGCATATATATAGTGTCAAAATGAAGCTACATCGTTTTGATAAGTTGACACAAAATTTGCCTTGGGCGATGTACGAGTCACTGTATGTAAGGCGACTTGTATAACGCCTACCTGGAAAATGAAGAATATTCCTCATTAGGCGCTCTACGAACAGCACTTTTGTACAGTACCTGAATAGCGCAACAATTATGTTCTTCTCAGGAAACAGAGGGTCAACGTACGAGCGATGTACGTACAGCGCTTTGTTCAGCGACCGTAAAGCACCAAATAAAAATGCATCAGGTCTGTACAGCGCTTGAGCCACTTCCCACCAAGTTTCAGATGGGCGTTGTACGTATTGCGCTTTGTACAGCGCATGCACAGCACCCTTCACAATTTTTGCATCCTAAATGCCTAAACATGTCAAGGCAATCAATAAGCAAAATGCAATCAATTAAACATGCATGAAGAGATATCAAGAACATAAATGCATACATATAAAACGCACAATATACAAAAGGTATAGATATGCATGAGTTGTGTGTGTGTGTGCAACTAAATCTCTTCAATGCAAGTAAGCACAAAATTTTACCTTTGGAGTGTTTATCACCTTAAGGTCTTGAAAGCGCATTTGATCACCAATTCCTAAGCAACCCTTACAAGTCAAACCCCACTTGTGGTTTGTCACCGAAATAAGAAAATCAAACTTTAAGGAACTTATATAGCCAACATGGTGCTACTGAGGAAAAAGAACAATCAGTGAAGGATATGTGTGGACTTCACGGAATTAAATAAAGCTTGTCCGAAGGATAGTAATCCCCTTCCTAGGATAGACCAGTTGGTGGACACTACTGCATGCCATGAGCTGCTTAGTTTTATGGATGCTTACTCCGGGTATAATCAAATCCAGATGAAAAAGAAAAATGAAGAGAAAACGACGTTTACAGCTGATCAAATACTATATTGCTATACGGTGATGCCATTCGGCTTAAAAACACCAGAGCAACTTATCAGGGGTTAGTAAACGGGATATTTGCTCTGCAAATTGGAAAGAACATGGAGGTTTACGTAGACAATATGTTGACTAAAAGCGTTACAATAGGGAGACATGTGTCGGATCTAAGTGAAACCTTCGACATGTTAAGGAGATATAAGATGAAGCTTAACCCGAACAAGTGTTTGTTCGACGTACCGTCAGGAAGGTTCCTGGGTTTCCAAGTTCACTAAAGAGGAATCGAAGTAAACCATGAAAAGATCAAAGCCCTCGCAGATATGATCTCACTAAAGACGTTAAAAGAAGTACAAAGGTTGATAGGATGTCTTGCATCACTCAACCGATTCATATCCAAGTCAGCGGACAAAGAAACAGCATTCTTTAAAGCAATAAAGAAAGGGAAAGGGCTCGAATGGAGTTAGAAAGGTGAACAGGCTTTCCAGAAACTGAATGAATACTTGGGACAAGCACCAATCCTCTCTAACCCCACAGTTAGGGAGACTCTATATTTATATATGTCTCTCACAGAAGTAGCAACCAATTCCGTATTGATTCAGTTAGAGGAAGGAGTACAGAAAATGGTGTAATACATAAGTAAGGCTCTGCTATTGGCGGAAAAAAGATATTCACCAACAAAGAAAATGGCCCTCGCACTACTCACGGCGGCAAGAAAGCTGAGACCATACTTTCAAGCACACATAGTGGAAGTATACACTGACTGCCCGCTCAAACAAATCCTACAGAAGCCAGAATTGGCAGGGTGATTGACTAAGTGGGCGATAGAGTTAAGTGAGTTTGACATCAAGTACATGTCCAAGGCATCGCTCAAGGGACAAGCAATGGCAGACTTTGTGGCCGAATTCACCGAGCCAAACATGGAAATGAGAAGAATGATGAAAGAAAAGAAAGATAAGAACTTCCAATATAGACTGCATGTGGATGGTTCATCAAACACCCATGGCAGCAAGGCGGGGATAGTGATATCAAACCTAGAAGGAGATGTTGTAGAATGTGTCATGAGGTTCGACTTTAAGGCAACCAACAATCAAGCCGGGTATGAAGCTTTGTTAGCTGGTTTAAGAATGTGCATCGCACTAAGAGCAGATGAGATAGAAATCTTTAGTCACTCACAGGTTGTGGTTAATCAAATCTTAGATGAGTACCAGAAAAGAGACGAGTGTATGATAGCTTATTTAGACGCAGTAAAGAGGTTGCTCAGGCATTTCAAAGAGTACAAGATCACTCAGATCCCACAAGAATAAAACAAGAAAGCAAATGCTTTGTCCAAATTGGCATCCGTGACAACTTGCATTAGATCCAAAATGGTCACAGTCGCACACCTAACCAGACCAAGTAT
This sequence comes from Acer negundo, assembly GCA_035582765.1. Taxonomy (NCBI): domain Eukaryota; kingdom Viridiplantae; phylum Streptophyta; class Magnoliopsida; order Sapindales; family Sapindaceae; genus Acer; species Acer negundo. Next base: position 8,895,273 of record CM069233.1, read on the forward strand.
ATCTAAACCAGAAGAACTCATAATAGCATAAATCCAAGTACAGTGAAGCAATTAGACAACCCAACGCAAGAGGTACTTGGAAGAAGATATTCTACGGGAAGACACCCTGGAGGTAAAACTCATCATGTACGAATCGACCTGGTATTCCATTATCGGTGGAGAACTGTACATGAAGGGATTCTCGAAAACATTACAGAGGTGCATAGTGGATGAAGAAGCCAAATAAATCCTAAAGAATGCTCACAGCGGCATGTACGAAAACCACACTGGGGGTAAAAGTCAAAGTACTCAAGCAAAGGTTCTATTAGCTAACTTTGTTTACGGAAGCTCAACGATTGACAAAAAGCTGTGAGACCTGACAAAAGATCGCCAATGATATTCGGTAACCCCCCGAATTGCTCAAAAGCCTCACATCTCCTTGGCCATTCGCCATGTGGGGCCTTGATCTCATATGACCGATGTCGATAGGGTGAAAGGGAGAGTGAAGCATGCAATTGTAGCAATGGACTATTTCACCAAATGGGTGGAAACAAAAGCACTTGTACATATCACTGAGAAAAACAACACTAACTTCGTCAAGAAAAATATACTCTATGAATTTGGGATCTCGAGCATCATCATCACTAACAATAGAACTCAATTTGATAACAAGAAATTCATGAAGTTACGCAATGACCGCAAGATCTCAAATTACTACGCCACTCTCGCTCATCTTTCAACCAATGGGCAGACTGAGGCAGTGAACAAGGTGATCAAGAACACTCTGAAAGTAAAACTGGACGTAAAGAAAGAAAACTGGGTAGACAAGCTTAGAAGTTTTATAGGCATACCGAACAACTGTAAGAACCTCTACAGAAGAGACGCCTTTTTCCTTAGAATACGAAACTGAGGTCGTAGTCCCGATGGAAACGTATAACATTTCTCCAAGAGTTCGGTTATATGACATAGATCACAATGTTGGCATGATGCTATAGAGTTTGGATGAACTGGAAGAAGCAAGTGACAAGTCCCAAGTAAGAAACATAGAGTACCAGCAGATGCACCAAGGTATTATAACTCATACGTTCGTGTGCAAAAGTTCTAGCTCGAAGACCTAGTGCTAAGGAGGGTGTCCCTAAACACTAAGGACAGAGCAGTAAGGTCTCTTACCGACAAATGGGAAAGACCATATACCATAGACGGTATAACAGGGCATGGAGCATACTTGATTGCCCGACTCGGAGGGGGTGTTTTACCCCGACCATGCAATGCACAATACTTTAAGACATTCTATCCCTAAGGGATCCCTTTCTCGCGTTTAAATCAGCTTTCAATGTTTTTAGCTTTCCAGATACTCAGCTTTTTAATAATCCTTAGCAATTTACTATGGTTTACATGTTCAGTTCAATTTTATAGAAAATCAATAAAATCTTTTGCGGAACTTTTTCCTAGGAAGGATCCTAGTTGTTATCTTAAAAAAAGGTAGACCTGGAAAATTGTCTTATAAAAACAAAAATCGAGCACCGTGAAACCATGAAGAGCGAGTGAAAAGTGTCCAAGGGGTGAAAAAGCTAAATTAGCATGCCCGACGAGCTGAGTTGATACAAACGCATCAATAGGCAAAAAAGGCAAACTCGAGGTAATAGGATAACTTGAAAACTACTCGGAGCGCCGCCAGGAAAGACATGGTGAGATGTGTAACTGTGTTGATTGGTATGGGATACCCTAACTGTTAACCGCTAAAATTAGCGAATGACCAAAGAAGAATTTTCCACCCAGATACATGGAAGAGACGCCAAGATATCATCTAGTTACCCCTCGAAAAAAGAATGATAGATCAAATCTGGATACCTACCTCCTCCTTCAGATAAAGCCAACAAGCCCAGCAATCTCGATAACCCCTAAGTATCCTGACGTAGAGTTCTACTCAGAATCCTATCACAGAACTCAGTGGGGTACTCCGCTACTAGTGGTGTCAAAATGTGTTGGGCCTCAAGGGCTCGGCATGTCCAGCCCGCCCGGAATGGGGGCCGTTCTTGGCACGGCCTGCTTGTTATGGGGGTCAGGCCAAGCACGACCCCCATAACGGCCCGGGCCGAATCAAAGAGTCCCGACCTGTCGGGCCGAGCCATTTTTCTTTTTTTTTTTTGTTTTTTTTAACTGTTGTTTTGCTAATTTTTTATTGTTTTTTTAAATGTTACCGTTGCTGACGATGTAAACTGACATCAGCAACGGTAACATTTAAAAAAAAAAAAACAATAAAAATTGCAATTTAACCTCTCATTTCTTCTATTTTATATTTTTACTCATATTTCAAATTTTTCTATAAATACCCCCACCCATTCATATTTCCCTACACTCTCTCATTCTCTCATCTTACTCTCTCTCTCTACTCTCTCTCTCTCTCTACTCTCTCTCTCACTCTCTCTCTCTCTCTATCTTCTCTAATCTCTACACTACTATTCTAAATTTCTAATACTATATTCTATATTACTAATATTATTCTCTAATCTCTCCACCAAAGCTTAAAGGTATGTTTTTTCTTTAAATGTTATTAATTTATTTTATGTTTTAGTTTTTAAATTTTATATTTATACTTAACATATTTATGCTTAGTTATTAATTTTGATATTTATTCTTATATATATCATGTATATATGAGTTAATATTTGTAATAGTTGTTATAATCTCTCTCTCTCTCTCTCTATTCTCTAATCTCTACACTACTATTCTAAATTTCTAATACTATATTCTATATTACTAATATTATTCTCTAATCTCTCCACCAAAGCTTAAAGGTATGTTTTTTCTTTAAATGTTATTAATTTATTTTATGTTTTAGTTTTTAAATTTTATATTTATACTTAACATATTTATGCTTAGTTATTAATTTTGATATTTATTCTTATATATATCATGTATATATGAGTTAATATTTGTAATAGTTGTTATAAGTTTTAATATTTAATATTTTAATCTTAGAAATTACAATCTTAGATTTTAGTAAATTTATCATTTTATGAATTTATGTCTAGTAATTAATTTTAATATTTGTATATTTTAATTTATGCTTAGTAATCTTAGTATATTTTGTTTAGTTAGTAAATTGATGATTTTATGTTTAGTAATATTTTTATGATATTTATGATTAATTGATTTGTAATTAATTTAAATATTTTTATGTTTAGTAATGAATTTAAATATATGTATGCTTAGTGTATTTATGAATTATGATTATATAATTAGTAATGAATTTAAATATTTTTATGTTTATATTTATGATTAAATGATTAGTAATGAATTTAAATATATGTATGCTTACTTGCTTAGTATATTTATGATTAAATGATTAGTAATGAATTTAAATATTTTTATGCTTATATTTATGATTAAATGATTAGTAATGAATTTAAATATATGTATGATTAGTATATTTATGATTAAATCACTAGTAATGAATTTAAATATTTTTATGCTTAGTAATGAATTTAAATATATGTATGCTTAGTGTATTTATGATTTATGATTAAATGATTAGTAATGAATTTAAATATTTTTATGCTTATATTTATGATTAAATGATTAGTAATGAATTTAAATATATGTATGCTTACTTGCTTAGTATATTTATGATTAAATGACTAATAATGAATTTAAATATATGTATGCTTAGTGTATTTATGATTTGTGATTAAATGATTAATAATGAATTTAAATATTTTTATGCTTATATTTATGATTAAATGATTAGTAATGAATTTAAATATATGCATGTTTAGTATATTTATGATTAAATGATTAGTAATGAAATATTTTTATGTTTAGTAATGAATTTAAATATATATATATATATATGCTTAGTGTATTTATGATTAAATGCTTAGTTTTTATTTTTTAATGACTAATAACTAATGAGTTAATATTTGTATTGTAGGAAATGGATCATAATCATCCTCAATTTCTGGACGGTCTTAACATGGAGAACAATTATTTTGACCTTTTCGGGGCCAACGGAAACGACAGCGGGACCTTCTGCTTCCGGCGCAACACCGACATCAGTGTTTTGACATAGTACCGAAGACTATACCAAACGGTAAAGTCACGGACAGAGCTCAATGTAAGTTTTGTCCTAAGCACTATGTGACTTCTGGGGGGGAACCGATCATTTGCGAAGGCATATGGAGAAATGCATTCCTGCACACGGACAGTTAGACACTATAACCCAGACATAACTACAACGGCACCCAGACTGGTCCGTTACAACATGGCGTTACGACCCCATAGTTGCTAGAGAGTCCATTGCACGTTACATTGCATGTACTGATCAACCTATTAATTTTGGTGACAATGTTTTTTATGAAGAATTTATTCAAACTGCATACAACCCCCAATTTAAAATTACAGCATCTAACTGTCTCTATTGCATTAACTTCCGATATTTGGAGCTCATGTTCCAAACAGGACTATTTAACTGTCACAGGACATTATTTAGACTCTGATTAGAATTTACAAAAAAAAATTCTTGGTTTTCGTCCTATGGAATCTGCACATACCGCATCAAATATTTTTAATGTCATTAAGTCTGTTTTAGAAACTTTTGAAATAACTGATCGCATCATTTCTATTACATTAGATAATGCATCTGCAAATACTAGCTCTATTCCGTTGTTTTTTGAAAAAAAATATCCCGCAACATGGGGGTTATTTCTTCCATCAACGGTGTGTATGTCATATCATCAATTTAGTTGTAAAGTCTGGTATGAAAGTAGTAAGCGATCGTATAGATAGCATCAGAGAAGACCTTGCTTGGATCAATAGTTCTAATCCAAGATTGGCTGAATTCGGTAGATACTGTAAAACCTACGGTCTACGACCCCGAAGATTCCTAACAGATATGCCGGTAAGGTGGAACTCTACTTACTTAATGCTTTTAAATTGTTTAGAGTATGATACACCTATTTCAGGTTTTTATAACATGAAAATGTCCCAAGTTGGCTGTCCAACACTGACCTTAGATGATTGGCATGTGGCAAAGACCTTTGTTCAATTTTTAAAGGTTTTTTATGATTCCACTCTAACTCTTTCCGGGGTCTATTACCCCACATCCTCCTTGGCAATCCATCAGATTATAGAAATGGTTGAATTGTTAAACAATTATAAGAAAGATGATATCTTAGGCCTTGCAATTGTTGCCATGGAAACCAAGTTTAAAAAATACTGGTCTACAATTCCTTTCCTTTATGCTTTAGGTCTTATAATAAATCCTAGAGTTAAATTATCTGGTTTAGAAATATTGCTAGATTATCTTGGTGATTATTTGAGCATAGATTATTCTTCAAATGTTTCTAATATTTAAACCAAGTTGTTCGAAGTTTTTAGTATTTATGAGTGCAGGTATGGCGGTGTTGACGCACAACCATTAGTAGAACCAGACACACTCCCAAATCAGACAAGTTGGAACATTCTAAAACGCCGAAAAAAAAGTAAGCTCATCAAGTTCTTCTTCTTCACGACCTCCGGCAACTTTTGATGCTGAACTGAAAAGCTACCTTAAAGCTCAATTCGATGACAGATTTGAAAGAGAGAAGGGATTTCAATTGTTGGTATGGTGGAAGACTTATAGCTATAAATATCCGGTCCTATCACACCTAGCACGTGACGTACTGGTTATCCCTGTCTCCACTGTTTCATCAAATAGGTATTCAGCACGACTGGAAGAATTGTTGAAGAAAAAAGAACTTGTTTGACTCCAGAGATGGTAGAGGTATTGGCATGCATTCGGGATTGGGAGCGTGCTAGAAAGAGGTTGCAAAATGAAAAGGTAGACGAACAATTTATTCAAAATTTCAGTAATTTATATGTCAAAGAGAGTTATGGCAGTAACCAAATCTATGTTATACATGTACATTAACTTGTTTAGTTGATTTCACTCTTTTTCCCTTACTAAGTTTTTATCTCTCTGGGTTTTTCTTAGTAAGGTTTTTAATGAGGCAATTATGTAATTATGTAAATATCTAATACTGAGTCACTGAGACTCCGAGATAAATAAATAATTCTTCATTTCATATTTTCATAGTTTCATCTATTTTTATTTTCTTTAATCTTTTAGCTTTAATTTCATCTATTTTTATTAATCCTTAATCTTTTCATTTCTATTTTTTTTATTAAACTAAAATAATAAATAAGATAGACAAATTACAATTAAAATTACATAATTTAAATTGTTTAAACAATATTATAATATACTTATAACTTACAAGTTACAAGAATACAAGTTATATTTATATAATTGAATTAAATTTTAAAAAAAATATAAAAAATTGTGTTCTGCGTGCCAAACAGGCACGGCCCGCCCCATAGCATGTGCTAACGGCACGTGCTAGGCCCTTAATTTTGGAAAACGGGCCGGCCCGGCATGTCAACTTGATGTGCCGTGCCAGGCCGAGCCCGTTTCAAAAACAGGCCCTTTTGGCACGACACTAATGGGCCGGGCCAGCCCACATTGACACCACTACCCGCTACTGCATCAGACAGGTATCCCGCTACTATATCAACCAGATACCCCGCTCCTAGATCAGTAGGGTACCCCGCTGCCACATTAGACAGGCATCTAGATACTACATCAGCTAAATATCCCGGTTCTATCGGAACCCTTGTCACTCGCTTCCACCGAAAGAGCTCAAAGATGGGGTAGAGGATCCAGGAATGACAATCCGGCACCAATACCTCCTCTAGTCCTAGGCGCATGCTCCTTGCCTCAAGATCCAATTGGGCAGGAGATCAATCGAGATATTCTAGAGCAACAAGCTGCTGCCTACGTAGAAGTCATCCGACTCAAAACAATAGCTCAAGGAATCCCCTTTGAAGCAGTTGGGATTGTAGGAGATATTGGCCCAAGTATTCGGGTACCAGTGTTTGACCGACTAGGTCCATCTCCACCAACCCCGGTCCGTCAGATTAATCTCAGACCCCAACTAATGACATCCGCAATTGAGATTCCATCGAGGAGAGTCCAAACCCCGGCAAGGCCAAGGGGAGAGAAAAAAGATCCACAGCCAGACTCAGAAGGAAGCGCTAGATCCCTAAAAAGCCCCAGAAGTAGGCACTAGAAAGCCAAGCGGAAGGAAGTGGTTGTTGATTCAGAGACCTCGGATAAAGAAGGCTCGGTGGCCCGATCCGAAAACGTTAAGTCTCAACACTTGGAAGATTAGATGGCCAAAATGGCTAAGGAGTTGGAGGAGTTAAAGAAGGGAAAGCATCAGGGAATCCGGAAGAACCCTCTAGGTGAGATGAATGCACCATTCTCCAAAAGAATCAAGGAGGCAGGGCTACCCCTTAAATTCAGGATGCCCTCTGAAAAGTATTCCGGAACAGAGGATCCTATTAGTCATTTGGAAAGCTTTGTCCACCAAATGGAAGTCCATAATGCAACACGGTCAGCCATGTGCAGGATGTTCCCCTCGACCTTGACTGACTGTGCCAAAACGTGGTTCAGGAAATTGCCACTAAGTAGTGTTGATTCTTTTTTCTAAACTCACCACAGTTTTTTGTGCGCAGTTTTAGGGAATCAAGCCTCGTCCCAAGGACCATATCTTGCTTCAGTATATGATCCAGGAGCGGGGTGAAACATTGAGGTCTTATGTTGAGAAATTCCATAAGGAAGTGATCCAGATGGGAGTATTCGACGAAAAAGAAACCTTGGCTAATTTCCGAAGAAACTTGTGGGCGAGCAGACTATTCCGCTCTTTTGCTAAGCATCTACTAGAAACTTACCAGGAAGCTTACAATCGAGCTTTAGAACAAGTAGACATAGAAGAGCAACTCCAGATCAAGGTTGAACATGATGAAGCCCGGCTAGCCCTGCGTTCCCAAAAGGAGGCTCCAAAGCCCGTACCAATCAAAACATTCCAGAATTAGCCCCCAAACAGGCCAACCTATAGGCCGCCTTCTATTCCGTCATACCAGGAAAGGTACCCGGCTAGAATATCCCCTCTCAAGAGATCACCTCCCTAGGCGGCCCCTTTGAAAGAAGTTGCCCGGGTAGCAAGGGAGGAAGATGGATATAATCACTTCACCCCCGCCCCCCCCTCTCAATGCTTCAAGAGAAACCATCTACCTCGCCATTCGGGACAAAGGCCTGCTCAGGAAGTCGGGTCCCATGAAAGTCCCAGCTGATAGGAGAAACCAGTACAAGTATTGCGATTTCCATAAGGATGTCGGACATAACACTTTAGAATGCTACAGCCTCCGCAATCAGATCAAAGGATTGGTAAGAGGAGGCCTACCGACGGAATTTCTACAGCAAGTACGAGATAGCATCAAGGAAGGGAAACGGGTACAAAACGGGATGCAAGAGGCGGTAGATAGAATGAGGAATGAAGAGAAGGATATGATGCAGCAGATCCAGGTGATTCATACCATTAGTGGAGACCCCACCTTGGCTGGAACTTCAAACAATTCTTGGAAGACCCACGCAAGAAATATTCCCAGGCTCAACGCAGGTCATGAGATATTCAAGGTCAGCAATGGATCCCGAGATCCATCCCGATCTACAAAGATTGTCTTCACAGAGGAAAATGTCTACAATACAGTCTAACCATATGACGATCTCATGGTAATCTTGGTACAGATTGCCAACTGACGGGTTCACAGTGTATTGATCGATACTGGAAGCAGTGTCGACATCCTATTTAAGGGAGTTTATGAGCAACTTAACTTGAAGAATTCCTGCTACAACAACTGCACCTAGCTTTTATATAGATTCACAGGGGACTCTATAATGCCCATGGGATCCAAAATCCTGTCGGTGATAGTCAGAGAAGCTCCACTTCAGCAGAACGTGATGATGGAGTTCATCGTGGTGGATACCTCATCTGCCTACAATGCCATTCTGAGTAGGCCCTTTCTCTTAGGGATTAGGGGGTACTATCCATTTACCACAACATCCTAAAGTTTCTAGTGGGATTAACAGGCAGCGCGCAATTTCTATGCGGTATCTACCAATCCCGTCGCGCTTGCCAAAAAGTGCGCATATGTGGCCAATGAAGTAAACCCGGGTACGCTGGAACAATGTCATTATGACATGGAAGAAGGAGAGGTACTGGACATAATCATCGAAGAGCGGGAGGATGAAGAGCAGGGTTGGACCAGTGGTCGTCCCGCGGATCAGTTAGAAGAAATACCTATCAAAGGAGAAGATCTCACTAAGGTGGTGAAAGTCGAAGGGGGATTGAATCCCAAAGTCAAGGAGGACTTGATAAAGCTCCTCAGAGAATACAACGATATTTTTGCTTAGACCCATGAGGAAATGCCTGGCATTCCTCTTAGGTTGGCAATAGACGCAACCGTTAAACCAGTGAAACAGAAACGAATACATTTCAACGCCAAACAGAACGCCGCAGTACAGAAGGAAGTAGACAAATTCATAAAGACCGGGTTCATCAAGGAATCCCGATATCCCGATGTCCCGAATGGATCGCCAATGTGGTCATGGTAACCAAATCAAACGAAAAATGGTGAATGTGAGTGGACTACACCGATCTCAACCGGGCTTGCCCCAAAGATAGCTTCCCACTGCCTAAGATCGACCAGCTCATCGATTCTATCGCTGGAAACAAGCTCCTAAGCTTCATGGATGCCTTCTCGGGATACAATCAGATGATAATGTATCCCTCAGATCAAGACAAGACCAGCTTCATCACTGGGTAAGGCCTTTACTGTTATAAGGTAATGCCATTTGGACTTAAAAATACAGGTGCTACACACCAGCGTATGGTGAACAATTTGTTCAAGCAGTTGATAGGAAGATCCATTGATGTGTACATAAATGACATGATTACAAAATCTTTGGAGGCCGGGCAACACCCAGAAGATTTACACCAAACTTTCCTGGCAATTAGGAAGAACCTGATGAGACTGAACCTCGTAAAGTGTGCTTTCGGAGTAGTGGCATGAAAATTTTTGGGGTTAATGGTACATGAAAGAGGAATCAAGGCCAATCCCGAGAAGATCAAGGCCATCCTAGACCTCAAGTCTCCCACAACAGTCAAGCAGGCACAGGGATTGACAGGCCGAATAGCAACATTGAACCAATTCATATCCCGTTCCACCGATAAGTGCCTCCCGTTCTTCAAGATTATCAAGCAGGGAAAGAAGCTAAAGTGGGATGAACAAAGCGAGTTGTCTTTCCAAGCCTTGAAGGAGTACTTGGCCAGTCCCTCTCTACTGGTCAAGCCCCTCACAAGAGAAGAGCTCCAACTCTACCTATCCGTCTCAGAAGTTGACATTAATGGGGCCTTAGTGAAGGAATGCAGTGACAGAATACAGAGACTGGTGTACTACGTGAGTCGTGCTTTCACCAAGTCTGAAAAAAATTATACCCTCCTGGAAAAGCTCGCATATGCCTTGGTAACTACAGCCAGAAAGCTCCGGCCTTATTTTCAGGCACATAATATCGTGGTAGTCACTGATCAGCCCTTACGACAATTCCTCCAGAGGCCAAATGTATCAGGCAGGTTGGTTCTATGGGCCCTAGAGCTCACACCCAATTTGACATCAAATACAAGCAAAGGTCCACGATCAAAGCAAGGGCCCTAGCCGACTTAGTAATGGAGTTCAGCGCAAATCCAAACCCAATCACCAAACCCAACCCCAGTCCGGATCAGACCGATCTGAACTAGCCTGAAGACAACAAAACCTGGATTCTATACAAATATAGGGCATCAAGTCAATCAGGATGCGGAGTAGAAACAGTTGTGATAGACCTAGAGAGGGTCGAATGCAGTCACTGGTTCAAGTTCGAGTTCAGGGCTACTAATAACGAAGCAGAATATGAAGCCTTACTAGCGGGAATGGGAGTAGCAGAAGCCTTAGGGGCCGATTTCCTCCTAGTCAAGAGTGATTCCCAATTGGTGGTCAACCAGGTGTTGGGGTTGTACCAGGTAAAAGGTGACAATATGGTAACATATCTGGCTAAAGTTTGAGAATCAATGTTGGGATTCAAAGGCGTGAGGATGGAACAAATACCCCGAGAGAAAAATCATCAGGCAGATGTTCTAGCCAAGATCGCAGCAGGTGAGGGGCATACCTTACCAAGTGGGGTACCCCTCCTGCTGATACCATGTTCCAGTATAGCCAAAGGGGTGGAGATCCTACCAGTCAACCAATTTTCTTGTTGGATGGATCCAATAGCGGTCTACCTCCAAAATGACATTCTCCCTGCAGATCCAGATCAAGGATGCAAGCTGAAGAGAATCTCTACCCTGTATTTCCTTGTAGACGGATACCTTTATCGCAAAGGGAATTCCCTCCCCCTACTTAGATGCCTTCACCCAGATGATACTACCTGAGAACTTAACGAGGTACACTCAGGGGATTGTGGTAATCATGCAGCAAGCGAGACACTAACCTACCAGATACTTAGAATGGGTTACTTCTGGCCAACTATACATCAAGATGCAAAAAAGTTTGCATAATCATGCGAGGCTTGCCAGAAGATATCAAACCTCCATCACCTCCCCCCGGAAAGGCTCTCCTCGATCAGTACACCTTACTCCTTTGCTATCTGGGGATTAGATCTAATCGGCCCACTTCCTACTACACCCGACCAAGCCAAATATACAGTAGTAGAAATAGACAACTTCACCCGTTGGGTGGAAGCTAAGGCACTTGTCAGGATAACTGAAAAAAAGACCACCAGTTTTGTCAAAGAGAATATCGTTTGCTGCTTCGGTACCCCGATGGCCATCATAACTGATCTGGGAAACCAATTTGATAACGCCAACTTCAGAGAATTCTGTAAAGATCGAAACATTGATCTCTGATTTGCATCAGTGGCACACCCTCAAACTAATGGGTTGGTAGAGGCTACCAATAAGACTATTAAGAAGATCATAAAGAAAAAGCTCCAACAGAAGAAAGGAATATAGGTTGAAGAATTACCCAATGTGCTATGGGCGTACAGGACAACCAGGAGGACTGCAACAGGGGAAACCCCTTACTCATTGGTATTCAGAACTGAAGTAGTATTCCCATCGAACACAAGCTTATATATTTCCAGATCCAAAATTATGAACCAGAAGATAATGAGGCCAAGTTAAGAGCCAATTTGGATCTACTCGAGGAGAAACAATACAGGATCGTCGAAAGAGTAGCAATGTACCGGATAGCCCGACACTTCAACAAGAGAGTGAGGATCTGCTATTTCAAATAAGGAGACTTGGTCCTCAGAAGGGTAACCCAGAGCACACGAAAAAGGTCCGACGGGGTACTAACCCCTAACTGGGAAGGCCCCTACCTGATTAAAGCAATGCTCCGGGGTGGGGCCTACAAGCTGGAAGACCTGGAGGGATACCCGGTAGATCACACATGGAATGCTGATCACCTCAGGAAGTTCTACCCTTAATGGATTGGTGTCTCGGGGTGCAAATAGAGGAACCAGCAGAAGTCCAGGCAAGCGATCCCCCAAGAGCAGGAAGAGGTGAAGGGATCTTGGCAGAACGTTTAGCCAAAATAGAAGAAAGGATAAGGACCGCGTCAGGCTAAGTAGTTGTAACCTAGGTAGTATTTAAGGGAGAAGGAGGAAGAGATGGAACAGGAGAAGTAGAAGAAGGCGAAGCCACACCTCTTGTCCCTGTCCCTGTCCTAAAGGAAGTAGGTGAACCAGTCACCAGCGGGGTAGCAGAGACTGTTAAGAAGAAGATAACATAGTAAGGAAGGGAGAGTAGAAAATACACATACATAAACAAAGAAGACAGATGAAGCTTTTATACCTAGAAGCACAAAGGAGATCCTCAAAGACTTCTCCAACCGGGCTCCTTCGAAGGGATCCAGAGTAGGATATTGCACATTGATGTACTCCCTCTTTAAAATCTTACCCATGATATCCCGGGATTCTTGAGAAAGCACCCCCTTCGTCCATTTGCCTTTAGCTATGAACTGGGTTGGGACAGGGTACTCAAATCCCCCAATATAGGTCGTATTCCCTCTTTATCCCTTTACAACAAACCACTCTTCCTTCCATGGTGCAGCATATTTCACATTTGCACCAGGAATGATGAACTTCATCTCATTGGAGGCTCTCAAATAGAACTGACCCCATGGTACTAAGTTCTCTATCTGGAATAAGTAGCGGAGCTCGTCAAAGCCCCAGCACCCTGTCTATGTTATCTCTCGCACACTGCTCTTTCCAGAGCTCTATGAAGCCCGTTAGATTCTACCAAAAACCCAACGAGATCTGGAGAGGTACCAGTTCTAGGGAGACAAAAGCCCGGTGAGGGGTCGGATAGAGAGAGAGCTGGACTCCGTATTCAAGAGCCACTTTGTGGATGAGAAGGACATCCTACGATGGGGTGTAGATATCATATCCCCGATGTGGAAGGGAGAGATCGATATCATCCGGGATCCGATACTCCTCCCGTAAATTAGAGAGGGTTTCCATCGTGCACACAGAATCGGGAATGATACGCCCAACATGAAAAGAGGTGAAAGAACCGGTATGCACCCTGATCAAGGTAACGACTGGCGCACCACCAACCTCCTCTACCTTGTCAACGATCCTGGTGACTTTTTCGTTAGTAAGTTGGATTGGGTCCTCTGACCTATTATGGAAACCCGACCCGATTCTTGGGTTCCTTGTAGAACGACGGTGCAACGGCTTTTGTTCATCACCAAAATCATCCACTTCGCCTTAACCTCTCTTTTTCCCCCTCAGTATCAGAGAACCCGCCTCTGGTCCCCCCTCAAAAAGATCATCTAGACTTTCGGGTGAAGGAGGCAAATTTGGACGAAGTTTAGAGGAAGTGGGAAGAAGACCTGGGGAAGGAGTTGGAAGTTTTGAAGGAGATGACATTGAAGAAGGAAAAAAAAAAGCTTAAAAGATCGCCAGTAAGAAGAGGAGAGAAAGGAAAGGCTAGGTCTTTTTTTTTTCTGCTTTTGAATTTTGAAAACGATGAAGAAAAGAACCAGGAATTTCGATTTATTTATAGATAGAGACAGGCGGTTACACACAAGGTAATTGGAATTGATGAGGAGTTGATGACCGGCAATATGCTTGGAAGACGTACCAGTGACGGTTTTGCATTAATCGTGCCAAAACGGCTCATTTTTTAAATCCGTAAGCCAATCACCATCTGACAGATGGCTAATACATTGATTATCATCGTATCTAAAGGGGATTTCCTTCCCAGCAGTGATACCCAACCAAACAATGAATAGGCAGACAGAGGAGGTAGAAAATCCTTCAAGCAAAAGTGGAATCCTAACTCCAACCCCGACAAGACATCGGTGTTCAAGTCAAGGAGGATTTCTGTTAACCGCCAAAATTGGCGAAGGACCAAAGAAGAATTTTCCACCCAGATACATGGAAGAGACGCATGCCAAGATATCATCTAGTTACTCCTCGAAAAAGGAATGCTGGATCAAATCTAGATACCTACCTCCTCCTTCAGATAAAGCCAACAAGCCCAACAATCTCAATAACCCCTAAGTATCCTGACGTAGAGTTCTACTCAGAATCTTATCACAGAGCTCAGTAGGGTACCCCGCTACTGCATCAGACAGGTATCCCGCTACTATATCAACCGGATACCCCATTCCTACATCAGCAGGGTACCCGGCTGCCGCATCAGACAGGCATCTAGATACTACATCAGCTAAATATCCCGCTTTCACACCCAACCAGGTACACTGCTGCAAGAACAGTTGATATCAGGATACCTCGTCGACCAAGCCCCTAACAAGGAAAGCATAAAACTAGCTAGAGGCGGGGTACACAAGAACCCAAATTCCTATTGGGATCCTCTCACCAGATAATCATAAGAAACACTCACATAATTATAAATCCATATGTTCAGACAGACAAGTCTTGAAGCTCCAAAGCATGGGGGTTGAAACGCCGTCGTTCAAGTCCCGATAAAAAGGTAGACTCCTTCCCGCCACTTAAGAATTCCATTCGAATAAGGAATCCACTTTTATTAGAATCCTCTCCAAAAGGAATCACTTGATTTCGATAATTAAAGCTCATACAAGATCGCCTCCTAGAAGGAAAGAAAGTCTTGTGATCGCCAAAACCCTAGACCAAAAGTATAGGAGTGCATGGCATGCAACGGGACCTATATATATGACATTACATTCACCAAGAAGGGGATCAGAAATTGGCCTCCTCAAACCCTGCACTTGTTTTTAGTTCTACTTATTGACAAGCATGACCATGCCATCTCCATCACCTAACAGAAACCTAGAATACCGTCACATATCGCCACCGCCCTAATTGAATCAGTTGTTTGCATATTTTCATCAATAAAATCGCACCAGTTAATCTTTTCTTGTATCAGTTTTATTTTGCTTTGACAGAAGTCTTGTCGGTATCGACCCACGTGATACCCCTCCAACAGGGATCTATCTCGATCTTAGTCTTTAAAGTTGATATTTCAAGATTTTCCTAGTGATAATTTTTCATTAACACTAACGATTCGGTAAACCCCTACAGCAGACAAAACCGAGAGACGTCCTAGGTGACTTGTGCAGGGACCTAAGTGTATGGTCGGGTGAGCCTCAACGTAACACCTAGGTAAAAAGAGAACAAAGAGAATAGAGTACGAAGGTAATCTACGGTTAAAAATAACGGATTACCTAGCTAATCGCCAGTTAATAAGATACTCAACTTAGTTATGGCCGCTCAGTTCGAATAAGAACCTGACTAATTGCCAATTAATAAGATACTCGGCTTAGTTATGGCACGCTCAGTTCGAATAAAAACCTAACTTTGCCAGTTAATAAGATACTCGGCTTAATTATGGCACGCTCAAATCGAATAAGAACCTAACTAATTACCAATTAATAAGATACTTGGCTTAGTCATGGCATGCTCAATTCAAAAAAAGGAAACCGATTAAAAATAAAAAAAATAAGAAATTACCTAACTAACTGCTAGTTAATAAGATACTTGGCTTAGTTATGGCACACTCGGTTTAGATAAAGAAGTCGATTCTTAAAATATATATATATATACATATACCTATGATTATACATATACTTGGGTTGAATGAGATATTTGGCCTTAATGTTTATCCACGTTTGTGAAGTGTGCAGGCATATTAAGTAGCGTTCTGGGCATAGACACATTCAGAAAAACGCAATGAAAACCAAGTAAATTGAACATTTATGCAAAATATACATGGAAGTCAAGCAATATACAAATATATGTATAGTCATACAAATATACATGCCAGAGAAGGATCCAGCCAATTCCATCAAAGAAAAAAAATGGTTAAAATAAAGCTAAGAGGTCGATGCTTGGGGTTGAGCGCTATTGCTACCAATACTCTTGTTAGGTACCATAACATATTCACTCAAAAGGCTCTTATCTGAAGGCCATGCAATCTTATCCACCTCGTTGCCCATCCAAGCATTGTAGTCCGTACCCACCACTAGTCCAACATCAGGCTTTTCGCAATTAATCCATGCCTTCTTCCTGCCTTTTGGCACACATAGAAAGTGGAGAAGGTACTCTTAGTAGGAACTCCTAAGTAAAAAAGAAGAGGCTCTTTGCCTTTGCTGTGACAATACACTCGTCACTCATTTATCTAGATCTGAAGGGCCTCTAATGACCTATCCACGTGTTTTTTGATCGATAAGATTCAGTTGGTTCTGGCTCTGTCAGTAGCCCTATTCTTCTCCTTCAAGAATTCCCTAGCCGAGATCATCCCGCGCTGAAATTCTCTAAGGAGCGGGGCATCATAGGCTAGAGATCTTTTGAAACGATCGACCCCCTAAATTTCCAGCTCCAGCCTAGCCTCCTTCAACAACGCATCGATGGTATAACCTGGCCGTTAAGATCTTCGATCCACCGCTCGTATGATGACCTTGCCTCTTTTGCTTCCTGCTCTGCTTGAAGCATTGATTCTTGAGTGGAAAATAACAGATCTTTAAGGGATTTGGCCTCTTCCATGGCTAAAGAAGTTGTAAGGTCTTAGATTTTTATTGGCTTGATTCAATTGCAAAACTCTTTTTATTTATAATGGTTAGTTTCTTAAGTGTTTCTTAGTTGATATGTGCTTCAAAGGAGAAAGGCAGCTTCTCATGTAAATGTCGTCTTCAAGAGGAAAAGCGCTGACTTTGATGCTAAGATATCGAGACTCTTCTTCCTCTTACAAGGCTTAAAGGCACATACACATTGCATTCATATATGTCCCTACATCATTGTGAGCATTGGGTATAACACCTTCACACACTTGTTGAAGTATGCACATGCATTAGATTTAATTTGACAAACATTGGAAAATTGTATGTACTATGACTATATCTAGAAATTGGCATACTTGTGTGACATTGTGTTTATTTTTATTTTTTTGGACTTGAACATAATTTCATGCGATTCCTTTTTGAGTACCGATCATTTTGGTTACTCACTCATTAGTTTTCGTGTCCAAACTAGGAAGTTACGTCACTTTACGTTCTCTTACAATGTGTTGTCTTCGGCATCGTGTATCGAGTCGAATTCACAACCTTTTGTAAAAGTTTCATAGTCTTTGTTGTGTGTGAGGGAGTCAAGGTTTGTAATCCAAAGATGGAGTCTAATTTGGAGTTCGGAGGCCGAAATACAGCTGAAGAACGTGAGAGGAGCACGAGGGAAGCGAAGAATGGCCAAAGGCCATTTAAGGTGCCATCTCGTGAGAGGAGCGTGAGCCTCAAGGGACAGCCAACCTACTACCCCTGTGAGCCCCACGTGCCTCCATGAGGTGGCTAATGTGGCCAGTCGTTATTGGTCACCGAATCTCTTCTCTCTCTCTCTCTCTCTCTCTCTCTTTCTCTCTCTCTCTCGTTTTTAAATATTTCCTTTTCCCTTCCATTTCATGAGTGAAGAAAAATTGAAAAACATTGAGAGCTGAAATTTCTTCAAGTTTTTGATTTCTTGTTTTGATAATATTAGGATACCCCGTCGACCAAGCACCTAACTAGGAAAGCATCAAACTAGCAAAAGGCGGGGTACATAAGAACCCAGATGAACCCAAATACCTCCAGGGATCATCTCGCCAGATAACCATAAGAAATACTCACAGAATTATATATCCATATGTTCAGACAGACAGGTCTTGAAGCTCTAAGGCTAGGGGAATGAAACGCGGTCATTCATCTCCCGATGAAAAGATAAAATCATTCCCGCCTCTCAAGAATTCCATTCGAATAAGGAGTCCACTAGTATCAGAATCCTTTTCAAAAGGAATCGTTTGATTCGGATAATTAAAGCTCCTATAAGGTTGTCTCCTAGAAGGAAGAAAAGTCCAGTGATCGCCAAAACCTTAAACCGAAATTATAGGAGTGCATGGCAAGCAACAGGACCTATATATACAACATTACATTCATCAGAAGAAAAGAAAAAAATTCGGCTCCCCAAACCCTACACTCGCATTCAATTCTACTTATTGACAGGCACGAGCACGCCATCTCCATCACCTATTGAAAAACATTGAATACCGCCACAAATCATCATACCCTAAAAATTTCAACAGTTGTATACAGGTTTTTATCAATAAAATCGTTCTTGTTAATATTTCTTTGCATGAGTTTTTAGCTCGGTATCGAACTTATTGGTATCGAACTACATGATACCTCTTCGACCTCGATCTACCTCGATCTTGGTTCTTAAAGTTGTTATTTAGAGATTTACCCCAGTGATATTTTTCCATTAACAATTTTAACGCCATCTGTGGGAAGGTATTTTCCCAACATTTATAGAAAAGTTGTCTTATCTCTTACGGCGAAGCAGAAAGATGAGACTACGATCTTCTCAGGCTCATTTGGCTCCATCGGGCCCCTTTTCACTCGCCTCCAGCGAAAGAGCTTAAAGACGGGGTAGAGGTTCCAGGAATGACAATCCGGCATCATTACCTCCTCCAGTCACAGCCGTAGGCCCTTTGCCTCCAGATCCGATTGGGCAGGAGATCAATCGGGATATTCTAGAGCAACAAGTTGCTGCCTACGTAGAAGCCATCCGACTCATAATGATAGCTTAAGGAATCCCTTCTGAAGTAGCCGGGATTGCATGAGACATGTGCCGAAGTATCCGGGTACCAATATTTGACCGACTAGGACTGTCTCCACCAACCCCGATCCGCCAAGTTAATCTCAGACCCCGACTGGTAAAGTCCACGATTGAGATCTCACCGAGGAGAAACCAATCCCTAGCAAGGTCAAGGGTGGAGAAGAAAGATCCACAGCCAGACTCAGAAGGAAGCGCTAGATCCCGAAAAAGCTCTAGAAGTAGGCACCATAAAGCTAAACGGAAGGAAGTGGTTGTTGATTCAGAAACCTCGGATGAAAAAGGCTCAGTGGCCCCATCCGAAAACGCTAAATCCCATCGCTTGGAAGATCAGATAGCCAAAATGGCTAAGGAGTTGGAGGAATTAAAGAAGAGAAAGCACCAAGGAATCTAAAAGAACCCCCTAGGTGAGATGAATGCACCATTCTCCAAAAGAATCAAGGAGGCGGGGCTCCCCCACCCCCCCCAAATTCAAGATGCCCTCCGAAAAGTACTCCAGAACAGAAGATCCTATCAGTCACCTGGAAAGCTATGTCCACCAGATGGAAGTCCAGAATGCAAGACGGCTAGCCATGTGCAGGATGTTCCCCTCGACCTTGACAGACTGTGCCAAAACGTGGTTTAAGAAATTGCCACCCGGTAGTGTTAATTCTTTTTTCTAAGCTCACCACAGCTTTCTGTACACAGTTTCAGGGAATCAAGCCTCGTCCCAAGGACCCTATCTTGTTTTAATATGTGATCCAGGAGCGGGGTGAACCATTGAGGTCTTAAGTGGAGAAATTCTATAAGGAAGTGATCCAGATGGGAGTATTCGATGAAAAAGAAACCATGGCCAATTTCCGAAGAAACTTGTGGGCGGGCAGATTATTTCGCTCTTTTGCTAAACATCCACCAGAAACTTACCAAGGAGCTTACAATCGAGCTTTAGAACAGGTGGACATAGAAGAGCAACTTTGGATCAAGGTGGAGCATGATGAAGCCCGGTTGGTCTCGCTTCTTAAGAAGGAGGCTCCAAAGCCTGTACTTGTCAAGAGATTCCAAAATCAGCCCCAAAATAGGTCAACCTACAGGCCGCCTCCTATTCCCTCATACCAGGAAAGGTACCTGACTAGAAGATCCCCTCTCAAGAGATCCCTCCACCCCCCTCCCCCCCGGAGCGGCCCTTCTGAAAAACGTTGCCCGGGTGGCAAGGGAGGAAGATGTATATAATGAATACACCCCTATCAATGCTTCAAGGGAAACCATATACCTCGCCATCCACCTCCTATTCCCTCATATCGTTATATTCTCTGAGGAGCTTTATCAAGTCCTCCTTGACTTCGGGATCCAATCCCTCTCCAACTTTCACTACCTTATTGAGATCTTCTCCCCTGATGGGTAATTCTTCTAATTGATCTGTGGGATGACCACTGGTCCAACCCCACTCTTCATCCTCCTGCTCTTCTATGACTATGTCTGGTACTTCTCCTTCTTCCATGTCATAATGACATTGTTCCAGCGTATCCGAGTTTACTTCACTGGCCACGTGTGTGTACTGTCTAGCTAGCGATAGGGGATTGGTGGATACCGTATAGCAATTTCGCGCTGCCTATTGGTCCCCTCAGACTTCTCCCACTTCTGTTCCCACTATAAACTTTAAGACGTTAAGATAAACGGATAGTACCCCCCCCCCCCCCCCTAATCCTTGAGAGGAAGGGCCTACCCAGAATGGCATTGTAGGTAGACTGGGTATCCATCACGATGAACTCCGTCATCACGTTCTACTGAAGTGAAGCTTCTCCAACTATCACCGGCAGGATTTTGGATCCCATGGGCATTACAGAGTCCCCTGTGAAACCATACAAAAGCAAGGTGCAACTGTTGTAGCAAGAATTCTTCAAGTTAAGTTGCTCATGAGCTCCCTTAAATAGGATGTCGACGCTGCTTCCTATATCAATCAAGACACGGTGAACCCGGTAGTTAGCAATCTGTACCTAGATTACCATGGGATTGTCATGTGGTTGGACTGTATTGTAGACATCTTCCTCTGTAAAGACAATCTTGGTAGAGCGGGATGGATCTCGAGACCCACTGCTGACCTTGAATATCTCATGACCAGAGTTGAGTCTGGGAATCTTTCATGCATGGTTCTTCCTAGAATTGTTGGAAGTTCCAGCCAAGGTGGGGACTCCACTAATGGTATGAATCACCTGGATCTGCTGCATAAGATCCTTCTCCCCATCCCTCCTTCTATATGCCACTTCCTGCATCTCGTTTTGTACCTGTTTCCTCTCCTTGATGCTATCCCATACTTGTTGTAGAAATTCTATCAACAGGCCTCCCCTTAACAATCCTTCGATCTGACTGCGGAGGCTATAGCATTCTAAGGTGTTGTGTCCGACATCATCGTGGAAATCACAATAGTTGTACTGGTTCCTCCTATCAGCTGGGACTTACATGGTACCTAGCTTTCTGAGTATGCCTTTATCTCGGATGGCAAGGTAGATGGTTTCCCTTGAAGCGTTAAGGGGGGTGTAGTGATTATATACATCTTCCTCCCTTACTACCCTAGCAACTTCTTTCAGAGGGGCCGCCCTAAGGGGCGATCTCCTGAGAGGGGATCTTCTAGTCAGGTACCTTTCCTGGTATGAGGGAATATGAGGCGGTCTGTAGGTTGACCTGTTTAGGGGCTGATTTTGGAATCTCTTGATGGATACAGGCTTTGGAACCTCCTTCTTAGGACGTAGGGCCAGCTGGGCTTCATCATGTTCCACCTTGATCCGGGGTTGCTCTTCTATGTCCACCTGTTCTAAAGCTGGATTGTAGGCATCCTGGTAAGTTTCTAATGGATGCTTAGCAAAAGAGCGAAACAATCTGCCCGTCCACAAGTTTCTTCGGAAATTGGCTAAGGTTTCTTTGTCGTCGAATACTCCCATCTAGATCACTTCCTTATGGAATTTCTCCACATAAGACCTCAATGTTTCACCCCCTCCTGGATCACATATTAAAACAAGATAGGGTCCTTTGGACGAGGCTTGATTCCCTAAAACTGTGCACAAAAAGCTGTGGTGAGCTTAGAAAAAGAATGAACACTACCTGGTGGCAATTTCCTGAACCACGTTTTGGCACAGTCAGTCAAGATCGAGGGGAACATCCTGCACATGGCTGACCATGTTGCATTCTGGACTTCCATCAGGTGGACAAAGCTTTCCAAGTGACCGATTGGATTCTCTGTTCCAGAATACTTTTCGGAGGGCTTCCTGAATTTGGGGGGAGCCCCGCCTCCTTGATTCTTTTGGAGAATGGTGCATTCATCTCTCCTAGGGGGTTCTTCTGAATTCCTTGTGTTTTCCCTTCTTTAATTCCTCCAACTCCTTAGCCATTTTGGCTATCTGATCTTCCAAGCGATGGGATTTAGCGTTTTCGAATGGGGCCACCTAGCCTTTTTCATCCGAGGTTTCTGAATCAACAACCACTTCCTTCCGTTTAGCTTTCTGGTGCCTACTTCTAGAGCTTTTTCTGGATCTAGTGCTTCCTTCTGAGTCTGGTTATGCCCCCACCAATGGCTTCTCCTCCTTCTTCTTTTCCTCCAACTATACCTGTCAGGCTGCAACTCAAGGTGGAGAAGGAGAAAGAAGCTCACACTCAAGTCACTCTTCCTGCTGATCTACCTTTTGGATCGAAGTTAATGGATAACAAACAGGAGAAGATATTATCCCGATTCACAACTGTCTACACTAGTGTTGGACTGGAAGATATGGTTTCTATACCCGTAGACCTCCTGGTGGGGCTTCCCTTCTCATTAAGGTATGATTCTTGATCTTCTTCTTTATTCAGGGTAACTCTAGAAAGATACTTACTTCTTTATTTTGTTTTTGTAGACTTTCAAACTTACCATGGCTATGGGGCAACATGTGAAAGCTCTTTAAAAGGCCAATATAACGGCCAGGGTAGAGTTGGAGAAGGCTAGGAAAGATCTAGCTCGATCTGAGAAGAGTGTAGACTCATTGATCATGTCTGCAACTTAGTCTAAAAGGGGCAGGCAAGGGACCTTAATTGAATTGGAACGGATGAAATGTACCCTGGACACAGAGACAATCAGGTTTGTACGATAACATGAAGAGGGGGAAGGTTTGAGAGGCAAGAAGGCCCTGCTCTAGGATGAAAACCATCTCCTGCGGATGCGATGTGATGCAAGCTCTTAAGGCCAGAATGGACACCTCCTTCGATCATGAGTACTTTTTTGCCACCCACGAGGTTGCTCAAGCCCTCCCTCTTCCCTTTGACTTGAATACCGTTTTTGGGTGGGACCAGGAACAGATTGCTGCTAAGGATGCCCAATTTTCAAATGCTACACCAGTCTAAGGGGATCCTGCTGGTACCCCGGATCCTCCTTTGCCTCAGAAACCTATCATGAATGTTGCTGATCCAGTAGCAACAACTAAATAAGTGATTCCTAATCTTCCTCTTTATCAAGATGACAAAATACAGGATACAGAGGATCCTGTTGAAACTGAGTCTGGACCAGTGAAGGAGGTGGAAGCAAATGTTGATCCCGGGGGTACCAAGAGCTTGGGAGATCTCGACTGATTCAAGCACAAAGGTGGCTGAGGAAGCTGATGTAGCCGATTAGAGTCAGACGGCATGGGAGAGGAATTATGCTGGGAGTGCATAACTTGCTGTTTCTCTTATTGATTAATCTTTATTTACATTTTTTGTAGCCCATAAATAGGGGTTGGCACCATGTTAGATCAATAGAAAGTTTTCTCTTTTTTTGCAAATACACTGTCTCACTTGCTCATACTAGTTCTTGGTAAGATCTTGCACTTTCATACTTAACAATAATCCAGATAAAAACTTACTTGGAATACTGATGGTACTTGGTACCTACATGCCCGTCCTAGAATTTGAATGGAACATATTTGAGATGTTGATGTTGATCAAGTCTTTGTGCCTGGATACTTACCAGAGATATCCTGCTAGGTAGTCCCCTTGTAAGATTTTGATAGAAATATCACAAGTGTTTTGCGTTGAGTATTGTGTGATCCATGTAGGTGGCCAAAGCTGTTTTGACAACCAAATTACGATAACATAGATCAAAGTACTAAGTACTTACTGTATAGGAGATCTTGATTTTAAACCGATTCGGGTAGTCTACTAACGCTACTTCTTTATTCTCACAAGGCGGATCAGGTTACCCTGGCATTCCATTTCTAGGAATCCCGGTACTTAGGCAAACATATTAGTGAATCCGGGTGCATGGCATTCCTGTTCTGGGAATCCTGGTACTTAGGCGAACATATTGGAGAATCCGGGTACCTGGCATTCATGTTCTAGGAATCCTAGTACTAAGGCGCACACATTGGCGAATCTGGGTACATGTCATTCCTGTTCTAGGAATCCTAGTACTTAGGTGAACATATTAGTGAATTTGGGTACCTGACATTCTTGTTCTAGGAATCATGGTACTTATGTGAACACATTGGCGAATCTAGGGCACCAGGCATCCTGAATTCCTGATAAGGGAACCTAATCCTTAGGTGAACACATTGGCGAATCTGGGGCACCAAGCATCCTGATAAGGGATCTTGATCCTTAGGCGATTTGTCCTAGAGAGGGGTATTCCCCGTCTGAGGCTTCAGAAGTGCCGTATAAACTCTCTTGGTCTTAAGGACTGTATCAGGCAACTAGGGCCATGACTGCACATCCTTAGTCTGGTAGGTAATTGTACCACTTAGGCACTCATGCACCAGATCCTTCCTGGATGAGGGTATACCCCGACCAAGGCAACAAGAGTGTCATATGGCTTTTTCCTGATCTTGAGGCGATTCAGTTATGACGATCCTCCTAAATGGGTTGACCCGGTCCAGGGCATTAGGATCGCTATATAGATCTCCTGGTCTTAAGGCGATTCCGTAATGGCGATCCTCCCGGGGGAATTGACCCGATCTAAGGCATCAGGATCGCTATATAGCTTTCTTGGTCTTAAGAAGACTCAGTAATGGCGATCCTCCTTGAGGGATTGACCTAGTCCAGGGTGTCATGATCGTTATATAGCTTTCCTGGTCTTAAAGGAACTCGGTGATAACAAAAATTTCAAGGCAAATACAGGAGAATCATGTAGGAGAAAAAATAGACTTCTTATTCAATTCTTAGGCGATGCAAAACAAATACGGGTACATACTTAGAGTAATGCCAATTGAAATAAATTGTTTCTTCGACTTCATGGATAAAGCTTGTTGAGGTGATTAGCATTCTAGGTGTGGTATACTGGGTAGCCATCCTTGTCTTCTAACTTGTAAGCTCCATTGCGGACTACCATTTTGATCAGGTAGGGTTCTTCCCAATTCGGAGCTAACACCCCATCTGACCTCTTTTGGGTATTCTGGGTCACTTTCCTAAAGACCGGGTCCTATCTAACTCATCTATGGGGTGCCCACTGGTCTATCTCCGATCTTCTTTCTCTTTCTCAATCACGTTTGGTACCTCTCCTTCTTCCAGGATATCTTAATCCTCCTTTGGTACCTCCCTACTTGGTTCGTTTGTCACATGTGTGCACTATTTGGCTAGCGCGGTAAGGTTAGTGGACACCGCATAACACCTGCGGACTGCTTGTTGACCTATTCGGACTTCTCCTACTTCGATTCCAATCGAAAACTTCAGCACGTTATGGTAGATGGACAGAACTCCCCCTGATTCCTGATAGGAAGGGTCTTCCTAGGATCGCGTTATAGGCGGACAGGGCATCAACTATGACAAACTCTGTCATTATGTTATGTTAGAGAGGAGCTTCTTCGATTACTATCAGTAGGATCTCGAATTCGATCGGCATCAATGAGTCCCTGTGAATCCATATAGAGGCATGGTACAGCTATTGTAGCAGAAGTTCTTCAGGTTAAACTTCTCGTGCGCTCTTTTGAATAGGATGTTAACACTGCTTCTGGTATCAATCAGGACGTGGTGGACCTAGAAATTAGATATATGTACTAAAATTACCATTGGGCCATCGTGTGGTTGAACCGTGTTATAGACATCTTCTTCAGTGAAAATAATCTAGGTAGCACGAGAAGAGTATCGAGATCCCATAGTGACCCGGAGTACATCATGACCGGTAGTGAGTCGAGGGATCTTCCTAGCATGGTTCTTCCTTGAATTGTTGGATGTTCCTACTAGTGTAGGGCCTCCACTGATGGTATGGACAATCTGGATCTATTGCATTAGGTCATTTCCCTAATCCTTCTTTCTTTCTTATGTTTCCTGCATCTCTCCTTGTACCTCATTCCCCATCTTGATGCTATCCCATACTTGTTGCAAAAATTCAATCAAGAGCCATCCCCTTACCAGTCCTTCATCGGGTTGCAGAGGCTGTAACATTCGGACGTGTTGTGTCCCACATCCTCCTGGAAAAGCGGTTCCTCTAGTTAGTTGGGATCTCAATAAGATCGGGTTTCCTAAGCAAACCCTTATTGCAGATGGCAAGGTATATGGTTTCTCGAGACACATTGAGAGGGGTATAATGATTGTACCAGTCCTCTTCTTTTGTTATCCGTGCTACCTCTCCTAGTGGGGGTGTTATTCTAAAAGGGGTCCTTCTTGCAAGATACCTCTCTCAATGTTGGGGAAAAGGAGGTGACCGGTAGGTAAACCAGTTTGGAGGTTGGTTATGGAACTTCTGGGTCAATGCGGGCTTTAGAGCCTTTTTCTTTGGGCGCTTGGATGATCGAGCTTCATCATGCTCGATTTTGATCCGGAGCTGCTCATCTATCTCCACATGCTCCAACGCCCGGTCATAGGCCTCCTAGTAAGTTTCAGATGGGTGCTTGGCAAACGACTGGAATGGCCTGTCAGCTCATAGGTTCCTTCGAAAGTTGGCCAATGTCTCCCTCTTGACGAACACTCCCATCTGGATCACTTCTTTGTAGAACTGCTCCATATAGGATCTCAGCATCTTACCACGTTCCTAGATCACATACTGGAGCAGGACGGGACCCTTAGGATGAGGTTTAATCTCCTGAAACTGAGCATCGAAATCTTTTGTAAGCTGTGTAAAAGAGTCCACACTACTTGGGGTAATTTTCTGAACCAAGTCTTGGCAAAGTCTGTCAAGGTTGAAGGAAACATCTTGCACATCACTGACCGGGTAGCATTCTAGATCTCCATTTAGTGGACAAAGCTTTCCATATGGCTCATGGGGTCCTTTGATCCTGAATATTTCTCAGATGGCATTTTGAACTTTAGGGGTAACTATGCCTCTCTAATTCTTTTTTAGAAAGGTCCATTCATCTCCCCTAGGGGATTCTTCCGGGTACCCCAGTGCTTTTCCTTCCTTGGCTCTTCGAGTTCCTTCGTCATCTTAGCCACTTTGTCTTCAAGGTACTTGGATCCACCGCTCTGAGCTTTCGTTGTCTAAAGTCTCTAATACCACGGTTGCCTCCTTATGCTCTTCCTTCTTACGACGGTTTCCTCCGGGATTCCTCCTAGATCCGGTGTTTCCTCCAGTATCAGGCTAGGGAGCCTTCTCTTCTACAACCAGTCTTGTTGTTGGCTTGTTCCTCTTGGGAGGGATCTCAACTGCTGATTTCACCTGTCGGGGTCTGAAATCAGCGGGGCGGTTTGGAACTGGAAGTGGTGGCCCCTAAGTATGTCAAAGACTGATACTCAGGTACCCGGTCCAGTCTCTTCTATGGTCTTGGGTGCTTCGAAGGGTATCCCCCTTGGGTAATCATCCGGAGGTGAATACTCTCTACATAGGCGGTAGCCTGCTGTTTCAAGATATCCCGATTGATTTCCTAGACAACTGGATCTTGGGATGCGGAGCCCGCATTTAGTGGAGGACCAGTGCCAGGTTATGGTTTCTTGATCCCATTTCCTTCTGTTGGACTCTCTGAGTGGAGGCGACAGACTGGGGTCCGGATGGGTAGGGTTGCCATTAAGAGGATCAGAGTCTCATCTTCTGACTTGCTAGGTAGAGCTAGGTAGCTTCTTTGTAATTGGTTGGGAGGATTACTTCCTACAAACGGCGTCAAAAAGTGTTAACGGAAAATTACCAATATGGTGGAATTCCAATTAACAACTTTTAGACCGTGATCAGGGTAGATCATAGCCGGAGACAGATACCACGCCTGGTACATGTGTGTTCTTAGTAAAAGCAAACGAAATATAATGGCAATTAAAGACGAAGCAATATCAATATATTATATCGTAAAAATGGGAGATACAATTCTTTTTAATTGAAAAAGCTTAATACAAAATACAACGGAGATTTCTATGAAGTATTTCGGGTATGGAGTTTTCTGACACAGTTGGCAATGGCAATCTCGTACTAGTCGATAGGTGGAAAAACCTGTAAGGCATAAGTTGAAAATATGTTTTTCCAATCCCCTCTTAGTCGAGAGTCTTCAATTATTTATTGGTCACATTTCTTGCTCATTACTCTGGTAATCAATCAATCAATTAAGCAATTAACGGGACGTTAATGGTGGCTTTGTTTCAGGCGTGGGAATAATTCCCATAATCAAGTGATTTTGTTTCCTTCGTTGTCAATCTTGACAGAGTTGATTAATCCCATTCAAAATGGAGTTTTGAAGGTGGCGGGAGAAGTCAACTTTCCTTGTATTTAAATGTCGGCGTGTACCATCTTACCTGTAGCATGATTCTGGTTCCTTGGTGTTCTGATCCTTCTCTTCCATGATAGTCTTCAATTTATCTCAATCTTCCACTGCTTGATAGATTGGTTCCAAGAGTGGTCGGGGTATATGAGTACCCTACATCTTACTAGACCGTGGTACGAGTATTCT
The DNA here is from genome assembly GCA_035582765.1 of Acer negundo. Classification (NCBI taxonomy): domain Eukaryota; kingdom Viridiplantae; phylum Streptophyta; class Magnoliopsida; order Sapindales; family Sapindaceae; genus Acer; species Acer negundo. The sequence goes on from CM069233.1 coordinate 8,924,067, forward strand.
TTGAGTTTTAAGGTATCAGGGTATCCGGATACCAGGATACTGGATAGTAGCGAGGTATCAGGATAGTGTAGTAGCGGGGTCCTCAGGACCTTAACTTCGCTATTTCCTAGTACTTGGGGATCTAGGTGTCCCTGGTCTTGGTTTGGATTTGCAGGAAGTATATTAGGACATATCGGTCCGGCTTCTTCTCGGGGTAGCTGGATACTGTCTATAGTGTCCTTCTACTTCAAATAATCTTTTGCATGAATGGTAAATTCTTTTTTGGACCATTGCCATTTTTGGCGGTTAACACAAGTGTATCCTCCAATTAATTTAAAATTACCATTTTACTCTTAATAATCGTGTCAACCCGTCACTCCGTTAACGAAACCCAACACAGCCCATTTTTATTAAATGGGTCAATCTAATAAGCCTCTTACACCTGTATCCATGATGTTGAAGGTTCGAGTCATACCCCATCTCCAATCTCAAAATATTATAACAGTTCAAAAAAAAATATCAATCTACGGATCAATACACATGTAACATGTTACTCTTTTCTTTCTAATCAAATTTTATAAATAAATAAATAAACCTTTTAAGAAATACATATAATTACCAAAAAAAAAAATTAAGAATAAATTTTAATAAATATTAAAGATTAAAAATAAATTAATTAATAGAAATATATAAAGTGTAATATCAATAAATTAATACTAGATAAATTAATAATTTCTTTTATATATTCAATTAAATAATAAGATAATATATTTCTAAAATTTCCGTGTAAAAGTATGTGATCTCATTAAAATGTATATATATACATGATTTACTATGATTTTTTATTTAAATGTGAATATACTATTGCTTTTTAATACATATATATTTGATCTCATCTCTAATTTTTTATAATGCACTTAAAAGTTTTGAGATTTTTTTATTTAATTATTAAAATATTTCTAGATTATGCGAATCAACAACCTCTTAGGTGTAAGTGTAAGGGGCTTGCCATTGAGTCAACCTCATCTTGTCAAGAATATATATATATATATATATTGAAATTAAATTCTCATATTGCAACAAGTTATTTAGTGGATGTTTTGAATGTTCACTTATGTGTAACAGACTCCAAAGTTGTATCATTATTGACAAGATTCTCCCAAATGTCCATGTCGCCGAAAGGGGAGGCTTAGTTGAGATCCAATATTGATCTCTTTCAATGAATTTCTCTCTTTTCAAATTTTTATTTTATTTTTTATAATTAATCTTTACTGATTATCTTTGAGATGAATTGAAGATCCTTTTTTAAAAAAAATAAAAAAAATTAATAAATCTCCATCGCCCATCTCCATTTCTAAGATGGATGGTGGAAATCTAAAGCTTTTGAATATATTTTTTTATAATTTTTTTAATTAGGGGAATTTTTCATCTTTTTAATGTTTTATGATGATCCACCGTCACTTTTAAAGGTCAAACTTAACAAGAGGGGAGGTCATTGTGAGTTTTTTAATAAGTTGTGTGTATATGTAATTAGTCAAACCTCAGATAGGTTGAGTGTAATTTTTTTTTTTTTGGTTAAGAGTGTAATTTGTTCTTAAAACAAATACAAATAAAAAAATTAGGAAGATTTACAACTGAATTCCTAACTTTTGCAAAATATTAAATTCTTAACGTGTTTATTTTCAATGAATCCGTGGTCCCTAAGTTTTTATAAATACATCAAATAAGTCTTTATGTTACTCCAACATAACGATTCGAAAGGTATTTTAGTTTTTAAATTAAGATCATCTCACATGTCAAAAAAAAAAACTATATATATAATTAGAAATCTAAAAAATTAATTATAGATGGAGATCCAATATCCATCATTCCGACTAGGCTCCCCTTTGAAACCATTGGCTCCCCCGCAGTCCATGTCCATGGTTGCCTCCTCATGCTGTATATCTCCATCGCTGCCTCCTTTCCCCATCGCCTCCCCAACCGCCTCAAACACCACCAATATCAAACATCACCACAAATCTTCAAATGCCCCTTACCATGCTTGCCCCCGCCACCTCAAACACCACCTCTATCGTCAAACAGAACCACCAAGATCAAATAAATACAACCATCCTCAAACACCGAATATCAACCAATGACAAAATCAAACCAAACGATAATATGCGACTCCAACTCTCTCCAACAAAACAAAAAAAAAAAAAAAACTCCTTGTTCTTTTGTTCTCAATCTGCAGATTTCGACTTGAATTAACTTATTAACTATCATTTCTTTTTGTCAATGAAACTCCAACAGTAAATCCATTGCCGGATTTTAACATGGAGGGGATCATGGCAAAAAATGTAAATGATTTGGGGTGTTCTAACCTGCTTTTCCCAATTTGGAGATCCCGAGCCCATCTACAAATTTTGATGAGTAGTGTAATATGAGTAGTGTGCATGCAAATCCCACCTCGTGAATCTTACCTGCACCGATTGACCACTTTAACCATCTTCCAAACTTCTTGCTCCTCCAATTCTCATGTTCTTCAACAAGATCTGCGACGTCAAGGCCCTCGACTGATAATACATCATTTCTCGTCGTTTCCACTCATTGGTTCCCCCAAATCAAAAATGTGGTCGTTCGTGTCAATTGTGTCATCTCCGACGATAAAAAATGTGATCATTTCTTATTGCTTCCATCCATATGTGCCTTTTATTTTATGTTCTTGTTAATTATGTTTTACTTTTATTTTTAAAACATCATTGTCCATCTCCTAAATGGACGATGAAGATTTCTCTCTCTATCTTTTATATATATATACATATATAGATATATATATATATAAATTATTATTATTTTTTTAGAGTGGTGTTATTGGCTACCCCCAACTACTAAACTATTTATACCTTACTTTTTAAAATTTTGATTTAATTATATAAAATTAAATGGTTTTATTAATTTTTTTTGATTTATTTATAGAATTACCCTTTTAAATATTTTTCAAACTTAATACACCCCATATCTTTTTCAAAAAATAAAAATAAAAATAAAAACTTCATCTATAATCTTTATATACAATTTTTTCACATCCATTCGTAGGACTTTTTTTCTTTTTATTTCATGGTAAAACCATTCTTATTAGGTGTAGTTCTTTTTTCGGTAGTCGATTGGATTGTTGGTGGTAGATTATGAGTGTGATATTGACCGACTCATGATTTTTTTGAACAATTGAGATAGGGTTTTGGTGTGGTTTCGTTAGAAATTAGGTTTTCTTGGTTGAGACTCTTGGTGTGATTTTTTTAAAAAAATAAAATAAAATTAAACTAACTTTAGAAGTACCGGAATAAAAATGTAAAAGAATTGATACAAATCATAGAATGCATAAAAGATTTGAAAGAAAATAAATCAAGAGAAAAAAAAATAGAAAACATGGATCTGGAATCTGAAAAGAAAAAAAAAACAAAAAAAAAAAAAAAAACAAATATGTGAAACAATAAAATCAAAAAATACTAAACATGGGAAACATGAGATCAAGATCCGAAAGAAAATATAAACAAAAATAGTAAACATTAAATGATTTGAAATAATCTATGTCATTAGGGTTTTGAAATAAGGAAAGTGTGGGTTTTTATTAGTTTTATTTTGTACCGTATTTTTTTAATAAAAATTGTATGTTTCTTTAAGTAATTTGATAAAGGATAAAAAATATACTAAATAATTTAAAAAGTGGGGTATAAATAGTTCAACAATAGGTATGCCAATAGCACCACTCTTTTTTGTTTTTTAATCTTCACTATTCATCTATAAGATAGATAATGGTCGATGGATATCCATCTCTTATATTTTCATTTCTCATTTGATTTGTTTTAAGTTTGGGTAAATGGGTCCATTTAGATATTTTGTTACGACTGTTAAAGTTTTGGTCAGAAGACCTATTTGATGTAATTTTTAAAAGTTAGGGACCACGGTTCCATAAAGGCAAACACATGTAAAAAAACTTAATATTTCACTAAATGTTTGGGATTAAATTGTAAATCTCAAAAATTTAGGAAGCATGTACACGCGCTGTATAAAAAATATAAAAATAAAAAAATAAAAAAAGTGATAAATGTTGTAAATTAATTAAAGAAATAGATAGATGAAGAAGAACAGTTGAAGAACATATATGAGGCAAATACTAAAGAGAGAGAGAGCACTTACTTTGTATTGATCTTGATAAACTTTCTAACTCTTTTACAAGTGATATGATGATCATAAATATAAGCATGAGAAAGAGAGGAGGGCAAGTGGGTGTGATCAGGTGAGCCAGGAGAGAGAGGCGGTAGCTAGGACATAGTAAAACATCTTTGTTCATGAGAAAGAGGGTAGGGCTAGTGGGTGTGATCAGGTGAGCTAGGAGAGAGAGGCGGTAGATAGGACATTGGAGAAGATCTTTGTTTGTGATATTTGTGGGATATTTAGTAGTGATATTTATGAGATATTTGTGAGATATTTAAGGGTATAATACATGTAGTAAAAAGTCACATTATTATAACCCTCCCTCTTGGATTTATACCATATGTATTAATTTTCTAGGGAAAAATCTAACGGAATAAAACCTAAGTAAAATATATACAATGATCTTCTGGATTTAATGGGGTTGGACATTAAAAACTATCTCATTAAAAACTTTGCCAGGAAAACTCAGTGGGGCAAAACCTGAACGAAGGGAAAAAGAGTATTATATATATTTGTCCATTCTGAATTTTGCTCCCCCTGATTGAATGCTCCACCCTCATCAAACTTCAACGTTTAATCCTGTAATTTAGAAAGTCGACGCATGCCTATTCCATATACCCGCTTCTCAAAAGTTGATGTAGGCAATGATTTGGTAAACAGATCTGCAAGATTATCTGTGGACTGTATTTGCTTAACATCAATTTGTCGACTCTATTAAAGCTCATGAGTATGGAAGAATTTAGAAGAAATATGTTTGGTTCTATCTCCTTTGATATATCCCCCTCTAATTTGAGCAATGCAAGCCGAATTATCTTCGAATATCTGTGTTGGCATTTCTGTAGATAATGAAAATCCACAAGTATCCTGAATATGATGAATAACTGACCTTAGCTAAACACATTCTCGACTGGCTTCGTGAAGTGTGATGATTTCAGAATGATTAGATGATGTAGAAACCAAAGTCTGTTTTGTGGGACGCTAGGATATTGTTGTGTCATTATAAGTAAAAACATATCATGTTTGTGAATAAGCTTTGTGGGGATCAGACAGATATCCGGCATCAGAATAATCAAGTAAACCTGGAAAAATGTTAGACTTTGATAAAATAATCCTAAATCTTTCGTTCCACTAAGGTAACGAAAAAGATGTTTAATTCCATTCCAATGCCTTCGGGTTGGTGCTGAGCTAAATCTAGTCTAGTACACAGAGAATGCAATATCTAGTCTAGTACACTGAGCCAAATATAATAAAGCACCAGTGACATTAAGATATGGTACCTCAGTACCAAGTATCTTTTCATCATTTTCTTTTGGACAAAATGGATCATTTTTAGGATCAAGAGTCCTAACAACCATAGGAGTACTTAATGGATGAGCATTATCCATATGAAATCTTTTTAAAATCTTTTCAATATATGGTGATTGATGGATAAGTACTCCATTTGATCTATGCTCGATCTCAAGGCCGAGGCAATATTTTTTCTTTCCCAAATCTTTCATTTCGAATTCCCTTTTTAAATATTTAGCAGTTTTTAGAAGCTCCCCAGGAGTTCTAATTAAATTCATATCATTAACATAAACTGTTATCATAGCAAATCCAGTTTCTGATTTTTTAATGAAAACACATGGACATATAGGATTATTAATATATCCTTCTTTTATCAGATACTTACTGAGACTGTTGTACCACGTCCATCCAGATTGTTTTAATCCATACAAGGATCTTTGTAATTTTATTGAATACAAATTACAAGATCTTGAGTTACATGATTCTGGTATTTTAAACCCTTTTGGGATTTTCATGTAAATATCTGAATCCAGTGAACCATATAGATAAGCAGTCAGTACGTTCATCAGACGCATTTCAAGTCTTTCCAAGATAGCCATGCTTATCAGAAATCGAAACTTAATTGTATCCATCACTGGTGAATACGTTTCATCGAAATCGATGTCAGGTCTCTACGAGAAACCCTGTGCTACTAGTCATACCTTATATCTCACGACCTCATTTTTCTCATTACGTTTTCGTACAAAAACCCATTTGTACCCAACATGTTTGACGTTTTCAAGCGTCTAGATTATAGATCCAAATACTTCACGTTTGGCTAATGAAGTCAATTATGTTTGAATTGTTTCTTTCCATTTAGGCCAATCAGACCTCTGCCTACAATCATCGAGATTATGAGGTTCATAATCATCATTTATAATTTCAGTTGCCATTGTGTATGAGAATATATCATCAATGATTGTTTCTTCATGATTCCACAATTCTCTTGTATAATTTATAGAAATTTCCTCATTTCTATACTCTTGTATCTCTTCAGAGATTCCTTCCCCTACAGGGGATTTTGTCATTTTAGTAACTTGTGTCCCTGAAGGGACACTTAACTCTTCTGGAGTTAACTTAGAGAAAGTGGATTTATTTATTTTCCTTTTTCGAGGAACATTATCTTTTGAACCAAGCGGTCTACCATACTTCTGGCGTTCAAAAGATGATTCTTTTGCTATTATTTATTTAGAATGTTTTTTCTGAAACAATCACCCGTGCTGGTACATTAACAGCAGGGATGTATGATGTTGTTACTTTAGTAGCATCTGTAAATGCATCTGGTAACTAATTTGCTATTGCTAGAAGATGTACTATTTTACATACTTCATTCTCACATTGAGATGTATATGGGTCTAAATGAATTAGACTTGGAACTTTCCAGGAAAATTCACGCTTCTCTTCAGAAGAAGTTTTTCTTTCCCCTAATGATGGGAAATTTATTTCATCAAAAATGACAATCTGCAAACCGTGCTGTGAAAAGATCACCAGTCAAAGGTTCCAGATATCTAATAATTGATGGTGAATCAATACCAACATATATTCCCAAATACCTTTGAGGTCCTATTTTAGTTCTTTTCGTTGGTACAATTGGGACATATACCGCACACCCAAATGTACGTAAATGAGATATATTTGGTTGATGACCAAGTACAAGTTGTACTAGTGAATACTGATGATAAGCAGTGAGCCGAAGCCGGATTAATGCAACAGCATGTAAAACAGCATGCCCTCATACAGAAATTGGTAATTGCGTTCGTAATAATAAAGTCCTAGCAATTATCTGGACACGTTTAATAAGTGATTATGTTAATCCATTCTGAATATGAACATGTAGAACTGGATATTCAACATCAATCCCAGCCACTTTACAATATTCATCAAATGTCTTAGAAGTAAATTCACCAGCATTATCAAGGAGTATGGACTTAATTGAGTAATCGGGAAATGAGCCCGAAGCCTGATAATCTGTGCAAGTAATCTTGCAAAAACAACATTACGTGTTGATAATAAGCATACATGTGACCATTTGACAGATACGTCAACTAGGACCATAAAATAACGAAATGGTCCACTTGGTGGATGAATAGGTCAACATATATCCCCTTGAAATCTTTGTAAAAATGATGGGGATTCAAGACCAACTTTAGAAAAAGATGGTTTTATTGTTAATTTCCCTTGGGAACATGCAGGACATAAGTTTTCATAGGATAAAAGAATCTTCTGGTTCTTTAATGAATGCCCATGAGAATTCTCAATGATTCTACGTATCATTGTAGATCCTAGGGTGACCGAGACGGTCATGCCAAAGTACAAACATTTTTGGATCTGAGAACTTCCGATTCATAACTGCATAAATTTCGACACTTTTGATAATAGTGTAATATAATCCAGAAGATAAAACACGCAGCTTTTCTATAATGATTTTCTGGCCTGAATCATGAGAAGTGATGCATAGATATTCAACATTATTTTTTTTCATAGTTTCAATGTGATATCCATTCCTTCGTATATCTTTGAAACTAAGCAGATTCTTTCTGGATTTGCTTGAATATAATGCATTATCGATACATAATTTGTTTTGTTTGATAACAATATCATGGCTCTTCCAAAGCCTTCTATCAGGTCCGTTGGACCTGATACAGTATTAACATTTGTTCTGAGCAAAGTTAAATTCATGAAGTATTTCTGACTCCGCAGAATTGTATGAGTTGTTGCACAGTCAGCTAGACATATATCTCCTGCGTCTAGCTTTTCAATAACTCCCAATTTATCGTTTAGATTCATATTGTATGTTTCATAAAGAAAAAATAAAAATAAAATGTACATCAAAAAGTATATATTACGTTGAGAAATATTTTACATAAACAAAATAACAAAAGAATACTACTGAGGTAGTATTTAATTGGTATGGATATTCTCATCACCAACTGAAGCAAAAAACAAAATAATACTACTGAGGTAGTATTTAATTGGTATGGACATTCCCATCATCAATTGAAGCAGTTGGCTTGTCCTTTGGATCGTCAAAGAAGTCTATCACATTGAGATGTGTAAAATCCATAGGGTATGGATCTTCAATGAAATGTGTCACAGGTTTCTTCCCCTTTTCTTTGATTGATGCTTGATAAAGCTCAACCAGATGTTTAGGTGTGCTACATTCATTTGACCAATGGTTGTAATAGCCGCACCTATAACACACGCCCTCTTTTGCATTTGGCTTGTTCTGAACACCTTTTCCTTTGTATTCACTTGGTCCGGAATAACCATGTCCTCTTCTGGAACTACGTCTATAACCACGGCTTGGATTACGACCCGAATTACGACTATTACCACGGCCACGATCACCATTACTACCATAACCACCTTTATGATCTGGATTATGATTATTACCACATCCATGACCACGACCACGATTGCGACCACGACCATGGTATCTGACGGTATTAGTATTCACTTCTGGAAATGCTTTAGAACCAATCGGGTGTGTTTCATGGTTTTTTATCAGTAGCTCATTGTTCTTTTCTACTACTAGTAAGCACGAGATCAATTATGAATACTTTGAGAATCTGCGTTCTCGATATTGTTGCAATATTATATTCGATGCATGAAAAGTTGTGAATGTTTTTTCTAACATTTCCTTTTCATATACCTCCTCACCACACAATTTCAATCTTGTAGTGATCCTGAATAAATCAAAATTATAATCAGAGACTGATTTGTGGTCTTGGAACCGTAAATTCAGCCATTCATACTTTGCAATTAGTAATGTAACATCATATTGATGATCATAGCAATCTTTTAGCTCCTGCCACGAATCTTCAGGTTCTGTGACAGTAAGATATTAAGCTTTCAAATCCTCATGTAGATGATGACGGATTATGACCATGGTTGTGGATTTATCATGTTCATTAGCTTGGCCATAATAAATAGTATAATATAGGCCTTGGGATTTTAAGTATAATCCGGCATCAATAACCCATGACATATAGTTGTCTCCCGACACTTTGAGTGCATCGAACTTCAAATTTGAAAGTTTGGACATGCTTACAGCTTCTTTTTCTGTAAATTAAATTGTGAATTTAATTTAGTGTGAATATAAGTAAAGAGTATATTGAACAATTTCAGAACGGTATATATGTCCTGTAAATTAACAGTTCCAGAAGGCTGAACTCACCTGTTATGTGTATTAATTTAACAATTCCATGACGGTATATATATCCTGTAATTTAATAGTTCCAGGAGGCTGAGCTCACCTGTTATGTGCATAAAAATAAATCCAGAACTATATATAGACGATCCGTTGACGGCATAGGCCATCTTGTATACGAAACTATAAATAGATCCAGAGTATTGAGATTTGAAGAGAATAAATTCAGGACTATATATATATATATATATATGTTCCGTTGACGGTACAGCCATTTTATACGAAATATATACAGATCCGGAATATTGAGATTTAGAGAGAGATTCAAAATATTGGGATTTTAGAGAAAATAAATTCATAACTATATATATATGATCCGTTGATGGCACAGTCATCTTATACGAAATATATATAGATTCAGAATATTGAGATGTAATTAAATCACCCATCAGGGATCCTTATTATTTACATATATTTGTGCTAATAACGTGTTGTAAATTAATTAAAGAAATAGATAGACGAAGAAGAATAGTTGAAGAACATATATGAGACAAATATGTTGAAGAACATATATGAGACAAATATTAAAGAGATCTTGATAAACTTTCTAACTCTTTTACAAGTAATATGATGATCATATATATATAAGCAAGAGAAAGAGAGGAGGGCAAGCGGGTGTGATCAGGTGAGCTAGTAGAGAGAGGCGGTAGATAGGACATAGGAGAAGATCTTTGTTTGTGATATTTGTGGAATATTTAGTAGTGATATTTATGGGATATTTGTGGGATATTTAAGGGTATAACACGCAGTAAAAAGCCACATTATTATAACAATAAATGTAAAATAGACAAAAACTTGAAAGTGATAATCGCCCTAATTAAATATTATAGGTAATTATATAAATGTTCATTGAGTTTAGGCAATATTGTATGCATATTCAACTTTTCTATAAATTGTACAAACCTTCCCTAAAAAAATAGGATGAAAAGACACAGATACCCTCGACAATATTTTTATAATTACAGATCTACCCATAAAATAATTAGAAATTACACAATTATAAATTCACCCCAACCCACCAAACACTCTTTTCAAAGATTCTTTTCAACAAAAAAAAAATTCAACACAAAAAAATCACATCTTATTCTTCAATCAATTCTAAAAATTAAAAATTAAAAAAATAATAATAATAATCTATAATATCCATCACATATGGGTACATCTGCGATTGGAGTTCTTCATATTAGAACTCATCTGAGATGGAAAACTCCACACTGAACAATGGAGTTCTGCAATGGAGACCATCGCAAATGGGTACCCATCTGCGAATTGGATTTTGTCATTGTAGATTTCCATCTAAACATGATAAAACAAATTTAAAATTAATAGTCATGGCACAAACATAGCCTGAAAGGATTGAAGAAGAGATGATGGTTCAACAAAAGAAATCATGAATAACAGCAGTAATGATAGTGGTAGCAGTAGTGCAAGTGTGCCGTTCAGATTCAATGTTTGGGCGCCTGAGTTCGTGCCCAGATCGTATATTATCGCTTGAATGGTTTGCGATGGAACTCCAATGGCATAACCCAAGGCTCCATCATAGATGCAATGGAGTTCTCCATCTAATATGGAGAGCCTCCATCTCAAATTTGAGTTCGTTTAAAAAAATATAAAATAAAAATAAAAATAAAAACTCAGATGGAGGCTTCATTGATCGAGGCTTGAAAAGATCTAGGCTTATCAAATTTGTTTTCCTTTTTATAAAATTATATTGTTTGTACATATCTAGAATTCTAGATCCCAGATCTCTTCAAGCTTTTTTTAATTCTTTTCACTGATTGTGGGTTGGGGCCAATTTATAATTGTATAAATATTTACGGTTATTTCATAGTTTTTGTTTGGGTTCATATATATTTAAGAACTATTTGGGGTTCCTTTGGTTTTTAATTATTTTTATGAATTTAAAAGGATGATTTTACCCCTAGACCTTTAAGTTGGCCATTAGTCAACGTTTTTCAGGGAAGGTTTGTGTAATTAAAGGAAAAGTTGAATATACGTATAGTATTACCTAAATTTAGGGGTGCTTGTACAATTAACCCTAAATTAGAAAAATAAAAAATAAAAAATAAAAAAAGTGGTAAGACAAGTGAAGCCATAATAAAAGTTTAGAAAAGTGAATTAGTGGGAGAGGAGAAGAGTGAAGAGAGACCAAAAGGTTGTAGCAAACTGAAACTGTTTCAAGACATAAAAAAGAAACTCGACACTCATTTTCGAGCTGTAACTTGTTATTCTTTCTTCTACTTTTTACTTTTATTCGATTTTTAATTTTCCAATCATAATAATAATAATTTATTAACTGAAAGTGAAAGGAGCCAATATTATGCATACATGTTTGTCACACTGTGCATATATGTATCCTGTTAATATGAAATCATTCTGTGTTTGTTGTTTTAACTTATATTTGATTGTCTATACAATACATGATTAGAGTTTGGAATGCTTTTATCAATCCAGATACAAATCAACCGGTCTTAATATGTAGGAGGTAGCAAAACACATACACATTCATTGGTGAAGAATCTGTAGAAACAAAGGATAATACTTCTGTACCAATTAGAAACTTTGACCTTAATTTAGACTTGGATGAGAACGGGGACTCGATGACCTGAAATGGAGTGCAAAGAATTCCCCATAGAAATGATGGCGATTGATCCTATTCAACTTGCCCATTTAAGTCGAAGGATGGATGAAGAAGAGGAAGATTACGAAAATGAAGAATGAGAGAGTGGTGAAAGTCTTGTGGTTTTAAATTATATATAGTGGTAAATGTAGAAGTAGTATTGTGAAACAGATGATAGGGAGTTTAGGTATAATGTTTGAATCATTATGATGATTATAATTAGGATTGTAAAAGCCACTTCAGAAATGAAGGAAATGCCAGACTTTGCAAAGGGAGCTTCAGCAAATGGGAATTAAACTCTGCCATGTCAAAGACAATAGCCGACGAAATCCACTTCACTTGGCAGCCATTAAAGGAAGGGTTATTGTTATTGAAGAGCAAAGCTGGAGGAAACAAGGAATGAAGAAGGAAGTAGCTGTGATTTTTAAGGCATTTCAGTTTTATCTAAATAGAGGGTCATTTTTATTACATATCCCTTTAAGGGTGTCTGAAACATGTTTACAAGGAGAAGACTATGTTCCCAGTTCATTGAAGAAGAGCACTCATCAAAAAGTCTCAACTAAAACTCAGTACTTCAATAAGTACCAACATTTCTCAACCATCAATCTACCAAATTAACACTTTTACTAGTTGTCAATACCCTGAGTAAAAAAAAAAAAAACTAGTTTTGGGAGTGGACTTTTTTTTTCTTGAAATATGACAACTTTAGTTAAAATATGAGGCATCCCAACGTTTAATATTAAGAGTACAATGACAAAATAAATCATCATCAGAGATATATAGAGTCCTTATGTACCTCATCACGTAAGTAAGTTGTAAGCTGTAAGTTGCAAATGAGAAAATTCCAACAATATTCGACACAAATCAGTTTTTCAGGAGGTAACAAGGCGCAATTAAACTACAAAATCAAAATCAGTATTTGAGTTTTTAACAAATAATCTGAACTGAAAACGATAAATTAAACTTAGTAAATACAAATTTACCAACTTATTTTTGAAATTTTAACTAATTTTTAAAAATTGCATCCAAAACTTTCCTCAGACTAATTCATCAGCATGCATGTTCTAGAAACTAGAAAGGTTTCACTGAGTTATTCCATATAATGTAGTAAGTATGAGTCTATATATAAATCTTTCAAGGTTGAAATTATACCATATAATATAGTAAGTACGAGTCTATACATAAATCTTTCAAGGTTGAAATACCAAATACATTACTTCGTTTTTATTTATTTCAAAATGAAAAAGGCTTCATCCGTAGTCTGATAGTCCACTTTCAGTTTGATACATTGCAAGCTATATATGTAATCTTCAGTCACCTGAAATTAAAAGAATGGCGTTATCAATGCTAATGGTTCAACCTGGTTGCTGAATGGTATAATAACCCTACCCAGACATTAAACATTTTTTTCGTGCACTATGGACTCAACTTGTACGAAAATAAAATTATCCTGACAAAACATTTAACACAGTTGAACGAAATTGTAACCAATCACATGTGATTCAGCTTTGCATATATTACTAAAAAGGGTTTCAAATCATCAATAGAAAACTTTCAGGCTTGGGCAACTAGATTAACTTATCACAAAATGGCTTTCTGACTTGTATGTTGAAGGCATTCATAAGCTTTCACCAGTACAAAATTTTCCTATATTGTTTCACAAGCATATATAGCTAGAGCAGGTGAAGAAGAAAGGTAGACTGCTTACATGCACTGAATCATATTACACAGTTGTTTAACAAATAAGTCAATAGAATCTTTTTGTATGTAACAAAATTTTGAAGATAGCAGTGCTGATTTTAGAGCATAAAACTATTCCACCACATAATACGAATGAACAAAAGTGAGTTCTCTGACAAATAAATAAACTACTTTATTTTCTTAGTTCAAAGATCGAGACAAGTTTAAGTCCAAAATATTCAATCGCAATATCATGACGTGATGTTGTCTCCTATGAACTATGTGCAGGACAGGACTATATTTATTTAGTCTTTTACAGAACAAGTGGGCAATGAAGAAAATATGGTAGCACCAATAAAGAAAAAAAAAAGTTGAAAGAATGGAAGCAAAACATAGGTAAGAAAGGAAAAATCAATGAGGTTAGTTTTAAAATGTAAACAAACAACAATCTGTAGGTAAATAAAATGAAAACAACTGAACATTATTTTGAGCAAAATATAATAATAAGTAGAAAAAGAAATTGAGATCCATGACTACATCCACGAAGGGAGACAAACTTTAAATGCAAAATCCCATCTAGTACCAGAACATTTTAGTAAAAAGAGATTCTGATGTTACCCTATATGAAAGATTTATGATTTGACATGGATTTTATTGGCTTAAAGTTGAAGTCCGGCGTCATTTACAAATTATGCAAATTGTTAAAAAATCATGTTACCTTAAAACAAAAGAAATTCTTCACCCATCTCACATTCATAAAACTCATGTAGCCTTTGAAACCCTGGACTCTCCCACTCGAAATATCAAGATCACCCATTTTTTGCTTGTTCAACTTCGAATATGTCTAGGTTTGACATGGCTCAGGAACAGGAAGATGAACTTGAGGAGGAGGAACAAGTGAATGGGTGATTTGATCTTTCGAGTGGAGAGCCTAGGGTTTCAAAAGCTTTGACTTTTATAACAGGAAGAAAGTTGAATGTCCCCAGCAAAGATGTAAATCAAACAGATAAGTATTGATGTACAGCTAATTTAATTTAGTAGCATATATATAAATATATACATATACATATATATATATATATATATCAGGCAATGGAATAACGGAACCCTAATTGAGTTCGATCTAAAAAGTCGAAAACGAAATCAAATCATACAAAACCAAACAAAACATAATTGATAATAAGAATGATTAAAAGAGAAATACCAAGGTAGGGTAGAGTAGGCTAGGCATCAGAAAGAAGCTTGAATTCCTGCAATTCCTTGAAATGCATCCAAGGCTTGACCCACACCTTGGCTTCATAAACTTTCTTCTTATCTCCATCTTTTGCCTCCAGGGTTATATAGTAAACAGTACCCGAAACAACCTGCTGCTTCGTGTTTATCACTCTCCCAAATTCAACCATCGTATTCTGCAACAAAATTGAAAAATGTCAGATTCAGATGATCATCATTTTGAAAAATCAATGGAAATGTGGATGTCACCTGTTTCTTGTTGTGCTCATCGACAGCAAAACGAGCAAGCTCATCCGTCTCCACGCTGTTTGCAGATCCTTTGACCTCACTAATACCACCCACAATCGGTTTCTCAGATTCCATTTTTGATTTTCTTTCTCTTCTTTCTTAAAAAAAAACCCAAACAACAATTGTATATATAATGAAGCAGAGAGGAATGAGGAACACATAAGATAGGAAGGCGCGTGGCTTTTGTTTTTCCACTTGACGCGTTAAACTTAAAGACGGGTTTTTCGTCAACTTTGGCGCCCGTTGCTCTTCACATTTCACAATTTAATATAACAAAAAGGGAAACATTTCATTTACACCCCTGATATATAGTGTAATTGCACCCACAACTCAGAAGATGAAAATACGTACCTAATTATATTTTAACCAACTTTTAAATGAAAGTATCTAACTGCCCCTACAATTTAAACTTGAACAAAATCATTCAAATGAAATCCTTTTAGTCACTTGTCGGTTTTGGATGTTGAATTTTAGTTTGATAATCTTAATAAATCTTTCTATTCTCATTATAAAAAAAAATGAATTACCCGTCAAATGGATTTGGATTACTATTTTCAGATTTAGATTTATTAAACTAAGATATGTATTTAGGTTGACTAAAACTCAATTCCAAAATTCAACACAAATTAGAGTAGACTAGAAATCTTTAAAGTATTTTTTACTTTTCTTTGGTTCTATCCAAAAGAAAGAGAATATTAAAAAAGTAATAAAAGATTAAATTATATGCTAAAATGCTTGGGAGGATAAATCTGAGATTTTTTTTAATAAATAATTGTATTCAAAATACGTTTGAAAATTCGTAGGATAATTATTGATAGACGGCCAAACTTTCTGTTTTTGCTATTATATATATATTTTTTTTTTTAAATGTATATCATATTTTTCTACATGCATAAATATATTGATGCCTTAAAATTTTGGTATAAATTCAACTAAAAAATAAATATACATTTATCTATTCAAACATCAATTACTTTTAAAATTGACGGATAAAAAGTCCGTATTAAAAAATTGGAAACTACTTTGTAAATAAAATTTAAAATTTAAAAAAAATAAAATAAAAAAGTTTAAAAATTAATACAGTTTAAAAAATATAATCAATTTTTATTTACAATTTTAAAATTTAAAAGTAATAGAAAATTTTAAATTTAATAAACGAGGATAATTTCAGACTTTAAACTTAGTTTTTTTTTTTTTTTTTTCCATTTATTCTTTTTTAATTTATATTCCATTGAAATGTCAAAAAAAAAACCAGTTCACCAGCTTATCCATGATCCATATTGAGAGCAAGGAGGTCCAAGTAAATAAATTCATACTCAATCTTAAGCTGGAGTTATACCAAATTTTAGGGGTTCTAAATGTATTTATCCTGTTTTCTAATTTTTCACCATAAAAACACGATTAAGATATATCTATAGCATACTAATAAACATCAATCATGTAAACAACATAACTTTAATCATAATAATAATAATAATAATAATAATAATAATAATAATAATAATAATAATAATAATACACATAGTAAAAGTGTGGTAATGTATATATATATATATATCTAAATTATGTGTGAGAAAAATTGATATATTATTATGATTGAAACTATATTGCTTATATAGCAAAAATAAAATAATGTGTATTAATATATTATAAATATATTTAAAAAAAATTGCCCTATTTTCTTATCTCAAAAGATAAAGTTTATAGGTTCTTTTATTTCATCCCAACATAATTATGCATTTTATCGGGACAATTCCACCTTTATATCCCAACTTATTTTTAGGTTCTTTCATATTTCATCGCAATATAATAATACATTTTATTCTCAAAATTCTCACACCGAGACAATTCCATCTTTATGGCATGTTTTATGGAATCCTAGAGATTTCTAAGATCATTTAATCTTAGAGTAGTGGTGGACATTCCACTTTCATATCCCAACTTGATACGTGACAATTGAACTGAAATAAATTATAATTAATATATATCTATTTAACGATTATCATATTATAAGATGAAATAAAAATTAGGATACAAATATAGAATGTCTAGTATTACTTTTTAATCTAAAATATAATGTCGTTACTACATTTAAAATAGTTCACAAACAACAATAACATTACAGTCAGTTTAGCAAAAATCTTCAATACGACAGACATATCAGGTCACATATACGACCGTTGCTACAAGTTTTGCATATATGAATTTTTCTTGTCATTGAAAAATTTCTCTGAAACGCATCCATCACGTATTCATCCTGTAAATTCATATCATGTAAATTCAAGTAACAGTGTTACTTAGGAACGTATTCAACATAATCACACCAAAACAAATAAGATTTAAATACATACATATACGATTTAAATATGTACGTATACATCCAGAAATGACTAACCTAACCTTAATTTCTAAACAATGTTATTTGAAAGCATTCTTCTTATACAAAACAACTGAACCATCCATACTTTTTCATTTCAAATATCGTCTTGAATGGATTTATCAAAATAATACATTTTCCGAATATATAAGATCCTAATTAGTACAGCATATAACCTGGGAAAGTCGTAGGATGAGGAACATGGTGAGAATAAAGTGGGAAGTGCAAAGCAGAAAATTTTTCAACAGAAACAAAAGGAAATGCTGGGAATATCTTGTTATATATTAGCTTCAGAATTATTACCAACAAAATCTCCACTTGAATTCCAGGGGCGGCTTTCGAAAGAC
Source organism: Acer negundo (assembly GCA_035582765.1). NCBI lineage: Eukaryota > Viridiplantae > Streptophyta > Magnoliopsida > Sapindales > Sapindaceae > Acer > Acer negundo. The sequence continues at coordinate 8,942,324 of CM069233.1, forward strand.
TTTCCAACGATGCTGCGCTTTTCATTTATAGCCCCATCTTCGCAGCAGTACTCTGGAAAGTAATCCAGGAACTTCTTGCTTCCTAATTCATCAATTCCGCTAAAGAGGAAGTTCCTTAGCAAGTCCTGAAGATTATATTTGTAAGTCGATGTCAAAATTAATGAAATGGTAAGGAACTGCATGATTAATTGGCCGTTTACGAACAAAGTTACTGCCTGAAGAATGATACCTTCGCTAGGGTTTCCCCAATCAACTTCTTCAGAACTCCATGACCTGGATCCTGCTTGTTAAAAATTGCATTACCCAAATGAGTAGGGTAAATAATTGAAGAAGTGGTAAAGGTCTGTACAACACCTCACTAGGAAATAGTTTTGAACATTTGATGGAAGCCAAAGCATTAGAAAGATCAGATTTTACATTTTTTTTCTTTTTTTCTTTTTTTTTTTTTTTTTTTTTTGTTTAAGTAACCGGAAGAAATGCTTCGGGTTTAAGAGTCTCTCATTCAGTGAAAGAAAAAATTAAAAGTTAGTATATGTGATGTCTTTTCCTTTAATCTTTACTGCAGAAAAAAAGCGCATATAGTACCACAACTGGCAATTCACTAAATTCAGTATGGAAACTGATAGAAAAGGTTAGCTAAGAGCTTAGCTACCTTTTCTGCTCTCCAAGTTAGATATCTATGTTGTGCTTCACAATTGCGTTTAATTTGAGACACATCTTTCTCCTCTATTGATTGATCCATCAGCGCAAGCCATGCCTAGAAGAGCAACTGAAAATAGTTAAAAACACGACTATAATGCAGCAACCCACTATTTGATGGGAGCCACCAAATAATATTAACTTGAATCTAATTAATAGCATGTGATTTCTATATTTCCGAAGGATACTTGAAGATGGATGCAGAAGTTAAATAGATTCTACCTTATAGTATTCCATGAATGCAGAATATAAAGCATCATTCTTGTCTTGGCTTGAAGTAAACTTGGCCCATATCACTATAGGCGAGAAAAATTTTATAGACTCGCTTGTAAGCTTTCCTCCCCAAGGCAAAAGCTGCATGAAATCTGTGTTCAGTCACAATATAGTAAATTTCAGAAAAGGCACAGGAAAAAAAGAGTACAAAAACTCTGGAACGGGATATGTATAATGTGTCAGTATCAAGCATAGCACTTACCTTGGCATACTTGAGACCAAGAGGCATCAAGTTCTTATAGTACTTATCCTTGTAGTCTCTTTGAGAAATGACATCATGCAAAGGGTTTAGGTCCCTATAAGCGACAAACAAGGGATTACTTCACTTTGACTGCTTCAAATTATCATTAGACAAATCAACTTCTGCAGACATTTAATGTCGATAGAGATAAATATAGAGTTCATAGACATGGCATGTTTTTCACATAACCTGGAAAAAGTTCTCCCTATGAAAATGAGATAAGGAAATACTAAATCTTGGATCATTGGTATCAGTATCAAAGTAGAGGTTTGCTTTTCTTACTAAATAAGGATATTAGAAAATACTGCCACAAAAATCATAACAATACTAGAAAAGTGAAGGAAAAAAAATAAAGGTAAAACATTATCAATAGAAAAGGATGCATGTTTCCTACACACCACCTACTAAACCGGTCATCTACAACAGAGAAGTGGCTGCCTTTGTTAATTGGAGGTGTAAGGGTTGGGTGGATATACAGGGTTGTTTGGAAGAAAACTGGTGGAAAAATGAAACTCCATATCACAGCCCATAAAACTACATGTGTACAACTGGTCAGACAATGAACTTTCATTGAATAAATCAATAAATAGGGTGGTTACATCAGCTATCCACAGCCCTCTGTCTAGTGCTCATAAAGGATTAAATTCAACAACCAAAACTCTTGGGCCAAAGATCATCCTTCCGTAAACTACGGCCTAATTATAGGAAATACCAACTGGTTTATTTTTTCATTGACAGTCTCCCCTATAGGGTGTTCTCAAAAAAAGTTCATATATAAAATGCACACTTATAAAGTTCTATACAGGGACAGCACAAACAAAGAGGTGAACAAATGCACACTTATAAAATCATATATAGTAGTTGTTTTTTGGATAGAAGTAAAATCATTTATAGTACATATATGCATGCAAACTAATGATCTGAAAGCATAGAAAAACTTATAATTGGGATCTTAAAAACATCTAAAAAGAAAAAGATAGCAATGCTTGAACATTTTCAACAGGTTACTTGAATTTCCAGAAAGCTTTACAACTTGAGAAAAGAGGTCCTCCGTCCTTGGAAGTGTCTCATAGCAAAGGAAAGAATTTAACATTCAGTAATAATGCTACAGATACTAAAAAGGCACTCATTACTCATAAGTAAAAAGTAATGGTTCTTTATAATAGGTTCCAAAACTTGAAGCAAGAAAAAGAAAAACAAAAGCTTACAGGACAATGATGTTTTTGTTAGCAGTGGTAAAAAAGTTGGCACAGAATATAGGTAAATCAAATTCCGGGTTTGGGAAGACAGCAAAATCGAAAACCTGCAAAGAATTATTGAGAACAGTGTTACTACAAAGACAAACATAAATTGTGTTAGACATCAAAATTACCCAAGCAATGATGAGGACTGTAGAAAGCTAGTAGAGATATTCCAGAGCTCAAGATTTCATAATTTTGTTTTTATTAATCATCACTCACTGGCAAAGCAAAACATATATCCTTGCCAGTCAAGAAACACTAGGCAAAACAACATCTTTCTTTTTCACTTCTCATCCACAAATTATATTATTTCTTTGTTTTTTTATTCTTTCGAAAAGAAAAAAATAATGTTAGAGAATAGAGATGATACCTGCATTAGTTCACTCTGTATGTTCATACTGCGTAGGAGCCTAATCTTGGGAGCTCGATATGATAACATTTGAAGCTCAGTTTTTCCATCATTGGCAATCAAGGCATTATATTTATCCTAATAATACAAAAAAGTTATGTTTCCATGAGTAGCACGGACATAAAATCATAACTTCATATCAAATATACCGATTTTTTTGTTCCAATTGTTATAATTTTACAAGAACTCAAGTACACTGAGATACAAACCTATATAAAAGATCTTGTTCAAGTACTAAATTAATTGATAATATTAATAGTTATTTTATCAATTACAGTAACAAATACAGTTGCAGTATGAGAGATCTTGTAATTTTTAAATTATTAAGCATTCCTTATAGAGCAGCACAGCAAATACAATACCAGAAAAGTGTTATTGTCACAATATGTTCTTAATGTTTGGAGCCAGACAGCCAGAAGAGTAATTATTTTCATGCATTGGAATAATAAGTTCAAAACACATAAAATAAGAAAGTTGTGGTTTTTGAATCACATCAAACATCAGGTAAGAGTATCCCCAAGAACCACGAAATTTCAGTTGCAATATAAACATTTTCAACTGAAAAGTTTAAATTAGATCAATCTCCGGATAAGCTTATCTCTAAGGATCAAGAAGACACTTTCTTTTCCCCTTTTCTTATTGGGATTTTCTTCGGAAAAGATCAGCAGCTATGAAAGGTTATGTAGCACAATGATAAACAACCAAACTAAGATACCAATGAAACCAGAATCTCTCCTTATATAGGCATCAAGCAACTGAGGACCAACGAAAGGTGATTGTTCCGAAATTTCTTTCTTCTTTTCATATGTTCTTTGTACACCCAAACTATAGCATATTAGCATATCTTCCACATGATTTGACTCTAAAGCAACTTCTCACATAACAATTTTTTTTTGTGACGATAAAAGAGATACTTATCCTATGCTACATAGAGTAACCCTAAGTTTTCTACTTTGAACACAAGACACAAATATTTTGTGGAAATAGTGTCAAAAGAACTCAAACCTATACTAACTTGACTTCTCACTACCCACATGATTAGAACAGAGACCCATATCTCTCTGATTTTGCTGCTAGAAATCAGTCCGGTTTCGAAAAAGTAATAACAAGAAAGCTGTAAATAATCAGAAGAACATAGGGGTCATCCAAACAGCAGTTTCAGTAGCCAAAACATGACTTGGGATTCAACAAACGGTTGAATCCAAACCCCACAAACACTTAAAACAAAAGGTTGAGTAGGTCCAAAACCCAAAATCAAAATTAAAATATACCCAGAAAAGAAATTAGCACCAAAAATGAAAATAGAATGCACTAGATAACAAAGGCAAAGATTCATGGGTGTACCTGAAGCGGTGAAGGGACCAAAAGGGTGGTGTGTGTTTTGGTCTCATTAAGGGCAAAGTGAATGAAATCTTGATAAGAGACAGCAGAGACTTGTAGTTGATTACCGGGTTCCTTTCTCTTCCTCCTCCTCCTCCTCCAACTGCTGCTGTTAATGCTAGTAAATGTGGTGTTGGGTAATTGAGGAGACTCGAGTGTTAAGCAGATGTTTAACATTGAACTTCAACAACAAAAGACTTCACTAGTAAAGCACCCAACACCGCCCCACCATTAAAGCTCTTAGAACACACACTCACACTCACACTCACTATCTGTGTCCGTAGTGGTCAACTGCTGAGATTTTAAACACCTGATGACACGTATATATTTAAGCCTTGGATAGTCTAGATTAATTTGAGAGTAGTGTTAGAAACACTCTCTCAACTCTCTTTTTATAGGATCAGGATCCTCTGTTTCTGCGTACACGTGGCTATTATAAAAATGGATGGTCAAGATTTATTTTACATTTGTTTTTGTCTCATTGATTACCAAAACGATGTCATTTTAAACTGAAATTAGCGAGAGCCCTTTCATCTTCTCTCTAGTTGCTTTGTAAGAACAAAAAATAAAAATAAAAATAAAAATAACAACTTATCTCTTCGGTTGTTTATTCTATAAATTCCGGCGATTGAAATTTTTCTTTCATCTTCCCTGTAGTTGCTTCTCCCCTAAATTCTGACAACATAATTTTTTTGTTCAAAATCAGAAAATTAGATGAGAATTTTTTTTGTTTCTCAGAAAATCGACAGACATTGAGGATTAGAGGCGAGAGAATATTTTGGTTGGGTTTGTTTGAAGCCTAAATATGTAAAATAGTCTGAGATCAACTTTAAGATTTCGTGATTTTTTAAAACTGAGTTTTCAGTTTTTTATTTTTTATTTTAAAATTTGAAGAATGATATGAGATCAGTCAAGCTTGGCTGTAGAAAAACTTGAGATAGTCTTTTTTTTTTGTTTTCATGAGATGGAAATTCTTGTTCCAGCTTAACCACCGGAAGTTATGGGCAAAGAAGAAATAAGAAAAACATGGGCAAGTAGAAATGTTAAAAGTGATTAGGTTTGAGATGGATGAGAACAAATCTAACAAAAAAAAAGTAAATATTAACCATTGATTTTGTCAATTGCCATATGTACGCAGATCCTGAAAAGTTGAGTATAATTCAGCGCAGAGAAAAAATCTAGCGGAGGATACTAATCCCTCTTTATAATATAAAATACGGACAACATTTATTTTTTTACCTCAAATTTGAAACTACAGTAAGTAATCTGTTTTTTTTATTTATCAACAACTATCTTCCTAAATTATCCATTATTTTTTTTTTACCAATTTACTATTTAATATTATATCATGTTTTTTTTAAAAATAAACTTTTTTTTTTCTATTGTTTTAAAATTATCGATTCTAATCGACCATTAAACATTTTTTTTTTAATTTCTCCCAAACTCTCGTTATTTTCAAATATAATTGTTTTCCACAATTGTTACATGTAATTTTTTAATAGCTTTATTTTATTTAATAATTTTATTGTGTTGTATTAAATCTCCATATTTAACTTTTTTTTTTCCTTACCTTGATGAAGAACTAATTAATGCCTTGGTCATTTTCTTTTTAAAATTTTGTTATTATTATATATATTTTTTGTAATAATAATAATAATAATAATAATAATAATAATAATATGATATTAAATGGGAAAAAAAAAAGTTATTGCATTGGGTCTTTTGCCAATGTGGCGTGACTCTCCTTTAGGAGACTCTACCACCACGCTTCAAAGCCCAGCATGCACGTATATATATTATACACTTTATTCTTTGTACCACCTCTTGTGTGGGTTGCCCTCTCTCCCTTGTGGGAGTCATTATACACTTTATTCTTTGTACCACCTCTTGTGTGGGTTGCCCTCCCTCCCTTGTGAGAGTAGTTGCTAGTAAAATCCAATTCTCGCAGGGTCCCGATAGCTGTTTTACATTCAAAAATATAAAAATAAAAATAAAATAAAAATAAAATAAAAAAATTTATAGATAGAGTGAGTTACTGAGTTGATAGAGTGATTATAATACTCCTCTTAATTTTAATATCATTTTTCTCTCTTTTCAATGCCACCAAAACAACACTATTTTCTCACTTGACTCGAAACTTGTATGTTCTCCAAACTTCACTTTTCTCCATTTGCTTAATTGAGTCAACTCACAAATTATATAAAAATTTGATACCCATTACAGATGTGTTTCTTTTTGGGGGAAATTTACTTTTCCATTGCTGAAATTTTCTTATTTCCATCAATCGAATTTGCGGGTCAAATTTTTGAGATGAACAGAAAAGAACTGGGAGTGGTGGACCTGATGGTGGATTAGAAAAATTATTCTCACTTGATGAGGACTGGAAGGTGTGAAGTCTTTGCCTTGATGTTGTCGGCGGCGGAGAAGAAACTAGGTGAATCAAAATGAAGAACATAGAGTTTGTTAACAGGGGAGACCGTAAAAAGAGTGTCGTTTTGGCATTAAAGAAAGAGAAAAAAATCTAGACCGTATAGGGTTTTAATATAAATTGCTAGTCCCACTCGGATAACTACCTATTTGTAAATTAGTTTTACTTGCTCTCAATTCGAGAGCAAAAGTTCGAGTCCATTTTTGCTTACCCCTTCAAGGAGGTAAGCATTACCCTCTTCTAAAAATATGATATGTGTTTATTGGGGATTAAAATTGCCTAAAAAGTAAAGGATTTAAACAAATTTATCTTCTCCATAGACACATATCATGTTTTTATGAGAAGGGTAATGCTCACCCCCTTAACAAAAGTGAACCCGCAAAGTTCTCTCAATTGTCTACTGGATTTGAATCATCTACTGATCTGATTTTTTTCCTGACCTTTTTAAAGTATATGATTGGTTGTTGATAAAGTGGTTGTATAAACCAATCACATCTTAACCTCGCATTCATTGCAATGCTTATGTGTCAAGAGATTATATAAGGTTAGAAAAAAAAAAAATCAAATCAGTAAAGGATCCAAATTCTTGTCCTGTCATTTGGGAAGTCAAACTCAAATTGGTAAGAGGTACTAGAATGGTTTCAACTGGTCACCGCTCAATAAATTTTTTTAAGAACTAAGATTTTTTTAATAAAAAAAAAAAAACAGGATAGTGTTAACCTATAACATATTAACATCTAAAAATTTACTATTAAAGGAAACCCAATTAACATGGGCTTGAAGCCAGATTTTGGCTACCACACCTTATTGCAATTTACTGATTTTTTTTTTTTTTTTGGTAGTGTTAACATGTTCATCCATCTATTTATTCAATATTAGATAACCGATTTGAGCGTCGGAGTCCCCTAAAGGTACCATCCACACTCGTTCTATATTTTTTATCTTTTTGGTAGGATATTCGAGAGTTCAACCACGACCGCTCTATATAGCTCTACCTATAGGTTGCAGCTACTCAGTTACAAACAACTGTAGAGCTATCCCCTGCATAAGGTAGCGTTTATCTCTTCTTCTTTTTTAGGTCTGAAAAGATCTGAACTTGCCTAAAATCTAACTAGTGACTGAAATTTGAAATTTGTAAGATATGTTTGTTTTTTTATTTATGAAGTCCAAATATCAATATCTGAAAACCAGTAACAAAACAATTATACACTTAGAGCATCTCCAATGGCATCCTCAAAAGTAGGAGAGTAATCAAAATTTGATTATTTTTCTAAAACAACACTATCCAATGGAGTCACCAAAATTTAGCAATAGCAATTATTAATAATCAAATTGCATCTTCAATAATCAAATTTGAAGATTGACTTTCAATCCTCAAATACAAACATAACCCAAATTAAATGTTGTAATTTTATTCTTTCTCTCTCTTCTTTTTCTTTCTTTTTTTTCCTCTTTTTTTTCCTCTTTTTTTCTCTGATCATCTATGTATTTCATCATTGTTTCAACACAAAAAATTTCAATCAGGTAAAATTCGTCTCTTCATTACGAATGGATCAATACCCATATCATATACTTTCTCTTGTTTTTTATAATTTTTTTTTTTTAGCAAAAAAAAAAACTAATATACAATGGTACCATTACAAATGTACCATTGTGGACTATACAATCATCAAATGTAGCAATCCCTAAAAACAATCCTCAAATACTGAGGTGGCAACTTTTGAGGATCCAAATTTGCTTATACCATTTGAGATTCTCTTATAACTATTAATAGTTTTTATATGTTTGTATATATTATAAAAGTGATGCTATAAACTAATAATGCCCACTTTTCAAAATTGTTTAATCGGTCCCGTTCCTATCAGAGCATCCTTATATAACTTTATCAGGATATTAAATATGAGTCACTCATTTATAAAAGTGATTTGACAAATGCATACACACCAAGTCAAAGTATGTAAAACGAGTGGCTCACATTCAATGTCCTTATATAATTCTATCAGAGCATCCTTATAGGAAAATTTCCGTTTGTTTAATATTCTATTTATATATTTATCAAAATTACTAAAATAGATATACAATTCAATAATAACACTTATATAAATTGAATTCTAATAAAACTACACATTCACAAATAACATGTTTACTTGTAAAAAAGTTTTTTTTTTTTTGTTTCTTAACGCTTTAAACCCTAGTTTTCTTTTCTCCCAATTAAAATAGTGTTTCTGTAGTGAAATTTGCAGAAGCTCATAATATAAAATTGCAAATCATCTCTGCAATCATTAACCATCATAAAAGCGAAACACAATAGTCATGCAGTGTATTGCCATTATTTATAATAACAAGTTTATGTAGGTTTTATATGCTAGAATTGGTAAGCAAAATCCTGAAACAACTTCGGTCAACAAACTTTAGTTCCCACCACAAACTATGGTCTCACAATTTCTAAAACTATCAAATATAATCGTTTTTAGTATACTCAAGGGTTTACTGGGAAAATTGAAATTCAACACTCAGCTACAGGCAACATAAAGCCAATTTTCTCTCCAAATCAAAAGCACTTGATAGTTGATATTAACAGGGTATGGACCAATCTGTATATGGTTTTCCTCTCTACCCATAAAGAAACTTACGGTATACATAGCAATTTCAAACTTTGGGCTCATTCAAACTAAACTGTAAGCAATTGAGTTTCACCATCTGACTACAATACATCAAATAAATTAGGGCTTAAAGACGTTATTTGTGAATGTAGGTTTTATTAGATTTCAATTTGTATAAGAGTTATTATTGAATTAATTGTTTAGTAATTTTGATAAAGATATAAATAGAATATTAAACAAATTTGAAATGTGGGGCATTGTTAGCTAAATAGAGGGGTGTTAATATCACCACTCTTAATTGTTCGTATGTTTTTAATAATTGTTGGTTTTTTTAAAAAAATTTTAAATTAAATTAATATTTGAAAGAATCATTTAATTAATTTATATTTACAAAAATGAGAAGACGAGTATTTAACAAATAAAATTTAAGAATAAATAATAAAAATACAAAGTAATGTTGAGGACTAGAGTGTGTTTGATTTGATCCACCATAATATATACTTATTTCTTAATCATCTAGATGGTTGGGTCTATTTGTAGTTTAGACTGTAAAACTTTAATATAAAAATTAAAGGGATTATATTCACTTAGGATTTCAGAAAAAAAAAAAAAAGTTAATACTTTTTTAAGTGGATGACTTTTGTAGAGTTCATAAACTCTTATAAACTTTTAAAAACTTTACAGGATTATGAAAAAAAAAATTATGGACTTCAATTTTAAAAGACTTTCATAGACTTTTATTTACTTTCATTTTAAAAGACTTTTATTGACATTTATAGACTTTCATTGACTTGTAAATATAATATATACATTGTTTTTTAAATATATATTTCTCATATCAATATTTTTTTTTTCAAAAGAATTGAAAACAAAAGCATCATTAATTAATCTTGACCAAAGAATTAATGTCTATATAAGTAATTTTAAAAAAAATTATTTGTTTTTATTATTATATTTTACAACATAAAGACAATTATGCATATTTTTTTTTTTAAATTAGTCAAAACACGTATGTAAAGTATAACTAGTCAAAATTTTATTTGATTTATATAATTATTAGTCAAAATATTATAAATTTTCGTTTAGAATAAATGTAGCAAACTGATAATAGTATTAACATCTACATATCTCTACGAAAGCATGACAATGGGTATAAAAAAATCTTTCCAAAATTAATTCAAGTTACTAAAGATAAAACCTAAAAACCATACTATCTGTTGAACAAGACCCATGCTTAAAAGTGGGTAATTTGATATTGATCATAATTACATGGAGTCACACTCATACGCAACTTTGATTATAGCATATTGACATGGTTGAGTAGCGGTTTTTGTCTTTTATTATTTTTAATTAACATAATGAAGTTCGTTAGATTGTTTCAATGTTGTTTAGTTGCTTTGAAAATAGAAGTAAAAAAAAAAAAATCTATCGTATTTAATTGCATAACCGATGGAGAGTTGTTTTATATTATTTTTTAATTTGAATTTTTTTTGTTATAGATCTAATGTTTGTATGTTTTTTTTTTTTTTTTCATAATTTGTTCATTTTTAAAGTAAAAATAAAAAATAAAAAATGACCTCTTTATTTTATTTGTTAATTTTGTTAATAAGAATGAATGTGCTCTTTTTTGTTTATTAGAAAATAAAATGTCACATGTTTCTTCAAATAGTTTTATTTATTTATTTATTTTTTCTCAAGTAAAAGTCATCCAAAGTCTTTGATGTGAGTGGAAGATAAATTTTAAAGTTTGATATAACTAAAAATCATTGACATTTTAAAGTTGTTAAAAGTCATGATTGAATACCCCATGATTTTTAACCCATGACTTTTATAGAGTCTTTAAAAATTTATATTGAATACACCTAAACTTTTTAATTCCATAAAATTCTTTAAAAGTCTTTAACATTATGTTTGGTTTGATGAAAAGGAAAGGACAGAAAAGGAATTCCTTTCCTTTCCTTTCCCTCTCTTTCCTCCCAATTTTGGATGGAAACCATTTCCTCCCAAATGTTTAAAATATAAAGCAATCATTTCCCTCTATTTCCTTCCATTTCCTTTCCTTTCCCTCTCATTTTAACAATCCGAACAATAAATTCCATTTCTTTTCCTTTCGTTTCTCTCCAAATCCTTCAAACCAAATATAGTGTAAAAGTTTAGATTGATTCAATCTACTCCCTCATAAACTATCCATACACTTGCCTATTTGACATATTATATTTCCATGCACTCCATCATGTGAAAATTTTCAAATGATTATTTGAGTCATGGTATATTAATATGTTCACCATTTACATAAATTATATATATTTTATGAACCCATTGAAATATATAATGAACACTTTCTTGTAGCTAGGTATTTGACACTTGTTATTATTTAATGGATAAACTTGTAAATGCATATATCACTTTAAAAATTTTAAGGGTAGTCTTATCATTTAAATTCAAAATCGGTCAACTATAGTACCATACTCATCTTTTCGCTTTCACTCTTCTATGTTTTTTGATCTTATGTTTCCAAAATTTTATTTGTTTGTATGTAACAACAAAGCCACTTGGATATAGTACAATCAATAAAATTGATTGTTTTAAAAATTGTACAAGATTGAGGTTTAAAGATGATTTAATTTAGTGCAATATTTAGAATTGCGAGAGAACAACTGATAACTTTTTATAAAAGATTGTTCAATATTGTAGGTACATCAACATTCTTTGTTGGTAAGTTATAAGCGTATCTCATGTATTTTCAAATTCTCGTGTTTGTGTTTGTGTTTTTTTTTTTTAATTTTTTTAATTTTTTTAAAAGTAATTTTAATTTTTTTTTCATTATAGAAGATAAAAAAACCCCAACTCTGTTTCTCAAATTGAACGTTTCAAGTTTCAATCACTTGTTAGGACCTCATCACCTATTAGACTAACCTTTAATATTGGATAAATTGCATAAATAACCATATAATAAGGGTAGTCTTAACCTTTTTTTTGTTTCCAATAGTTTGATTATTTTTATAAAACAATCCACTTTTTAGACGAAAGTACAAAATTATACTTAATGAATTTTTGAAAAAAAATATTTTAAAAAAATATATAAATATATTGGAGGCCAGATGCCTCTAATAAAGGTCTGTAACCTCTATTAATAGAGGTGCGCAGACCTCCAACAATGGAGGGTCTATGACCTCCAAATATTTTTGTAAAAAACGAGGTTTAATTGGAGGTCTAGACCTCCGTTGGAAAAGAAGAAAGAAAAAAAAAAGTAAATTGACGTGTTTAATAATCTTGGATTAAACACGTTATTTATTCGAATTAAACATGTAAGAGTATTTTTTTTTGTTAAAATAAAAAACACTAAATTTCTTCTTTTTAGATTAAATAATTTTTTTTTCCATTTAAATCAAAAAAAAAAATTGATTTACACAGGCCAAAAATAATGTTAGCTTGTATAATCTAAAATCCGGATTAAACATGCCAAAAAAAAAAAAAAAAAGCCTTTGCTTACAAATCAAGAAACAATTTGATAAAAACAATGATATATGAAAAAACTAGAAAACGTTATTATTATTTTTATATTATTTAAAAAAAAGACTAAAAGGGGTATCTCTCTATTTAATATGCAATTGATTTGAGGTTTTTATTGCGTTTAAATTTTTTGATGTGTTTTTTATTTTTTATTTTTTATAAAACAATGGTTGGATTTGTTATTTGATTTCGTCTTTCCTAACTATATTGTCTTTAACATTATTTTCGTTGAATCTTTTAGGTTAAACTCAAATTCAAGATAAATACATAATTTAAATTTTTTTATTTGATTTCGATTCACGTTCTAGTTTACTATCCTTAGAATTTGGTTAGAAGTATTCATCAACAGTTAAAAGTGCATACATGAATATAGTAGATGTTTGAGTATCTTTGTTATATTTGAATATTTGTGATGTTGTATTTGTGTTAGTACTAGAATTTCAAAAGTGGATTTTATGTTGAATTAACTCACAATTTGTTAAAATACTTTCCAATTTTTAAAACATTTGGTCATCTAGCATTACTTATATGTTTCAATACTTGACTTTAGAATATGCTAAGGTCCTAAAGATCGTCAAACTCTTCTTAATGATCTGTGCTTATATTTAAAGCAGTGTTATAGTAGTCGTTAGGTGCTAGTCGGGTGGAGACCCAGCGCCTGGAGCCTAAGTCGATTAATCGGAAAGTCATTTTGTTACTAATTTTAATGGAAGAGGGTGGGACACATGCATATCACAAGCAATTCCACATTTCAACACTCATTTTGGTGGGACACACAAATGACACGTCTGACATAATTGTAATTATTTTTTAATTTCCTTCAATCCTCCTCTTCTTCTCGTTTCTAGACACTTCGAAGTTCCAACTTCTCATCTCTTCAACGCTTAATTGTAATTATTTTCTAATTTCCTTCAATCCTCCTCTTCTTTTCATTTCTAGACACTTCCAAGTTCCAACTTCTCATCTCTTCAACGCTCTCTCTTCTCAATTATCTTCTTTTGCTTTCTTTTTTTAGTTTTTCTTAACTTCATCACTGCTCAATCATCTTCAACACTCTCTTTCTTCTCAATCATCTTCCAACATTTCTTTTGTTGGACTGTGGAGACCGGAGGTGACTGAGAGTGGATCTCGGTGACTAAAAGTGGACAACAATCTTGGCAATCTCCACAACCTCGGCAATGTTAACAACTTTGGATGAAGAAGAAGTGAAGTGTAGAATCATTTTGATGGCGATGACACTGGCAATCTCAGCGAACTGACGATGATGGCGACAAAAGACGAAGACAGACTTACCGATTTATCGGCGATTTTGACGATTAGTCAGAGACCGATTAAGAATGTCGATTTTGGCCATTTCGCTGCAGTGACCGACCAACTAACTGTATTGAATCGAGTAATCGGCCTAGTCAGCCGATTTCTAGAACATTGATATAAAGAAAATAAAACAAGAATGAATAAGTTATTTCACTACAAAGTACACTATAATATATTTGAAGGAATGCTTTCTCAAACATCATAATGCATATAACACATTTATCTTAAGTTGGTAGTTTAAATGCTTTGTTTTGGGGTTGTTTATCCAATGAAATAAAATGATTTGATGAAATGACTTAATATGATAGTTTAGATTCTTGTTTGCATTTATAGTACTAACATGTTCTACATCAAAATTGAGTCTTAACGGAGATTTGATTTAGTGAAGGATTGTGAGAAAGCAACATTTACCTTTTCAGAAAAGATTGTTTGACATTGTAGACCCATCAACATTCTTTGTTGGTAAGTTATACACTTATTTTATATATTTTCAGTTTCTCGTGTTTTTGTGGTTTTTTTTTTTTTTTTCTAATTTTAAAAGCAATTTTCATTTTTCTTCTAGGAAGAGAATATGGCATTGAGTTTGTTTCTCAAACTGAATATTTCAAATGCCCACCACTTGATATGAGCTCCATCACATATTATACTAACTTTTAATATGCAATTGATTTGAGGTTTTTTCTTACATTTTATTTTCTTGATATGTTTTTGTGTGTTACTTTACTCAGATAAAACCATGGTTGGATTTGCTTAAACTGATATTGAGATTCAGTTTTCTTTTAAGTCTTGTTAGATAGACTAGTTTCTCCACAATTTTTTATCTATTTTCGGAAGGAGAATCTAGTTGATGGTTTGTTATGGAGGTTAAGACACACGATGATGTGTATTCATGTTGTACTTAATGATGTAGAGGCGATGCAATTTACAAATTCAATGGTTAATCAATTAATTAATGAACTTAAATATGTCATTTATAATGTTGAGAATTTAACTGATGAGATTATTTATGTGGGTTTAGTTATAAGATATACAAGGTGGAGAAAACAAATTTCAAAAGAATTTTAAACTTAGATTTAATGACATGATTATGAAAGCAAAAGATTTGGTGAAACACAAAGATATATTTCAAACGATGAAAAGCAGTTTCAATGAAAAAACATCTTCGTTATCAACGATGTCTTCAGTAGATGAATCCAAAATGTATGAACTGGAGGAAGAAAAAACAACTGTTAAGAAATCTTTAATGTATCATAATGCAACAAATGAGAACCATGTAATTGTTATATAAAGAAGATAGAAGTTAGGAAGACAACCTTAACTCAGTGTGGTGAATTGTTATTAAAAAGTATGTGTGCATGCTTATAAAAAACTTATATGTTAAAGGTGTGTCAATCCATATTTGAGTCGATTACCTTGCAAGATTGCAACACCACGAATAGTAATGTAATCCATAAAAGGTTATAAGGGGCATCGACAAATAAAAAATTTCTACTTGTGTTGGAAGATATTTGGAATGAAGATTTTGGTTATTAAGATACTCTACGAAATTATTTGAAAGTTGGGTTGGTCAAGGAGAGTCGAATTGTTGTGACAACAAGTAACCAAGAGTTAAATTATTGTGGCAACAAGCAACCGAGTTCGTTACTTTAACCATACATCCCATTATTTGGTATCCACTTCATTTGATGTTTTATAAATATTGTTAGTCAATCTTTGCAACTCATGCATTTGAATGTGTTAATTACCTTGAACATCCAAATTTGAAGCATATTGGTGGCGAAATGGTAAAGAAATGTTCAATCCTCCATTTAGTTGCAAAATTATTAGGGAGCTTGTTGTACTTCAAGGTGAATGCTTATGAATGAGGGATATTGTTAAATATTATATTATGGGAATTGCCAGTGGAGAAGAGCGACTTACTAGCATCATTGGACTTGCGTTACTATTTTTTTCCTCATCAACTAAAACAATATTTTTTCTATTGTTATATCTTTCTCTATACAATTCAAATAAAGGAGCTGATTTTGCTATGAAAAGCGGAATAATTTTTATTGTTTGTAAGGTACAAGACAATGAAGGAGGTTGACAATGAAAATTTAAAAAAGAAGAGAAATTCATTTGTTTCTCATACGCACAAATAAACAAAATGCATCAAATTCTCAGTCACACTAAAAAATTTCCACCATTGTCACAACTTTCGTTTCACAAATTTGATAGTGGTGAAATTACTATAGAAAGCCCTTAAGTAATTTGACGATTGTGAAATTACCATAGAAAACCCATGAGTAATTTGACAGTTGTAAAATTACCGAAGAAAGTCATAGAATAATTAATGACAAGAGAGAAAATGATGGTAGTGTGTAAATACCAAAATCTATAGGACGAAGCCAGAGCCGGTATGGTGCTCGAGAGTGATGAAAAGAAGGTTTCAATCAAGCTTTGTGAGTAAGGAAGAAATGGCTTTGATCAAGCTTTGAGAGTGAGGAAGAGAAGGCTTCAATCGAGGTTTCATATCCATTTGGACGGCTCAAATCAATTTCCAACAAACCCTAAATATTCTTTTTTTTTTCTCCTGTTTCTATTCTCAATACCTAATAATCTTATGTGTAGATGTTGTGGAACATTTTAATTGTTGGTCTTTGTCTCTCATAGATCTATACTACAAAAAAGACCACATGGGCTATATTCATTAGGGCCAAATATTTGGCACGCAGTTGTGCTTGTTTACATAGTATATAAATTAGATAAAAACCTAAATATATAATATCGATATTGGCGACTATATTCGTGATGTAATTTATACATCATAGTTTTTGATATATAGAATAATCATATTGACTTTATACAATTGATAGTCAATCAAAA
Organism: Acer negundo; assembly: GCA_035582765.1. Lineage (NCBI taxonomy): Eukaryota > Viridiplantae > Streptophyta > Magnoliopsida > Sapindales > Sapindaceae > Acer > Acer negundo. Next base: position 8,959,290 of record CM069233.1, read on the forward strand.
AAAAAATAATAATAATAATACATGCAAGACACAAATTTTTTTTTTTTTTTTATAAAAAACATATCACATATTTTCATTAAATCATTAGATTATCTAAATTGATTAGCCTAGAGAATCTACATTGATTAGCCTAGAGATTATAATCAATTTAGATTATATTGACTTGAATGTTACTAAATCATTAAAATATTACCTGATTTCGGTAAGTTGGAAAGGATTCAAACACTTATAAGATTTGTTGTGAGTAATAATAACAAAAGGTCAAAAATCAGCAATTTGAGTAAACTTTTTCGTATTTTTAGTAAACTTTTCATTTGAGAGCTACAGAATGTAAATTATTGTGAATATGTTGAAAATTCCAAACTGAAGGATAAAATAAAGATATAAAAGAGTTGGTTTTGAGCCGTAACGAAAATGTTGTTCATGATCACGATAAAAACATAGTTATTCTTGAACATTTACATCCTCATGGATATATTTAAAAGTTATTTATCAAGGCTATCATGGTACAAAAGTGCCATATTAGTTTGGGGATTCATCATTTTCTACAGTATCTATGATTTTGTGCGGTTGTAAAAATTGTCTATCATTTTTGTCATAGACCAATTATCGTCTCTCGAAGAATTGCAAGTGGAAGACAAGAAAGACTTACAAAATGTTGATTTTGAATTTCATAAACAATTTGTTACTCCATTTGAATTCTTGTGCATTTTGAAGTTTGTCAACATTCCAAATTGGAAGTTTCTGATAATTTCAAGAGTCATGTCAAGCTCTCTCCCTTTTTAGGTAAAACTACATATTGAGAAGTATAGTGAATTACAATTCTTAGTAAATGGATACTGTAGATTATCTAAATCTTGAAATTCTAAAAATAAAAAATAGTTGTCATTCTCTAATAAAATTTAAACAGAAGTCTATCAACAAACTTAAATTTTTTCTAATAAAGGATTGCCAAAATCTTAAAAATATAAAAATTCTAGAAGATGCTAATTAGAACCTTCAATTTATTGCAGATTTGAAAATTTATGATTATTTCAAGTTGAAATTCATCTTTCAAGTAAGTTTGGCCGTCCCCAACCTAAAAACTTTATTAATTTTTCCTCTTTACACCCAAAATCAAATTATGTACAATTTTTTTAATTGTTTTATATCGATTATTTTATAGGTTTAAAAGGGTACGCCGTGAAATTTATTTTCTTATTTGTTGTTTTAATCAAGCATTGATACTTGGAATTAGAGTATTCTTCGCTTCTCATACTCTGATGATAAAACTGTTCTCATCATGAATATTTTGTATTTGAGTCAGTGTCGTGATAATAATTTCTGCTATCATCTTGGCTTTGACTTCATGATTATCCATATTGTTCTAATTTTTCTCAACTTTTTTATTGGTGAGGTGCAATTTGAAAGCTCTATTTACCTTTAAAAGTTTGTGTTTTTTTTTTTTTTTTGTAGAAAACATACAAGTATTAGATTTTGATACGATTTAACTCAACTGCATAGAAAGTTCCTATATCGGAGGAATGTCCTGTGTGTTTGCAACATTGTGAAACCACTATACATGCTTAATGGTTGTGTGATTCATTGGAGAAGGTCATAGAGGAATGCAAGTTCATGTTTGATTTGCCATTCCTATTGGTTTATGGTAGATTGTGAGATTAAAAGAATACGTTTGAAACAATTTGATATTATGTTACTTTTTGGATATATTCAATTTTATTTTCTGTTTGTTCAATTTAAATAGCTTTTCATTAGGGATAATTGTTCCATTTGCAGCATTTGTTTGATCTCAAAACTCAATTTGCGCTGCATTTTTTGGAACAAGTCTTATACGACATTTTTTAGCTACCTAAAATAACTCTTGTGCAACATATTTTGTATGCCCCAAACCATTTTCTTACATGACATTTTTTGGTTGCTTCAAAACATGTTTTATGCGGTATTTTTTTAATTACTTTAAAACATGCCTCATGTAGCATTTTTTACAGTATTGGTGACATGCCATAATAGATTGATATTCTTTTGCGACTTCTTTCGTAATGACATTCTACTAAATGCCGTAAAATGGTTTTTACTGCATTTTTAAAAGCTTGTAAATATTACTTTTTCTTATAGTGTTAAATTCTAGGGAGTTTCTCAGCCATCGGCATCTTGTCCACTACACATCTTGTATCACCCTATAACCGATACCCATGTACAAACTCGTGGATCCACTAACACCATATCCACTCTATGACAACTTTTACAAGCCAAAAGGATAACCATGTCCTTCCATCACCCAATCCGATGAAAGATATACTGCTAGCAACACTTGTAGCTCTTGATGGACCTGCTCCACACCTTACCTAAGACTATCGAGCTTTTGAGGATTTGACTTGTCCTTCAACACTTTGTGTAACTCAGATTGGATCAAATATCCATGATTTTTGTACTTGCTATCGCAAGCAAAATTTGATCTTCCTATCAAATTCTTTTTCCATTGAACTTAATTGAACCCATACTCTTAGTCATATCTGTTTCTTGAAACCACTATTAGGCAATCGAGGCTCTAATACCAGTTGTTAATAATAATCGATATGTGGAAGCGTTGTCTGATAACAACAAACAAATGACAATCAATGTTTATGCAGAAAAATAAGATGAAAGAAGAAAATAAATCCAATCACACACAAAATACAATATTGTTACATGGAAATCCAAGAACAGAGAAAAACCACGGTCATTAGCACGACAAGAGAAATAATCCATTATGTAGCAAATTTGTATAACTACACACATAATATTCTCTCTCTAAACCCTAAACCCAATTACAACCAATGCCTACATCTTTGCTCTACACTTTGGCTCTAGGTACACCAATAACATATAATTACAATATATTTATATTAGAGCACTAGGGAGTTAAAGGTCTACAAGGAAACCATTTTCATCATGCACAAGACTTCCTATTCTACGCAAAGTCCATTCCTTTTACAAACAAGACTTTCTTGTTCCATACGAAGACAACCATTTTCCTTTTCTGTTTCTTTTTCCACCGAATATTTCCCGTTTTCATATGTTACGTCATTAAAGTCTCTCCCTCAAACAAGATCTCCGACTTCCAAACGTTTCTCACATCTCTATGAAGTTTTTGCATTGGTTGAATCCTGTTTGGGCAATCATGGGAATACAAGTCATACCTAACAGTTTTTTCAAAATCAATTTAATCATCATTGATGTATTTTAAATATTGAAAATACTCTAACTTGGTCAAGACTTGTTCCTTAGTGATTTTCAAAAGGAAGTTGATGTTTTGTATACCCTTTTTTATCTTTTTTGAAGGATGTTAAATGACGTTCATCTTAATAGGGAGTTTGCAAAGTCAATACGTATGACACAATTATTCTACATTATAGTCTGGTTGGGCTAAGTGTTATGATTCATATGATATGGGTTTAGTTATGGCGATCGATGTCAAGCACTTAACTGCTCCAATGATTGTTGATGTAGCTGAAGTTTCTGTAGTTATTTTTGGTATTAAAATAACTAAAGATGTAGGTATTTCACCTCTCTAGGTGAAGATGGATTCTACTTATGTGGTTTCTCTTTTGAACATCATAACTCCTCATCACTCTTAGTTTGTGATGGTGATTAAGGACACCCTTGATTTGGTGACTAATGCACAAGTTTGTAGTTATTTATTTGTTCCTTGAAAAGAAAATCTTGTAGCTCATAGTTTAGCTACTCTTGCTTTGTTGATTGATCGGGAGTTATGGGTCATTTATTTTTTGCACTTAACACTTAATTGATCTAAATTAAACATTTACACATATTAGTTTGTTTCTTGTTCGTTTTTTAAGTGGCTAAACAACTTTAAAATCCCTTCTCATCTCAAGAATCAATTTATATTTCCTAATTGAAAAAGGGAATTCATGTATTTTTACTAAAATATACTCACTTAAATTTAATATATAAAAACAACAACTGAGTATATATATATATATATATATATATAGTAATTATTAGGTGGGATTCCTAATTTATTGAAATTCCTAGGATCCCCATTTGGCTATTGGATTGGATTAATCCAATGGCCAATCCAATAGCCAAAAATGGTATGATATAAAAAGAAAAACAAATAAACTAGGGCCCACCTTACGTTATATATTTCAATTAATGTCTCCCATCTCATCCCATAACCTCATATGTGCGGCTCCTTTTTCCCTCTCATTTTTACAATATTTTAGTTAGGCTTTTTTTGGTCGTTAGATTGAAATCCAATGGCCAAGAGGGAACTTGGAAATTTCAATAAATCTAGGATCTCTCACCTGATATATATATACTATATATAAAAAGAGCGAGTTGGACAGGTGGAATTATAACTCCCCTAATTTTGTTTGAATTTTTTTTTTTTTAATTTCTTTAAAAGTATAATTACAAATACAACTCTTAAACTTTATATAATTACTTAATAGATAACTTTTAGTAAGATTTTAGTTATAGCATCCTTTATTTTTTTTAGGAAAGTCAGATGACAAATACAAGCCTTCGAGTTTGTAGAATTACTTAATAGACATGTTTTACTAATAGTAACACAACATGGATTGTATAGTAATTTCCAAAATTTGTCTTGATTTAAAATTCTAAATAGGTTAAATCATTGTTAAATTAGTTTACCCCAATTATTATGACTTTAGATGGTTATTTGCTAAGAGGCTAATGATAATGATATGGACTGGACCTAAATCAATATTTATACTATATATAAAAGTGTGATATGTCTGTTCAATTATTATGACTTTAGATAGTTATTTGCTAAGAGGCTAGAGGTAATGATATGAACTGGACCTAAATCAATATCTATATCTATACTATATATAAAAGTGTGATATGTCTGTTCAATTATATCATCCCTTTTTTTCCTTTTAATTTCTTTGCATGTAAAATTACAATTACAACCCTTAAAGTTTATATGATTACTTAATAGACAGAGTTTAGTAAGATTTCAATTATAGCATTCAGTAGATTATTGAACGTCGATTGACAAATACAACCCTTCAAGGTTGTATAGTTACTTAATAGACAACTCTTAGTAATAGTAAAACAATTTGGATTATATAGTAAGGATTTTTTATTATTTTAAATTGTAAAATGAGATTGGGGATGAAAATATAATTTTCTATGTATTTAATGTGTTGAAAAAAAAGAGGGAACTATACAGGGGTGAAAATATAATTTGTGTGAAACTTTATGATTTTATGGATTATACAATGGATGTGTGTAAAGTGAAATGCAGTAAAAAAAAGGTTTTAGAAAAAATCTAAGCTGTGATTTCTGATCAAATAAAAAAATAATTAAATCATTCACATGAGCATAAGACTTCCCCAAAATGTTAGATCAATGTAATAATATTTACATGAACTAAAATTATATGTGTTATATTAACATTTATTATTTCTCAAGGATATTTATATTTACAAATATGAAACTCAAATATTGATTTAAACACATGCCTTGCATGTAGAAGGAATTTATTTGAGTTTGTAGAATTACTTAATAGAAATATCTTAGTAATAGTGACACATAATGATATGGACTAGACCCAAATTAACATGTGTTTGAATTGATGATTATTTTATATTGTAAAATGAGATAGGGGATGAAAATATAATTTTCTATGCATTTAATGACTTGAAAAGGAATAAGAAATATTATAGGGTATAAATTTAATTTGTCATGCAACTTGATGACTTAAGTATCAATATATATTCAAGGGAAGTTTATAAGTGAAAGAAAGAAAAAAATATTAAAAAAAAAAAGGATTTGACTACAGGCAGTTGATTCATCTGATAAGGAAGATATGAATATCAGTTATTAAAGATTTAAATAAACATTTCATCACAATTTATGCAATTTAGTTGAAAAATACTTTTGGATGTAAAAAAAATATAACTTAGTTGTTGAATTTAAATTGTTAAGATGCTCAATAAAAGTTGCAAATAATTGTATATGGATTGCCATTGTTAAATCATCATGGGAAAAATCTCTTTTGAAGCAAATGTAGAAGAGCTTCTTGTCAAACCCATGAATTTAAAACTTCCTCACGTTGTTATATCAATGTAATAACATTTACATAAATTAAAACTATACCGTGTTATATTAACATCTCTTATTTTTCAAGGATATGTATATTTGCAAATACGAAACTCAAATATTAATTTAAGCACATGCCTTTAATGTGCCCCAAAAACTAGTATATATATATATATGAACTTTGAAGTGAAGGATCGCTTACTTTAATTTCGGTAAGACCTTGCTAAAATTATATTGATTTTTATGAGTTTTGATTAGAATTTTTTTGTGGATGATAAATTTAATAAAATCCATATATGAATAAAATCTTAGAAATTTTTAAGCATTATAACTATTAATCTTGATTTTTTTTTTAAATAAAAAGACATCGTAAAAATGGAAGAAATATAGACAAATTAAAAAAAAAAAAGTTCTAGTACTCTAAATTTTTTCAAATTGCTCAATGTTCTTTATATAAGACAAAATAAATTAATCCAACATAAATTACACCTTCTATTTTGTCGGATTGACGAATTTTCATATAGAAATCCAAGATACGATCTGATCTAATGAATTTTAGAATTTAGGATCCAATCTAATTCAATTATTTTCTCAAATCCAATAAAATCCAATAAGCTGCAATGAATCCTATTGGATTAGATTATGCACATCCATAAAAATAAAATAAAATGATGATATGCATTACTCGTGAGTTAGAAATAAAGTGTTAAAATCATTTGGAATACGAAAATCAAAATAGGATTTTCTCATAATAGTAATAGTAGTTGTCATGTAAATATATTGATTTACAACTTAAAATAAATTTGCAGAAAACGTAGCATGCATATAGTCAATAGTCATAATACTACCAATATTCCCTTAACCAAAAATGGAAGCTGATTCAGTTCGAGTTTGTCACTCTTTTTAGGGCGGGCTGGCCAAGCCTCTCCTTTTTGCCCTTCACCGATTCTCCCATCAAAAATCTTTTTCGATTCGATTCACAATTTCACATCCTTCAATTCAACTGACGCAGAAGCCGTACATAACTAAACTTAACTCACTCCCAGAATAAAGCCCATTTCCGTCTTTTCACATCATTAACCTAAACCGCGTGTAACATAACATAACAATCCTCCACCGTACGATCAATAGCCACGTGGAAATTATTCAAAATTACCAAAAAAATATAAAAGAAGCATGTAGAGAGATAGATAGTGTTTCTATAAACACGTTTCTCCAAAGAAAAAACAAATTAATGCCCCTCATATCGCATCTTTAAATTTTATTTTATTTTATTTTATTTTTTCACTTTGAAAATCAAACATTTACACAAAAACATAACCTCTATTTTTTTTTGGTTTCGCTCTCTCTCTCTCTCTCTTTCATCTGATCGACGATTAATCAAAAAACAAAACCTACGCCTCGTCGTCTTCTTCCGTCGAAATCGGGCACTATCCGGAGCATCTCTCGACCGCCGCTCCCGCTGAAAATACCCGAACCCGTAACCAAATCCGAAAACACCGGAACAAAACCGAAACCTCAATCCCCGAAACGACGTCGTTTTTTTTTCCCTTCCTCCTTTTCCTGATTATCAATCCAGTCTCCGGCAATTTCAGAGGTGCGCACGATTGCTCTAACCCTGCGCATCTTTCTGTTTTTCGATATACAAGCCTTGACCTAATTAGTCAAACTTTTTTTTTAAGCTTGTATAGGTAGAGGTGAGTGGTCTTCGTGTTTGAATTGAATCACCCGCCTTGTCTGTCCACGTCGATTTTTTTTTCCCTTAATTACTTGTTTGTTTTTTGGATTGTCCGATTATGAATTCGTTTTGTTAGTTGTAGAGTTTGTGTGTTGGGAGTTTTTTATGGGGTTTTAGTGACGGATTTTGTCTGATTTCGAGTTTGGCGTCGCGGATCTGTTGTTCGGTCTGTTTGATTCGTGTAGATGACCCGTTCTGTGTTTTGTTGAGTTTTTTCGGTTTTAAGGATCGGATTTGGTGAGAATGTATTGGGAGTGTGTTTGAATTGAGTTTGTTTTGATGGTTATTTCAATTTCAAGCTCCGGTGAACTGCTTATGGTGCTTGTTTCTGTTGTGGCTTATTAGATTATGATTGTATTTGATACAAGAGAGTGAATGCTGTGTTTTGATTATGGTATTTTAGTGTCAATTGAAGTTTTTTAAACTGTCTTGCATATGCTAAGACTAATATGTATAATTGTATAAATACTGTCTAAGCTGAATATTATTTTTAATTCTTTTTAGTAGCTAACTGAGTAAGAAGTCTAGTCTAGTGTTGTGTTGTATTTTTTTCTTCATAGGATTGTTTTATATTGGAATTATTTTAGAAGATAATTTTCACTCTATTTGGGTTTGTTTGAGAACTGCTTATCTCTCTCTCTATCTAGATTGTGTATTGAAGTTGTCAATTTTTTGTTGCTCAGGTGTTTGAAGAGATTGTAAAAAACTTATAGGATTTCCATGTGAGAGGATGGCTTTTTTAAGGAATTTTTCGAATGAAATAGTTTCGCCAAGTGTCCTTGAAGAAAAAGGCCAAGAAGAAAGCATTGGTAGAATTCACAGCTCAGTAGGAAATGATGATGTAGATGGGACTTACAGTGAAAGAGATTTTGATATTAATATGGAGGTTCCATATCAAAGTGACGGAGAGCCTGAAGATGTTAGTAGGCAGCAAAATGGGGCAGCTCCTGACAATCTTGAGAGTGTGAGAGATTTAAATTTGCAGCCTTCTGGTAAGAGAACTGCTTTGGCTGGGAAATGGGGTTCGTCATTTTGGAAGGACTGCCAACCTATGGGTCCCACTGCAGGTGGGTCTGATTCTGGGCATGATTCAAAATCTGACTATAAAAATGTGGAAGGGTCCGAAGATAATTCATCTGATGACAGGGATAATAGATTAGAGTCTGAAGAGGAAGGCCAAAAAGGAGCAGGTAAGGGTCAAAGAGGCCACCCTGATGTCCCTGCAGATGAAATGTTATCTGATGAATACTATGAGCAGGATGGGGAAGATCAGAGTGACTCGATGCATTATAGAGGGTTCAGCAATTCTGTTGGGATAAATTCTAGGCCCCAGTCAAAGCCTGTAGCTGCTAGTAACAATTTGTCAAGGAGATCAAGAGCTTCAAAGAGTCATGAAGATGACGATGATGACGACGAAAATAATGATGATGCTGATTATGATGACGAGGACGAGGAGGATGGTAACTTGATTGACAGTGTTATATTCCTTATGGATTTAGCTCCCCTCATACTGTAATAACAAAGACTGGATAAATATTAATTGCAGGACTTCCTAACTTGCCACCATGGGAAGTTGGGACTGAATCTTTGTTGTCTTATTGTTTGCAGATGACCCTGATGATGCAGACTTTGAGCCTGATTATGGTGTCACAAGTGGTCGCGTTAGCAACAAGGTTATAACATTTGTATATGATAGTTGTTGCATTCTGTTAAGTGAATTTTTAACCTAGCCTACTATTTAATGAGGCATGATGATTTTGCATTGCTATCTTCTCTGCCTTTCACTTCCACATTAAGTTCTGCAATTAAGATTTTGTGCAATTAAGCAGTACCCTATGATGTTTTGGTCCCATTACCCATGTAAATGATTCCTTCTGGTGTGTTTACTTTATAAAGATAAGCGGTGGATTGTGATGAAGCATCTCATTTGTGTCGAAAGGAAAGTTTATTCTTTTATGCTCGGTCTCAACTTAGAATTAGTGTAGTATTATTTGGCAAGTGTTGTAAATTAACATTCAGGCATTGAAACTCATCAACCGTGATAAAATACGTACAATTAAGACAATGTTCTTCTAGGATGGTTGGTTAATGGTATATATACCGGAAACATTGAAAGTAGTGACATAAGGAAATTGAGGAAATTGCTTGATGTTGCTTATTTGGTGGCTACGGTCAGGGAAAGCATATAATTTTTGGTTTTGTGATGGTGAAGAAAATGGTACAGGGATCATAATTTTTTCTTTTTTCTTTTAAGATACATAATAAATTTTATTCATGCAAGATCTGTTAATATCGGGGAGAACCAGCAGTGCACCTGCTGTAAATACATTATATATCAAAATCTAAGACAAACCATAGAAAACCTTATAACTCGTATCATGTACAGGATTATCTAACAGGCGCCTCCCAATTAAGTCAAATGAAAAAAAAAGAGATATCTTGCTATTTCTTAGAAACTGAAGCTCATGAAGAGTCTAAATCATGATGCTTGTCCCAAAGAAAATTGCCTCTTCTGCTTGAGGGTCATAGACAGTAAATTCTTCATTCCTTTCTAACCAAGGTAGCCAAAATATAGCTATCACAACACCTGCACATTCTTTCCTCCCCCAAATGCACAAAAAAGTTTCAATTAAAAGAGAAATGCCTCTTTCTGTTACGTGAATATGGTTATCCTAGTTGGTTGGATGCAAGAATTTGATGAAATATTGTTGAAGTTTTGATAGAATTTCCTGGAGAGTGAACAAAGTAAGTTTAGAGTCGTTTTGGAAGGACGGACTGTTTGCTAAAGATGAGTAGTTTATGCTTGTATGGTTTTACATGGCATAGGATTTGACTTGGTTTTTAGTGGAGGTAGGAATGATGTTCATAGAATTATGTTTTGAAGTTTTAGATGGCAGGTGTTGAGATCTGGTTGTAGATTATAAACAAGAGTTGAGAAATAATATGAAAGATCCTGTAAGAAAAAGAAATAACAGATAATGAAGGACAAGAAAGAGAAGTTGTGAAGAGAAGTGAAAGTAGCTAGTAATGTTGCTTTAAAAAACAAATCACTGAGCATTTGTTAGATTTTTTAATGATCACTCTGTATATATTTTAGAATTTTCTTGATGCCATTTTGATTTGCATCTTGTACCTAACTAGCATGCTAGAAGTGCTAACATTTATTTTGGTTTTCACTGGGATAACTGTGTGCTAGTTTTTCCTTGCTTGTTTTTAAATCAGGTGGAAGGAAGAATCATCTTTTAAGTTGATGAAATACTAATAGTGCACAAATAGGTGTTCTGTCTGTAACTGGCTGTGTCTGATGTGATGTTGTGGGGTCATTGTGGGACTTGATACAAATGTTTATTACGTAAATCCTAGTAGATTATTGTATTTATGGATTGATTGTCAAATGTATTTTTTCTCTTATTTCTGCTTAGTTTATTTTATCTTTATGGTACATGTGGTGAAAAACATATTTCCCATTCATGCACCTGGTCTCTAGATGTTTATGTACCATGCTACGTTAAAATAATTGTGATCCTTCTGCACACTACTAAAGTTCTGTTTGCTATAACACCAGGTTAAAGAATGGGATGGTGAAGATTCTGATGAAGATGGTAACAGTGATGATGAGGTGGATGTCTCCGATGATGATGATTCTTATTATAATAAGAAACCTAAGGGCAGGCAACAGGGTGTTAAAGCCAGTCGTAGTGTTAAATCTTCCAGAGAACGTAAATCCTTTCCGACATCCAGTCGACAAAGAAGAGGTAAAGCATCAGTTGAAGAAGATGAGTACTCTGCAGAAGACTCTGACAGTGACAGTGATGAGGATTTCAAGGGCATGACAAGGAGGCGTGCACATCTCCGAAAAGGTAATGCTCGGTCCACGTTATCGTCAAATATCACTGGACATAACAGTGAGGTTCGCACTTCAAGTAGGTCAGTTCGGAAGGTATCATATGTTGAAAGTGATGAAAGTGAAGAAGTTGATGAAGCCAAGAGGAAAAATCCCCAAAAGGTGCAGTCTACTATTTCCATTATCAAATTTTTATGGTCATGTGATTTTTATTTATTATGAATTTTAGGTTTCTACTTTAATTGGTTATAAATGATTCTCAAATTTTATTTTTTGGTTCACATGGAGAAGAAAGCCATGTCCATTATTTGGGTGTTTTATTGACCTATTGGTTGAAGGGTGGGCTTTCAACCCTAGAGGTCAGGGGTTCATTACCCTTGGTGACCGCCAACCTAGGATATTAATACCCTGAGTTTCATGGCTACAAAGGATTTAAGGTCTGTTAGTCATTACTTTGTTTTGGGATATCTATTCAAATTACACACATTTTATGAAAGTTGGTAATTTTAACTTTATTATGCTGATTTGGAATATTTGACAACTATTTTCACTTTATTATTTTAATAGAATTTTATTATTTTAGATAATTATTTATTACTTTATTATTTTAATAGAGTTTTTTTATTCTAGAATAATTTTTTTTTACTTTATTATTTTAATGGTTTTTATTTTTATTAATATTTTTATTTCAATCTAATTTTTATCACTTTATTACATTAATAGAAGTTTTCTATCTTAAATTAATTTTGATCACTTTATAATTTTAATATAATTTTTTTATTTCAAATAAATTTATCACTTTATTATTTTAATATAATTTATTATAGCATATTAATTTTTATCACTTTATTATTTTAATATTTTTTTATATTCAGATTAGCTTTTATTACTTTATTATTTTGATAGAATATTTTTATTTCAGATTAATTTTGTTACTTTATTATTTTATTAGAATTTTTTTTTCAGATTAATTTTTATTACTTCATTATTTTAGTAGATTTTTCTTAGGAAATATAATAAGAAAAAGTTATATTATGCCATATAAAATGAATTTTTATCTCAAAAATATACTTACATTATTTACTCCAATTAAGGCCATAAAGATCATATCCTAGTTAGAAGAGATTCAAAATTTTGCAAACCAAACAGGCTTAAATATAAGTTCTTTTAATATACACTATCCAAACAATTACTGAAAAGCTCAGGCTTCTTCCCTTCTTCTACTGTCAAAAGCCACAAGTAAGAACTATCCCAAACAAGCCCTAATTGTATTCTAAATTTTATTAACCTTTGTCCATTCTTCTTCGCTGGACCATCTGGATTTTATTAATAAAGTCACATTTGTGTTTGTGGGCAAATATGGCTTCCTGGAAAAAAATGGTGGATGCTGGGGGTAATTATGACTGAAATTATTATTCTTGTTTTAGTGTTCATGGTCGCCTTTTTTTTTTTTGGTATGAGATTTACTTTATTTAAATAAATTTTAATATCTTAATGGGTGTTATCCATTTATGCATGTTGTCTTTTTGTTGACTTTTAATGTACTAGCCCATGATTCAAGTCCTTGTTCTTTACCCTTTCTCTCGTGACATTTTGTCCTGCTCTTGGATTGCATTTGGATGTTCTAACTGTTTCCCCTTACAATCAATTGCTTAGGATGAGATTGAAGAGGAAGACAGTGACACCATTGAAAAGGTGCTATGGCATCAGCCAAAGGGTATTGCTGAAGAAGCTGTAAGGAACAATAGATCAACAGAGCCAGTTCTACTAGGTCACTTGTTTGATTCCGAACAAGATTGGAATGAAATGGAATTCTTGATTAAATGGAAAGGCCAGTCACATTTGCATTGTCAGTGGAAATCATTGGCTGAACTACAACATGTATGCTTCAATTTTTTTTTATCCTGCTTTTATATATCTAATTTTGTTTGTTGTTGACTTTTTATTCATTTCTGCTAGGAAGTTGTTGCTGCGTGCAACTTTTATATTGGTATTATTTTTCCTCAATTCTTTTTGAAATGCCTTGTACATCTTGTCTGTTTGAGCGTGCAGCTAAGTGGTTTTAAGAAGGTTTTGAATTACACCAAAAAAGTGATGGAGGATGTGAGGTACCGGAAGGCAATCTCACGTGAAGAGGTAATATTTGGCTTATTTCATGCCAAATTCTATTTTTTAAGTTCTTATTTCTGAAATAATTGTCATATAATAAAACCATTCTATAATCTTGTTCTGTGGACTTGTCTGAATTGCATTACTGTTGTTGGGAAGTGAATGGATATACTTACAAAATTTTGAAATAGCATAACCATCAGTGGTTCTGTGACTGTATATAGTTTCTTATCTTACAGTTGATATTCGTTGAACATTGGCTTCACTTGTTCTTTTATAATAGGATGATAAAAGTTCTATGGATTTCTGCTGTGAGCTAGATATCTTCTTTAGCTTATGTTGATTATTACTAATTTTTAATTTTGTCTAATATGACATGTTGCCTTTTTTCTTTTGAACATTATGAAGGATGCTGTTAGGCATGTAGGTCTGAGATCTGCTTAATAAGAACTCTGTTGACCTTCTCTAGGCATTGTTAGCTAATGGACATACATTTTTCCTGAGACATGTTTATGTGGAGTTTGTTTTTAATTCGGGAATTGTTGGAGGAATCTCAGCTGCTTAACTGATTGTGGAGTACATTTCAGTTCTTGATTGACATTGGAATCTTCTTTTATGTAATTGTTATAGACTATAGTGAAGCTACACCATTTTTAATTTTAAGAAGTCAAAGAAAAAGAAACAAAGTGAACCAGAAGTCGAGAGACCAGGAGAAACCTAGAAATAAATAGAGCCAATACAAGGTTAATTGAGCCAAAAGTTTTAATAGTTGTATCTATCTCTCTATTAGGTTGTGTGATATGAACAATAGATTTATAAGAACACAATTAACCTGCAACCGCATTCTCTTCAAAATCTTTTGAATCAGAGGCCTGCAAAGAGGCTAGAAAGGCTTCTACCTTTTTCATCTGGGGGAATTTCACTCTTATCAACTCCTTTTCTTGTTGCATAAGTGGATGTTATTCGTGCTTTATTTTCATGTTTTAAATTCAAGTTCTTAGCTTTTGGAGTGGTGGCGATGTGTCCTACTCCATTTGATATAAAAATTGGTACCCCAGTCTAATTTTGTTTTTCTTTAATTTTTCTTCTTTTATTCTGATTTTCTTCTTGTTCTTATTGCATTTTTTTGAGGTCTATGAGATTATGGTTGAAGGTAGATTTGTTCATTTAATGAATTACAGTCTGGGACATTTGACCAAAAGTATCAGCAGTCAAATCAATGAGATATTTTATTTAATTAATCTTTGTTTTAAGCTTTAGAGTTTATAATAGAGTAGTTCTGCAACCACAGCTCTTTATTGTTATCGGAAAATGGTGATTTGGTGCTGAAAAATTATAACATAAAAGAAGCAATAGTCCTGAAAAATTTGAAGCAATAGATGGTGGTGAATTAAATTTCAAACATAATATTAGCTTGGTTGATATGTTTTCAACTCTATGTGATGGTTGTCTTTGGATGTACGGGTCCTTGATGCAGTGTGACTTTGATACCGAGCTTATTCTCAGATGGATAATTTTTGTTGAGATGCAAGGTAGGATTTGCTAATCTTGTTAAAGAAAAACAACTTTCAAGCAAAATCGTATGAAGTTTCTATTCAAGTATTGTGAAACTCAGGTGTTATGATACTTGTGAAAGTTCATGGCAAGTAATGTTGTCATTTGCATTTTTCTCCCAAGACCTAGTCTCACTTAAAATTTTCCGGCATGATTGATGTAATATTTGATTCAATGAGTCAACTGTTCATTATTTCTTTTCCTGAGAGTTCAAGTTAAACTTCTATATCTTCATGCTATGATCAGATCATCATGTGGCTTAGATTGCAATATAAGCTTTCTGAAGTAGCTCACTTATTTCTTAACTCTTATTGTTTGTGTTTGCCTGTTAGATTGAAGTCAATGATGTGAGTAAGGAAATGGACTTAGATATCATCAAGCAAAATAGTCAGGTTTGCTTTTCTCCGTTTTATGCTTCCAGTGTCTACTTCTCCTAATGCTTTTAGATATTTCTTTCTTCAATGCTAATATACCTGTGAAATTGGTCATTTATTGTATTTTCAGGTTGAGAGGATAATTGCCGATCGAATTAGTAAAGATAGCTCTGGTAATGTGATGCCAGAGTATTTAGTCAAGTGGCAAGGCCTTTCATATGCCGAAGCAACTTGGTAACGTAACTAAATTTATGATCCTTATGGTCTTGTATACAAAAGTAGACTAGTTATATGATTTTTTGAGCACAATTTTATCCGTTTTATATTAACCTTATTTTTTATTTATTTATTTTATATTCCTTTAGGATTTATTCTCTTGTACTTTATCTGGTATCTTTTATGAAGTTCTTCATTGTTTTTAATCCAAAGCTGGAGTTTTTATCATATTTGTTATTAATGTTTAATAATTTCTTTTGATGTTTTGGTAATAGGGAGAAGGACATCGATATTGCATTTGCTCAAGATGCCATTGATGAGTACAAGGTAGATTATTGTTTAGATTTATGTGTTTGGTTCCGATCTCTTTCTTTATAATAAGTTTGGCCTTATCTTGCAGCATTTGATTTAATTATCTGCATAATTTAACTCTTTACTAGGTGCGTGTAGCTTTGTCATTACATTTTGATAAATAACATATATATATATATTGAAAAATATGTTGCTTTATTGAGATTTGCAAAAGTTGACACCCACCCCCACACACTCAAATGTAATATTTGAAATTGCAGAGGTTTTTGGTCCATAGCATGTTAAACTGGAAAGAATAAACAAAAGAAGACGAGGAGTTACATAATACTTCACTTAAATTGTCAAAAGTATTCTTGCTGTAGTGACAATATGGCTGGTTTCTTTTATCTCTTCCCTTTATTCTTTCCAGATATTGTAGATTTGAAGAAGTTAGCTTATCATTTTATTTGTTATTGAAAGAGTATGCAGTTGTCTGTGGCATGTAATTTATAAACCAATTGGATGAGGCAAATTAGAGTCTTCTCTTTCTGTTGAAAACTAATTGGCAAGGTTTTTACAATTGTTCATCCGACCCTTTATCCTTTGTTAATGATATGGAATAAGTACTGAAAAGTTATTAGGCTGTCAAAATATAGCTATAACCCATGCCTGTATTTAGATTCATCTTTGATGGGAAAAAAGAAGTCCAATGTAAGTCATTAGAAGACAGTGGTTTAGTCTTTCTTGGGACCATGAAATCGCTTCTGTTCAGATTTTTCAGTAGCTGGCATCGATCTTTACATTTTAAACAAGTTTCTAATTTTGTGATGAGTATGTCTGCCTTGAGATAGCTGTGACTGAATAAATGATCCAACCAACAATTTTGTTTGTATTACTGATTTTATAGTTGTAGGCATCTGGTTTTAGGTTTAATTTTATTGGGACTATAGCTGTGTTTCAAATATAAAGTATGACTATGAATCTTCCATATTATGTTATATGTTTTTTTTTTTTTTTTTTTCTCTTTGTTACCCAGAGCTTGCATTCTGCACCAAATAATTTTAAGCAGTAACCTTCACTCAATGTATGTAACTTTGCTAGATGTGGTAGTGTGTGTTTGTGAGAATGCACATTAAATATATTGTTTTATACCTATCTTTTTGATGTACTTGTGAATATGAACACACTCACATCCAACAGAATAAGTATGATCTCAAGTTTCGTGATTTGTATGTGAGCAGGCTCGTGAAGCTGCAATGGCTGTACAAGGAAAAATGGTGGATCACCAACGGAAGAAAGGCAAAGGTCTGTATTACTATAGTGTTTGTGTTACGGTTTTGTTCTGTGATTCAGTTTGGAAGTTTGCATCATAAAATGTTTTACGATTAGAAATATATATATATATATAAAAACTTACTTCAGTGCGTTGCATGTGGACCACTAGATTTACATGCATTGACTCGGTGTGTATGCACTTTGTCTGCTTCTCCATAATCAGTGGCCCACATGCAACAGACTAATGTATGTAAGTTATATCAGTGCGCACTAACCAGACCCGGACTCTATATAAATATAAGTTTACATACATACATTCAATTTAGATGTATGTATGTATATATACACACACATATTTCATTCCCTTTCTTTTATCATTTCTCTTATTTCTTCTGCTTCTTAAACCCTTTTGAACTAGTCTCTTCCTTCGCACCTCTATCATATAATCCATATTTACTTACTTTATTGGTTATACCACATCATGTGAACAAATTAGATATTTGAAAATTTTATTGATATTCAGAAAGTCTACGAAAGCTTGATGAACAGCCTGAATGGTTGAGGGGAGGAAAGCTTCGGGATTATCAACTCGAGGGTCTGAATTTTCTTGTAAATAGGTGCCTGCCCTCTCGTCATTTGTTTGAAATCTCAGCATTTTGATTAAAGACACATGCACTCTTATGATTTATTTGCTAAATTGTATTTTATTCGTGTGATAGTTGGAGAAATGATACCAATGTCATTTTAGCTGATGAAATGGGTCTCGGTAAAACTGTTCAGTCAGTTTCTATGCTTGGTTTCTTACAGGTGAAGTTCTGTTCTTGCTTTAACAGATGAGCTAATAAACTTTGCTTTTGTTGATTATACTAAATTTAATTTAATTTTTTTCCCACAGAACACCCAACAAATTCCTGGTCCTTTCCTTGTAGTTGTACCATTATCTACCTTGTCAAACTGGGCAAAAGAATTCAGAAAGTGGCTTCCTGACTTGAATGTTATTGTATATGTTGGTACCCGAGCAAGCCGTGAGGTGAGCAATATTTTTGGTGTTTTTAGGCTGCACATATGGGTAGGGTCCAGAAATTTCAGATATTATTTATATTTATTGCAGTGACCAGTTCTTTAATCAGGTGCAAGATTTATATGACTTGAATCCACAAATAAGAAACTAAGAACATAATCAAACAAACTCATACCTCCCTGCAAAGCAAGGATACTTAAATCCAAATTGCAAGCGCTGTAGAGTTGACAACAGCGCTTTGTTTTAATGTTTGATTTTCATAAAATATTTATTTAGTTTTAAGGTTCCCACATTTTTTCAAAATTGAACTTAAATCTCAATTGCAAGTGCTATAGAGTTGACAATAGCACTTTGTCTTAATGTTTGATTTCATTAGATATTTATTTAGTAATTAAGGTCCCCGCACTTTCTCATAATTGACTTTCCTTCATCTGACAATTTATCAAGGCTGATAAACTAGTTGATACTTGCATAATTGTAATGAACAAAAAATTTATCTTAACTTTGGGATGTACCAAATTTTATCTTGATTCTAAGTTTCTTTTTTCTATTTTTTTTTCTCTTCATTTCTTTGGGTTTCAGGTTTGTCAGCAATATGAATTTTGTAATGATAAGAAAGTCGGCAGGCCTATAAAATTTAATACACTGTTGACAACTTATGAAGTGGTCCTGAAGGACAAGACTGTGTTGTCCAAGATAAAGTGGAACTATATGATGGTTGATGAAGCTCACAGATTAAAGAACAGTGAGGCACAGTTGTACACAACACTTTCGGTATGCCTAGTTTAACAATCAGTTATGTTCTACCTTGTAGATTTGCATTGGGTAATTTGCTTTGCTCTTAGTCATATAATACCTTTTCCATCTCCACAGGAATTTAGTACCAAGAACAAGTTGCTTATTACTGGCACCCCATTGCAAAATAGCGTTGAAGAATTATGGTATGTATTTCTTTCCTTATGTTATTATCATCATTGCAA
This sequence comes from Acer negundo, assembly GCA_035582765.1. Taxonomy (NCBI): domain Eukaryota; kingdom Viridiplantae; phylum Streptophyta; class Magnoliopsida; order Sapindales; family Sapindaceae; genus Acer; species Acer negundo. The sequence goes on from CM069233.1 coordinate 8,978,764, forward strand.
GTGTTGGACACAGAATAATTTCTTATTATGTAAGTAGCTTACTCATATTCACATATACTAACTAGTAAAGATAAAGGGTTCCAAGCTTGGGAAAGTGTTTCTATTATAGATTGTGTACCATAGTCAAATAATTCTCTGCAGATTAGGGTAAATTTCATTTGCACCTTTCAATGTTTAACAATGCGTGAGGCGTCGCCTTAATTTGAAAGAGAAAAATATTGCCAATTAAAAAAAAAAAACTAAAATCCATAATATAGTAACAAAAATCTGCTAGAGATAGGCTGCGGGAGAACTTAGGGTTTGATGTTGGAGTGTTTGAGAAGTTAGAGGTGTTGTTAACAGAAATTTTAGACTTATGGTTATAAATGGTATTTTAGGGTTTTAAAAATGATTAAAGTCACTGTAAAAAATAAGTCATAGTCATTTTTTTAAAAAAAAAATGAAACTTTAACATTGCGCGCCTGTCACCAACTCGGCTGCCTCACGGGATGGAGGCGGCCCGAACCCAAAGGAGGGTTGAGGCGGCCACCTCAACCGATTTTTGAAACATTGGCACCTTTTGAGGATTTGATTTGATTAGATCCTCTCTTCTGGCAGAAATAACTTGACATGTAAAAAAGACAGTTTTTCATATGGCATTAGAAAATGCTTAATGTCAATGGCAATGTGTAACCACTCCTGAAATCACTCTTTGGCTCATGGTAACAGTGAGAATAGAGGTAATCACTAAGTAACCTAATGCAGCTGTCATTATATCACTATGCATGATGATGTGAGGCAAATCTATTTAACAAAGTTTTTGATAGGAAACAAACAAAATTTTATTGTCATAGAAATTATTCAAAAATTCAAATAGTCCACCTTATCTACCAATAAAGAACTGACTCTGGAAAATTAAGCCCTATACGAAAACAATATTGACCATTGCCTGCCAACAAGATTATCCCACAATACCCTTCAAATTTAAATAAAGAATGAAGAAAAAAGAATTTTCTCTTAATTTTTTGGAGATAGAAACCTATAAGGATGCTAAGAAACGAACACAATCCCGCAAGCAATCTATGTTTTCTTCTATGTTATTTTGAAAATTTTTATTTCTCTTTTGCCACATATCCCGTATCCAAGCATTGACATCACATTTCCACAAGATTTGGACTCCTCTTTTAGCAAAGCACAGAAATTCTCCATAAGACTTGGCTGCAATTTGTGGGAACAGCTGAGGAAAATTTTAAGCTTGTCTCAATAGTTTACTCTTAAAGATTATAAGCAGTATCACAATGAAGGAAAAGGTGGTTAATGCTTTCTTCACTTCCCTTACACATAATGCAAAAAGATGGTGAGAGGTAAATTTTTGGAAATCTTCTTTTAATGGCTTCATAAATAAGTGTTAAGTTTAAGCAACAAAATTATTGAAGCCATTAAAATCAAAACTGAACTGAACATTAATCCAGTGCTTGTTCTGTGATTACATAATTTATCCTGTCATTTGAAAGCAAACTACAGTTTTAAATACATTCATGAAGAATAGTGAAGTAAAGTTCTCGGTGAAGGCATATGCGTTCGATAAGGCATTTTGAATAGGAGGTATATTAAGAGGGAAAGTTAAGGCTTTGGAAGTTTGATAATCTTGATTTTCTTTGAATCGGTGGGTGAAGTTTACACACAAATAAGGCAAATCTGAATTATTTGTGATTTGCTTTTAAATAAAAACTTTAGTTCAGTGATTCCCCTTGGTATTTAGAGGTCTTTGGCTATCCGTGATATAGGTATTTCACTGTAAGTTACTTAAAGTAATTTTCATCCATCCTCATAATGTCATTGAAGAGTTGAATCCATGAATCTCAGGGGTGCAAATGAATATTACTTTTCTGGTTTGTATGTGGCCTCTTCCTAAATGTCTTTGTCATTCGTCAATAATTGACACAAATATAAAGAGTGTAATGTTTACAGTTGATGTTAAGTCTATTGTTATTATATTCTCACGTTTCCTTTTTACTATTGTTCTCACCCTCTGTTGTGTAATTGGTTTTGTATGTTTGTGTAGATCACTTGTTTGAACCCTTTTTCATCCAAGAATTACAAAATATTTTTTCTAGTTCTGTCAGATCCCCTGTGAAGTTGATAAATATCTTAGGAGGCCTTATATTTTATTTTTTGTTCAAAATGTCAACATACTAAAATACACACTTCTTTAAAAATGTTAACAGGGCTCTGCTTCACTTTCTTGACCCTGAAAAGTTCAAGAGTAAGGATGAATTCGTACAAAATTACAAGAATCTTAGTTCTTTCAATGAAAATGAGGTATATAATACTGTTGCTTTTTAATTTTACATCTTTTCATCTCTTAATTATTGTTTCAACAAGTATGCTCGTCTTGTCTAATAAACATCTTCCATTATGTATTCGGTTTGGGTAGCTTGCTAATCTTCATATGGAATTGAGGCCTCACATTCTCCGAAGAGTTATAAAGGATGTTGAGAAGTCTTTGCCTCCAAAAATTGAGCGAATTCTTAGAGTTGAAATGTCTCCTCTCCAAAAACAGTAAGTATTATCTCCTGCCGTTAGTGAAGTGTTGTCCCTTCAATATGTAAACACCTGCTGCTGTGTAGGTACTATAAGTGGATTTTGGAACGCAACTTCCATGACTTGAACAAAGGAGTTCGTGGGAACCAAGTAAGTAATTTCAAATGTCATTTGAACAATTTTGGTTAATTATGATAATATAACAATAAGATTCATATATGTTAAACAGAAAGTAATGTATATTTTGTTATTAGATTTAGCTATATAGTGATTCGGACTCCCTTTTGATTGCTACTGTGAAATTTGTGATAATATGGGAATTGATGCATATTGATTCATTTCGATTTGCAGGTTTCACTTTTGAATATTGTGGTAGAATTAAAGAAATGTTGCAATCATCCCTTCCTATTTGAGAGTGCAGACCATGGTTATGGTGGGGATATAGGCACCAATGACAGCAGCAAACTGGAGAGAATCATTTTAAGCAGTGGGAAGCTAGTCATACTTGACAAGCTACTTGTCAGGTTGCACGAGACAAAGCACCGTGTTCTGATCTTTTCCCAGGTTTGTTTTGCAAGTCGTTTCATTGTATGTGCTCCCTATAACTTGTTAACGGAATTTATTGAACAGAGATATTATATTTTGTATTTTTATTGTTTCTGTAAATCGAAAATGATATCATCCTTCTCTATTATTGAATCCGCCACACGTTTTTTGCATTTGGATAGGCTAATTAATGGTCATGAGCATAACCCATGGTTATGGTGGTGGAAAAATGTTGGGTACACTTTGATTAATTATAGATGGATAAAATGTTTAACCTCTCTACCCCACCCTTCCTAACCCCAAAATAGAGAGTGAGAAATAAAAAACTTGGAACTTTCAAGAATCAATCTTTTCAACAACCTGAACTCTTTTAAAATATAAATATTAAATAAGTTCATTCTTGAAAAAATTAAAATAAATAAAACACCATAGAATGCCAAAATGAAATTTGAGTTGGTTGTGTTAAGTGTGTGTGGAATGTATATATTATAAATGTTGAATTGAGATTATTGTACTATTCAATTGTTCAGAATCAAGAGCGATTCAAAAGAGTAAGGAAGAGAGAAAATGAAAAAAAAAAAAAAAACAAGTTAGCACTTGTTAATGGATTAATTTTATTTTCCTTTTTGGGAGTGCAAGCTTACTAAGAAACATAAGCTAGAGGAAGTTTAAAAGGTAAATTCATAGATTTGATACTCGTGGTTTTCTGTGCTAACCATCTTATATGTACATCATCCACACCTTGATAAAATTTAATGAATTTTGATGAGCTTTTTTTTTTATTCCTTTTCTTTTAATGGATGGTAAGAGAAATGAAAAAACTTGTAAAAAAATTTTAGACACTAGAATTTATTTTTTATTTTATTTTTTTTATATAGATTTTTTTATGTCCCCCATTCCCTTTTTTTTTTTTTTTTTTTTTTTCATGATTTGTCATGAAAAATTCGGAAAAAATAGTTTCCATGTTTGAAAATGTTTTAAAATTTCCCCCCAGTATATTTCATTTATCTTATGGTCCATACGAAAATTTGACGAACTTTCATCAAAATTTATTTAATTTCATTGGTGTGTGGATGATGTAACATTATGAGGTTTGCGCATATATGTTTATAGACACACACACAGAGACACTTATATCCTTAAATATACTTCATTTCTTTTATAATCCATTAAAGAGAGGAGGGAGAATTTTTTTTTGGAGAGAGTAAATGGATTAAAGTATTAGATTAAAGAGAAATTGTAGACGAATGAAAAGGAAAAAAAAAAAAAGGTAAATTATTAATTATGGGGAGAGGAGAGAATAAACTATTATAATAATCAAATCTTCCAATCCAATAGCCATAAAATTGTGTATGAAATTGTCTCGATCGTCTTTGACTATTTTCCAATCCAATAACCATAAACAAACTATGTTTTTCACATGCATAGGTCATGTTTGACTCACCTAGATAAACTCTGTAATTGCTATACTTGTAAATTACTGCAGATGGTTAGAATGCTGGATATACTAGCACAATATTTGTCGTATAGAGGTTTCCAATTTCAGAGGCTTGATGGCAGTACAAAGGCAGAGTTGCGCCATCAAGCTATGGAACACTTTAATGCACCTGGTAGTGATGATTTCTGCTTCCTGCTTTCAACTCGAGCTGGTGGCCTTGGCATCAACCTTGCAACAGCAGACACAGTTATAATATTTGATTCTGACTGGAATCCACAAAATGATTTGCAGGTTTTGAACAGAATTACATCTCATTTTTCTGCCTGCCATCATTACAAACTGCAGTTATTTGCATCGTGCAAAGGAGATGTAATTTATCATTATTCTATTTTGTTTCAGGCAATGAGTAGAGCACACAGAATTGGGCAACAAGAGGTTGTTAACATTTATAGATTTGTTACATGCAAAAGTGTTGAGGAAGACATTTTGGAGCGTGCTAAGAAAAAGATGGTAAGAGTACTTGTATCATGAAGTTTGTTCAATGTTGTTTTATGTTATTTACCCACAGGACACTTGGCATACTTGTGTGTGTTTGTGTGTCTGTTATGCTTTTTATATTCAGTTGCTTAGTCTATTATTAAGCCAAATATTTTACATTTTTCTTGTGTTAATTGTGTTCTTTATAGGTTCTTGATCATTTGGTGATCCAAAAATTAAATGCTGAGGGCAGGCTGGAGAAGAAAGAAGCAAAAAAAGGGAGTTTTTTTGACAAAGTAAGACTGTATTTGGTTTTCCTCTTTTTTTCTTTCTAGATAACGTTATAACTGTCCTACCTATATTTGAGATCCAATTGTTGCCTCAGTGTCTTTCTCATTGTCATCTCTTTGATTTAGTTGTAATTTGTTGATATTTTCATCATCCAGACTGTTGCTTTATGCTTTGTGCTTTGTCATTTAGCAAAGTCTAACATTTATTTTGTCTTTGTAGAATGAATTGTCAGCAATTTTAAGATTTGGAGCGGAGGAACTTTTTAAAGAGGACAAAAATGATGAAGAGAGCAAAAAGAGATTGTTAAGTATGGATATCGATGAAATACTTGAAAGAGCTGAGAAAGTAGAGGAGAAGGAAGCTGCAGAAGAGCAAGGGAATGAATTGTTGAGCGCTTTTAAGGCAAGCTAATAACATAATCTTACTGACGGAATTTCACTATTCACACTTCCCTACTTTAGTTTTGTGTGTGTGTTGGAAGGGGAAAATAGGTGGGGTTGGGTGGTTGCTGTGTTCTACAATCAAGCAGCCATTTTTATTTATGTCTTTCATTAACACCGTTCATCTTTCTTTGATCATACCCAGGTTGCCAATTTCGGTAGCACTGAAGATGATGGGAGTTTTTGGAGTCGTTGGATAAAACCTGACGCTGTAGCCCAAGCTGAAGTATGAATCTCTGTGGTTGATTTTTTTTTTTTTTTTTTTGACAGAAAGTTTAACTGTGGTTGATTTTAAACTTGACGTCAAACAGCTATAGCTATTTTACCATTTTAATTTTTGCAACTGTAGTCTAGCAGAAATGCTATTTAGATTTAGCTGTGTGCTTAGGAATTTTTGTTTTTTTGTCTTTTTAAATTTCTTTTAGGATGCTTTAGCTCCCCGTGCTGCAAGGAATACTAAGAGCTATGCAGAGGCAAATGAACCTGAGAGAAGTAATAAAAGGAAAAAGAAAGGGTTTGAACCACAGGAGCCACAAGAGAGAGTTCAGAAGCGCCGGAAAGCTGAATTTTCTGCCCCTTCTGTTCCAGTGATGGATGGAGCAACTGCCCAAGTGAGAGATTGGTCTTATGGGAATCTGTCTAAAAGAGATGCCTTGCGTTTTTCTCGGGCGGTATGGTTTATGATACATTAATGCTCTTTACTCTTTAGCCGCCTTCTTTTGGTGCATATCATATAATTAGATCCCATCTATATCTTGCTTTTGTTACATGACACCCTTAGTGAGAATCTTTATCTTGCTTTGAAATATTAGGTAATGAAATTTGGGAACCAGAATCAAATAGACTTAATAGTTGCTGAAGTTGGTGGTGCCATTGCAACAGCTACAGTTGAAGCACAAATTGAGCTTTTTGATATTCTCATTGATGGGTGTAGACAAGCTGTTGAAGTAGGAAGTCTGGACCCAAAGGTTTGTTTGAAAGTTATTCTACCTTTTTTTTAGCACGAAAGTTATTCTACTTATTGCTACTTTTTCTTTTTCAATATATTGGTCTGCATTCTACTGGTGTTTCAAAGTTTATTGCTACATGTTGACAATTTATCAATTATTTGCAGGGGCCTTTGTTGGATTTTTTTGGTGTCCCTGTGAAGGCTAATGATCTGCTCAATCGTGTTCAAGAACTTCAACTCCTAGCTAAACGCATCAGTCGCTATGAAGATCCTATCAAACAATTCCGAGTGTTGACGTACCTTAAGCCATCAAATTGGTCAAAAGGTTGTGGCTGGAATCAAAGTATGTGTTTCCTGCATTTTTGTACTAGTTAATTTCATTTCTTTGTTTTATGAAAAAATGAAGATTTCATTTTGTTGATTTATTTGTTTTTTATCCTTTGGATACTGTTGTTAGTTGATGATGCAAGATTACTCCTGGGAATATTCTATCATGGATTTGGCAATTGGGAAAAGATAAGGTTAGATGAAACGCTCGGCCTTATGAAGAAGATTGCTCCTGTGGAACTTCAACACCATGAGACCTTTTTGCCACGTGCGCCAAATTTGAAGGAGCGTGCTAATGCACTTTTGGAAATGGTAAGTGATTACTTGCACTGGCAATGTAAATCCTGTATTTTGAAGATCGGTTTTTCCTCTACTCGAATTTGTTAATATTTTCTTTAGGATTGTTGATGGACTTTTTCTTTTTGAACCATATTTTTTCCTATACTACTTATGGATACATTAATTGAAAATATTAGGATTGTTGATGGACTTTTTCTTTTTGAACCATATTTTTTCCTATTCTGCTCATGGGTACTTTGCTTGACCTTGTTTGGTGGACTATTGATTTGTTACATCCAGTGATGCATAACCTATTTCATCTCCGCCTTTGCTATGCACCAAATCATGTAAATATTTTTCATCTCCGCCTTTTCTCCAACTGTTTGTACCACCAAAATTGTTATCTCAACTCTTCTTTTAGGCCATGTTTTGATTTTTTTTATTAACTTTCAAGTTGTTTTACCAGGCATTAAAACTGATTTATTGGTGCAATGATTAAGCCTACTGCATCTAAATCACGTAATCGTCTGTAGAGATGAGTAGTGCTGGCATGTTGATATGCTCAAGGTGTTTTTTTTTTTATAGTTTATATAAGTGTGTTTACTTTGCAGAATCGGTCATTAATGCTAAAAGCTGGAGTATAGCTTATTTTTTAAACTGGGTCAAGCATATTCTCTTAATGATTAAGGATTATATTCATGTGAAAGTATGGATTTGGATGACAAAAGAGAAGATGTATGATCATATAAGTAATGATATGTCCATGAGGAATCTTTTATTTTTTCTACTTTTATAGAAAACAAATTGTTTACTGCTGTATACTTGCTTGTTTCTTTCATACTTTAATAAATTACTGAGTCATGTTATGTCATCCTTTACATGTGCCTCAGCAGTGTGGTTACATACTTACTGTAGCAGTTTTGCTTGCTTAAAGTTTAATATATATTCTCTTTTGTTTATTATATCTTCTTGCCTTCCTTATAAGTTTCCTAAATCTGGAAAATGAAGGTTGCATCATGTGAATGGTGCAAAAACTAATAAATATACACTTGCGCACACACGCACACACACACATCATGTGAAGGGTGCAGAAACTTTAATATATATATATATATATAGTCATTTTCTAGTGTGAGATCCCGCATGAATGTTTCGTACGGAATCAAGGTTTATCAAATGTGATACACCTTATCCTGCACTTGATAATAATTTTATATATAGAGGAAAATTATCAACTGCAGGATCCTGCACAAATTTTCATGTGGAATCATTGATTCCCACCGGTGGAAATCAATGTAAAAAATTTGTGCAGGATCCCAAAGTTACTATATGTATGTATGTATGTATGTATCTATGGCTGTGATAGTCAGGAAACTCATGGATACAAGTCCCAATAGGTTTTGAACTCCTGACCTCCTGGTGGACAACAAAGGTTTACAACTGAACTCCTTCCTTTGGGTTGGTGTAAAAACCAATAGATTAGAGCATAGTTATGGTGTCCCAATTTTAATATGGTTTGGCCTCGCATTTCTAAGAGAGGACATTTTGAATGCCCGTTCAATTTTGCATGTTCTTGAGTGAATCCTGCAAAATGGGAGGCAACAGGCTTTTTATTCTTGTACTATACTTTAAAAATGATTTTGCATGGTTGTATGGTGCACTTTGCCACTTGCACCTTTCTGCTATTGTGTCTGGATGCTGTTATGACAATTCATTGTGCAATGCTGGTATTTTAACTATTCCAGGTTTTCAGTTCAGGTCAATGATTTATACTTGTTTTGGGTTGATTTACTGATAATGAAGATCTATTCCTCCAGGAACTTGCATCCGTCGGTGGGAAGAATGGAAGAGCTAAAGTTGGTCGCAAGGCTGCCAAGAAGGAGAGAGATAATATTCTGAACATGACAATATCTCACATCAGGGAGAAGAAAGGAAAGCCTGGTTCTGGTAAGCTTAATTTCCAAACAAGCAAAGGTAGAGTTCAGAAACCTCAGAGAGTTGAACCTTTAGTTAAAGAGGAGGGTGAAATGTCAGACAATGAGGAAGTATATGAGCAGTTCAAGGAAGTGAAATGGATGGAATGGTGTGAAGATGTTATGGCTGATGAAATTAAAACCCTGCAGCGTCTTCACAGATTGCAAACTACTAGCGCCAATCTTCCGAGGGAAAAAGTCAGCTCCATTTTCCATTTTCCATTTTCTGTTTGTTGTTTTCATATACATTTATAATAGAATTATGTATCTGACTTTTTTTTGTTTTTTCTTTTCTCCAGGTGCTTTCTAGAATACGGAATTACTTGCAACTAATAGGACGAAGGATAGACCAAATCGTGTTAGATCATGAAGAGGAACTTTATAAACAAGATAGTAAGTGTTTCTTGATCTGCTCAATTCTTGACTGATATCTGTTGCTTAATTCAAATGAACAAACATTTCAATTTGAAATGTCATTGCAGGGATGACCATGCGATTGTGGAAATATGTCTCTACCTTTTCAAATCTTTCTGGGGAGAGGCTTCATCAGATTTATTCCAAACTTAAACAGGAGCAGGACGACGAGGCAGGGGTTGGACCCTCCCATGTTAATGGTTCCAGTGCTATCGACAGTAATGATTTAAATCATTTTTCTTCTTTCACCCGCCAAAAGGGGTATAAAAATGTGACTGCCAATCAAATGTCACAACCTGTTCACAAGGGTATCGATCCTAAAAAGTTTGAAGCATGGAAACGGAGGAGAAGGGCAGAAGCTGATACTTATCCCCAACCCCAAGTTCAGCCCGTGGTGCAAAGACCTATGAACAATGGTACTCGTTCAAGCGATCCAAACTCATTGGGAATTCTTGGGGCTGCACCAACTGACAACAGACATTTTGGTAATGAGAGACCTTACCGAGCGCGTCAAACTAGTTTTCCTCCAAGACAAGGTTTCCCTTCAAGCATCAAATAATCTTTTATGTGATGGACTGAAGATTGACATGATCGGCATTCTCCTGGTAGCATTTACCAAGACAGTGAATATTCTCTGGAATTGTTTTTCGCCGTGGGAATAAAGATGTGCAGATTCCAGTCTCGTTTTTTTATGGCTGATCTGAAGAGGTTATCCATCATACATTTAGGCAGCAGCTGAGGAAGAAACAACCCAGGTGGGTCGATTAACATAAGCAAGACTAATGGCAGTCTTGGCAGAATTTTTGTTTTTGTTTTTAGGAAATGGAAGTAAATTGTTTACGTATATAGTCAAAAAGTAGCAGAAGAAAAAGAAAAAAGAAATCTTATTCAATTTGAAATGTTTTAGGCATGAGCGGAACGATATATATTATATATATATATATATATATATATATATATGTAATACGCTTGTTGAGAAAGTGTACATTATCAATTTTGCATAATTTGTTCATGGAAATTTGGTCTAACATTTGTATCATTAGTATGTATTTTGCTTTCTGTATTTTAACATAAGATTGTGTATGTGTTATTTCACAATTCACAATCACAATCACATACACTTCCCGCTTTGGATTATTGTTTACTCTTATCTAAACGGTGGACTCATACAATGAGAGATTTAAGGTGGCAAGATAATTACAAAAAACGCCACTTTGAGTTGTAATTATTTTGTTGCTATCGATCGGCCATTAATTCACTTTGATAACATATTTTGTTTTAAATTAAGTTTCATACCAACTTTTACCTTGATTACTAGAAAATACACCGTATTATATTTAATAAATAAAGCAGGAATATTATCTTTAACGGGTCAGGTTGGGTCAAGCTAGATGTGGAGATCGCCAAGATCACCTCTAGTGCGCTCTTCTCAAAGGGTTTGGAATAACGATTTCCTAAAAGACGTAGATGTAGATGTATCCACACACTGGGGATGACAAGTACATGTAGAAACAAAGTAGGGGATAAAAACAAAGTAGTGTGTGGTTTTGCTTCCCACAAGAGAGGGTGTGGTTAGCAACACTTTATCACTTTATCTTTCACTTTGCTCTCTCAACCTCATACTTTCAATTAACTTCCAAATCCATCTTTGTAATCCATTAATATTATGTAAAATCATTGTAGGACTATCTGATTTTGTGTATTTGCCATTTGAAGCCTTTATGTTTCAATATTTTGTTGATGAAACTTTACTAAATTTTAATTAGTTCAAAACATTTCTATAAAAGTAGCAAATAGTTACGACAACTTATTCTCACTTAAATAACTTATTATTATTATTTCAAAACCTGACGGACAAAGGAAATAAACAAAAAGTACAAGGACATAAGTGCATAAATTATCGAAAGAAAAGCAAAAATAAAAAATATCAGGTTTATTGTAATGTTTATATGTCATGAAATTATTTGAAATAAAAATAAATAAATAAAGGATACGAGGGTGATATGTGAATTCACAGCCGCAGGATTCAACTCTTATCTGCCACGTATGAGGTTGGATAGTGGGTCCCATAAAAATGGTGATTGGCTCTCCCGCGCTCTTATAAAAACGAATTCCTTCTCTTTGGCTTCTTATTTCCAAAAAAAAAAAGGCTGAGCAAAGAGCACCCATTTTCACAGGTAGAATTCATCCTCTCTTCTTCTTCTTCAATTTCATTTTATTTTCAAGAAATTCAATTGCACTGCTGTTGTTTTATCATGTATTTTTTGTTAGTTTTGATTTCTTTATGAATACTTGGATTAGTAGACCTGAATACTCTGTATCTTGTAATTCTTTGGTTTTTTTTTTTTTATTATTTTTATTTTTAGAGAAGAAGTGGAAACAAACAGAAAATTCTCAAAGGAACCTTGAAATTTAAATCGGTTTAATGTTATTTAAGGACTTATAAGCTCAAGAATGGCTTAATTTCTATAGGAGGATGTCGTTTGGCTCTATTTACTCCGTAGGTGATCCAACAACACTTTTAATCCGTAGATCTTGTAATTTGACATTCATGTGTGTTAATTTCTCTGTAAAATGTGTTTATAGTTTTCGTAATATGTTTTGATTGCATATTGCATTATTTCGTAATTTTTGAACAAGTATTGCCTACTTTATCGATGAAAGTTTCGATTAACGAATAACACTGTTTATCGTCGTACATGATCAGTTTAAAATTATACATGTTTAGTAGTTTTACTGTGATATGTTTTCAAAAAGTGGTGGTAAATACTCTAATGATGGTTAGTTCATTTGCTTTTTTCTCTTATCAGTCTATTTTGCTATTTCACAGGCAGACATGACTGATGACTGATCTATTGTCAATGTTATAGACCAATTGAATTCATGAAGTGGTGTTACTTTTAATTCTAAACTAATTCTGTTTCAAAATTCTTAGTGAAAAGTTAAGAATTTGATTTTAACAATAACAATGACACAACTTATATTGTTTTTAATGGTATATGTCATTATATGTTTTTTCTACTTGATTTCCTCTATTGAATACTGTAAATGAACCAGCATATACTTGTTTTTTTTTTTTTTTTCTTGAATTCTACAGTTGAGGTGTTTTGATGCTGTGAAGCGTTAAGAAGTTGTCAAACTTGAAGTTTTCATTGAGCTTTCGAGGAAAACAAGATGGACTACGTCTATGGACCAGGAAAGAACCATCTCTTTGTTCCGGGGCCTGTTAATATTCCGGAACCTGTCATTCGGGCAATGAATAGGAACAATGAGGATTACCGTTCTCCAGCAGTTCCAGCATTGACAAAAACTCTTCTTGAGGATGTTAAGAAGATTTTCAAGACAACTTCTGGAACTCCATTTATGATCCCCACCACAGGTATTGTTTGTAAACTACATTCTGTTAACTCTTACAGAAATATATCTTCGCTTCAGACTTGGATCTTAATTACAAATAAAGGGGTTTTGAGAGCTCATTTCAGATTAGCTCACTTGAGAGTCAAATCTATGCATACTGTTTTTTAATGTAGTAATGTATGTATGATATTAGTGTTAGAATTAATACGTTGAAAAATGAATTAATAATACATCAATATTGTTTCAGGCACTGGTGCATGGGAGAGTGCCCTTACAAATACTTTATCTCCGGGAGATCGAACTGTGTCTTTTCTGATTGGGCAATTCAGTCTGCTTTGGATCGATCAGCAGCAACGCCTAAAATTCAATGTTGATGTGATTGAAAGTGATTGGGGTCAAGGTGCTAACCTTGACATTTTGGCATCAAAACTTGCAGCAGATACTGCTCACACTATCAAGGCCGTTTGCATTGTTCACAATGAGACAGCAACTGGAGTTACCAACAACTTGGCTCAAGTGAGAAAAATTCTTGGTAAGTGCATTCTATAGAAGTGAGTACTATCTATCTCTAAGCTATTTCTGGGATTTACAAGATGGTTATTATGTTTTGCTATTTATAGATCACTACGGGCACCCGGCTCTGTTTCTTGTCGATGGAGTGTCCTCCATATGTGCTCTTGATTTTCGTATGGACGAATGGGGAATCGATGTGGCTTTAACTGGTTCTCAGAAGGCTCTTTCTCTTCCTACTGGAATGGGTCTTGTTTGTGCAAGCCCCAAAGCTCTAGAGGCATCCAAAACTGCAAAATCAGTCAGAGTTTTCTTTGACTGGAATGATTACTTGAAGTTTTACAAATTGGGAAGTTATTGGCCATATACCCCTTCCATCCAACTGTTGTATGGACTGAGAGCTGCTTTGGATCTGATTTTTCTGGAAGGACTTGACAATGTCATTGAAAGGCATAGCCGGTTAGGCAAAGCAACCAGGTGAGGCCTTTTTTCTATTCTTCCAAGGCACAAAGCCTATACAAATCAATAGCTTGTTAACGTTGTGTATCAATGTAGACTTGCTGTGGAGGCATGGGGACTGAAGAACTGCACCCAGAAAGAAGAATGGTTCAGTGATACTGTGACCGCTGTGGTTGTTCCACCATATATTGACAGTTCAGAAATTGTTAGAAGGGGATGGAAGAGATACAATTTAAGCTTAGGTCTTGGCCTTAACAAAGTAGCCGGAAAAGTATTCAGAATAGGGCATCTTGGAAACCTGAATGAGGTAATCTCCATTTCTCAAAACCTGTATCATGAAACATTATATTATTGTTACTTAATCTGAATATTCTTCCATCAGTTGCAATTATTGGGTTGTCTTGCCGGCGTGGAGATGATACTAAAAGACGTGGGATACCCTGTGAAGCTGGGAAGCGGAGTTGGGGCAGCGTGTGCGTTCCTACAGAACAACGTTCCTATGATTCCTTCCAGGATTTGATCACCTGCGAGTCTGTAATTACTTTTCTTCAAGGGGATACTATGTAAAAAAAAAAATATAAGTTCTGTCCTCTGCTTGTACTCTTTGAAAGCTCACCCTATCTAGTCCTTGATAAATTGAATCTTGTATTGTCTTGTATTTGAACTCCTTTAATACAATCAAATGTTTTCTTTTTCGTTTCATATTTTGAGTATCATTTACGATTGATATGCAAGAGAGAGAGGAGAAGCGCTTTATGTGTGTGTTGGTGGAAGAGATGTATTTTGAGTAGTGGTGGCCACGGTTCGGTTTCGGTTCCGTGGCCACCCAAAACCGAAACCGTAATCGGAAAACCGGTTTGGTACACGGTTTCTAACCGGCGGTTTTACGGTTTCGGTTTAAAAACCGACGGTTTTGGGTTCGGTTTCGGTTTTTCAAAAAAAAAATTCAAAAAAAGTGCCACGTGGCAGCTTCTGATTAGTCGATGTTTTTTTTAAAAAAAAATTTTAAAAAAAACCGGCGGTTGCTTCTGATTAGTCGATGTTTTTTTTTTAAAAAAAATTAAAAAAAAAAACCGGCGGTTTAACAGCCGGTTTTTGGCTGTTTTTGGAAGTACCCAAACCGAAACCGTAACCGGTTCAACCGGTTTCCGACTGGTTTTGAAACCGCCAGTTCCGGTTTCGGTTTCGGTTTCGGTTTTGGGGCGATTTTGAAAGTACGGTTTCGGTTAAACCGCGGGCAAAACCGTCGGTTTAACCGAAACCATAGCCACCTCTAATTTTGAGGGTTAGCTAAAAATGTAATAGCTAGTTGAAGTTGTTACATATATATATATATATAGCATTAGAAATTAGCCAGAATCTTTTACATGCTATGAACCAGGAGTTGTTAAAAGTTGATTAGAATTCACTCATTATCCAATAAAAACCATAATTGAACATTAAAAGTTTTAGCTTCCTATTTTTCCACTTATAATTGGTGGGAATCAAACTTAACTTGTTATTTTCTATCCAATGATTCAGAGTTCCATGCCATGATGCAGGTGAATGTGTGCCACAAAAGAAGTGCTCATCCATGCATAACACTTTGCAAAAGAACTAAAGAATGAGCTTAAAACCCCGCTATGGTTAAGGGTAATTCACATTAAATTATACAGATTTTGTACGGCAAATTTTGCAAATCACCATAATTAATTTGAGATTCAACTTAAGACTACCATTCGCCTCACTGGACTGGTACCCTTATCCATGTTGTTTTGATAATTAAAGGAATAATGAGGATGACCATAATGCTATTTATGACTAGATTATCCCATTTCTTTAATTCATAGGACTTCAAAATCTCAACCATGTTGTTGATTAAGAAGCGTTAGAAAAACTATGAGGCTGTATCTAATCTAGCTAGCCAGGAGAATGCAAACGTTCCAGGAAGGCGGGTATGGCAAGAAATGGAAACGATAAAATCTGAAGAATGATAATACATAGGGGGCTTTGAAAGAGCGACATACAGTAGCTGAAACACAGAGATAAGGAAAGTTCACTAGCTGAACAATATTGCATCAGGAAAGGAATTACCAAGAGAATTTTATTATCAGAACAATAAGTTCAGATCAAAGATTAAAAGGAAGCAGCATTGGCTTTTAGGTTAAGTTCTATTTTGATGATATATGAACTCACTACTCACTAGACCTGTTTATGCATATATATATATATATATATATATATATAGGAGAGATGATACCAGAGTCACTTCATAGGGAGATAACAATGGTGTATTGCTGTGAAGAACTATTCTCACTCAAGTATTATCTCTCTATTCAGGATCCAACAAATCAAAGAATCTCCACTAAACTATGCCTCCTTTACTATGTTACATTGATGATTTTCATCTACTTCATCATATATGAATTCACACATCCAAAATGTACAAGATATTAACTTGTTTTGACATCGAATTGAATCTAAGAACACTAAGAGATAAGTAGCATTTTCCCTCTTGGTCAAATTGAATCTTCACATTTAGAATCCAAAGAATCTAAAAATATTATGCTAAGATAATCAATATTTACAAATACTAACTTGTTTTCTGGAAATCATAACAACTAACACAACTCCTCAAATGTAAACTCGCATTTTATTAACAGGTTTATCTAGCAAATGTCCCGAATCAAATTTTGACTATGATACATATCAACTATCAAGTAACCCAATTCAGTGGTAAATGAAACATGTTTTAAAGCTTGAATAGTATACATTGAAGAATGCAGGCACAAAAGAAGAAGAAGAAGTAACCTTAGAAGGCATTCATGGTCATGACATAGCTCTTCTTAACCTTCAACATCTCCCTCACAGCTTCACCAAATGCCTTCTCTTCTCCCTCTCCATCGAAACTCGAATCGCCCTCATTTCCCTTCATCTCCCCACTCACCGCCCTCACCTCCACTAGCGTCGCCCCCCTCATCTTGTACCCTGTCTCCGGCAGCTCCAGCACACGCACGTGCGACATCTTTATGCTAAGCTCAGGCACCGGCGTCCTCTCCAACCATGTTTTCGTATTTGAATTCGAACCCACCACCATCAATGACTCCTCCATTGAATCTCTCATCTCCATCAGCTGCTCTTTCCCCATACAGAGCTTCCCTTGATTGTTCCCGTCGCTTACCACTACGCTCCGGAGCATTGGATGATCAGACAATATCTGTTTCAAGAAATGGTGCCTTGCAGAAGCCGAAATTAGACTTGAAATGATCCACACAACTCGCAATCTGAGCTCTCTGTCAGTCAACAATTCAAGCTCAACCTGTTCATCTTCCTGACCCCGTTCGGTCTCTTGTTCTTCACCAATCCTCTGCAACGAAGTGGCACCCATTATAACGCAACTCTTGAGGTCTCTACCGAACTCAGCTTTCCACTTGACCAGAGAATCGAACCCATCTGCTGCAACACCACCACATTGGTCGATTCCTCCGTAGAAAGGAAGCTTGATATGCATAGAATCGATTTCTCTGAAATTCCTCAAAACCCTGTTGAGAGAGTTGGAGTCGGAGGAGGTGGAGGAGGACGGCTTGATCCGACAGAGGTGTTTGAGTGGTTTGGAGATGAATTTAGAGAAAAAAAGTGTGAAACAATTGAAAAGTGAAGTGGGTCTGGAGATGGGTTTTCTACGAGGGAGCGAGAGGTGGAGAGAGCGGACACGAGGGACGAGACAAGAGAATCGCTTGCAGACACAGAGGCAGCGAAAGAGAGATCTGGCGTCGCCTATACTGTGGAAGATGAGGAGGACAACTTCGTCTGGTAGGCGATCGAAGTGGTCTGATTCTTCTGCTAAAGCGAGTGCGAGAGAGAGATTCATTTCGATGATTTGGAATAATTGGATGGTTTTGGAATTGAGAATCTGAATGAACAAAAAGGGAAAGTGTGTGTGTGGGCTTTTGAAGAAAAAGCGTGACGCGGTTTTTGACCAAGATTTTCACACGTTGATTTATCTTTTGCCGTGCAAGGATTGACGACGATGACTCACATACACCTTCGATTATCCAAAACCTTTCATTCTGTTTATGTTTTAGCCCGAATCTTCAATTTTCACCCATCCACTTGCTATTCATTCAATATGGGCCTGTCAGGAGCGCACGTTATGCATTCGTAAGATATCCGAACCGTACATATATTATACTTATCTGATCGATAGTTTTATTATAATATTTGGATGGTGAAGTCACATGATTTTAGTCGGATTTTTAAGTTGATATGGTCTTCACCTATTTATAAAAATCTTAAAACTAGATGCAATTTTGAAGTAAAAAAATACATATAAAATAAAATAATACATTTTGAAATTAAATTAAAATTTTCTGTAATTAGCTAGAAGCCCTAAAAAGTTTTATGTAATTTCACAGGAACATTTTGATCAATTATATAGAAATAGATATAAGTGTGTTAAAAATGATTAAAAGCTTGTTTGGTTGGGTTTTTGAAAAACAACTATTTGTTAAAGATCTATTAGAAATAAAACTTTTGAAAAAGAAATTATAATTGTTTAATTGAATGTTTATTTGAAGAAGCTCTCCTCATGATCTTTTTGTCTAGTACTAGTTTCTACTGAATTTAAAATAAACAATCTTAAAAAAATAACTAAACAACTCTAAAATCATTCAAATAGAAGTGTAAATAGACGATCTCAAAAGCTAAATTAAACAACTCTAAAAACACTCGAATAGAAGTGTGTAAAGCTTTTAAGACCGTGAAAAGTTTAATCAAACAAGCAGTAACCATGAAGTAGAGCTCTGGGAAACAATTTTCTACAAATATTAGAGCATGATGCCATGATGAGGAGATTTCAACAAGAAGTATTGTGTTTGTCTTTACTCTCGTGATCCGGCTTTCCAAATTGGACGGCTTACTGTTTAACAACTTGAAGTCTGGATGTCGGCTCATAAGTCACAATTAAATATTTTTTTTTCATTTATTTTTTATTTTTTTTTAAAGTGAAGACAATTAATTTGTCAGTTTACTTTCATTGTAAACATGTGTTCCAACCCATTGAAGACAAGAATCGTTCGTAGAAAACATGGATACATATCTTAGTTACGTTGTTTCAAAAAATAAAATAAAATAAATTCTTTGTTACGTGCATGGAATAATTGACCTAAGAGAAATCTATTTTCAAGTGATACAATCACAATTTGTATTCATTAAGATGTTAATCTCAATCAATAAATGTTGATTAAACCACTGTTAATAAAATGAGTTGTAGACGAGATGAGATTGGATTAGTTGTAAATCTCTCACACTTACACCATATGGTTATGGGTTTAAATCTTTTCCTCCTTAAAAAAAATCCAAATTTATTTAATATTTTTTTTTAAAAATGAACTGTGTTTTTAACGTCCCTCTTAAATGTAGGTCAAATTAACATAATGATTAACAACCCTTAAATTTAAGAGTGTTCATGAGTTCTCTTATCCCCGCACATCTATACTCATTTTGGGGAAATGAGGACAAGGGAGTTTGGAGAGAGATGTCCTCGTCCCGTTACCCTCAATTCCCTCGTTTCTTTCAATCATCAATCTCATAATTTACTATAGTTGATTTAAATTTAAAAACAATCAAATATAATAAAGTTTACTCATGCATCCATAAAATGATCCCAACAAAATAAATAATTAATCATTATGATTTAATAATATTTATAGTTAGGATTAAATTAGATAATATAGTATATACATGTAAATTTAGAATGAGAAAATGGGGAAACATAGATAGAAACCATTGTAATTAAAGGTGCGTCTAGATGCCAGGATGAACACCTTAAGATAGGACATGTGAGGCGTGCGTCTGGTCTGCAGGGTCGGTCTTGACTTTTGTAGACACTAAAAATCTACAATTTATTTGCGTTAAGCACCGACAACCTACAAGACTAGAAAAGGTGAACATATAGCACTTTGGACACTAGGGTGGTGCTAATTAAGGGGATTCCAACACTCAAGTCAACAAGGTGACAAGTAAATAAATAGAACGAGATAGCAAGCAAGTAAATCATAGGTCGTAGAATAGAGGACGGTGGGACCTTGGTAAGTCGTAGAACAAAACATGGAGCTTGGCTGGTAATGGGGGTGCTCTATTAGAGAGTGGTCAACGATGACCTTGTGTAAAACTTGCATGTGAGTATATTGAGTGTTGCTTTAAGCATAATACGCTTTAGCGATGTAGAGCGAACATCAGTATGATGTCAACCAATCCTAAGGTGAAAATCCATGTAGTGTGATTTTGATAGGTCCAAATATAGAGACCCATGTAGTATGATGTCGATCAGACGATGAAGAAGGTGATTGTAGATTAATGCATTTGAGGTTGATTGAAGACCAACGTGGTATGACGTCAATTGGGAACCAAAGATAGAGAAAATGTTTGCGGGTTTATTATGTCAAGGTTGACGTAAACCAACGTGGAGTGGATATGCACGAGTTAACTATGTCGAGGTCGACCGTAAATCAACATAGTATGAGGTTGTCTATAGACCAACGTGGAATATATATATGTGTGTTGATTATAAAGAGGTCGACGTAGACCAGCGTTGGGTGGTGACACGCCCGGGGTAGTTCTCTAAACTATGTAAATGATGAGGCGTGCGAGTGTATTCACTCTTTACAAGTGTATGAGTTCTTCGACTAGTATAACAGTTATAAGTAAGGGTATCATTCCTATGATGATGTGTTACCGTCTAACTATTTCTAGCTAAAGCATTATTTTAAGCAATGTAAATAGACACACGGAAGATGTGAGAATAGTATGTGTGAAATGTAAGCATATTGCGGAAGAGAGTGTGAGAGCATACAAACAAAATAAACCGTCTGCAACAAATGTACGTACTATGTCTCAATCTTCAACTTGATCCTCCTCATTCATTCAAAAACTCCTGTGAAGTCTTGCTATGATGGGCCTGTTGTTGTTTAGCAAAAATAGACCTTAGAGTCTTATCACCAACTCTGTCCACCACTAAACCAATATCAGTAGTAGTATTCAAAACCAGACTAATATAAGGCGATGGAGATCTGTCTAAAACGATGGAGACCTCGTTTCAGATTTCTTTTATATATTTATTTATTTTTTTATATATATATTTTTAAAATTATCTATTAACTATTTTTTAAAAATAATTTTCTATTATCCATTAATTTTTTTATGTTTTAAAATTGTAACTATTTTTTAATATTTTTCTATTATCTATTAATTTTTGTTGTTTTTTTTAAAGATCTTATTAATTTTTTTGTATATCTTTTTAAAAAAATCGGGTTAATTTAATTTTATAAACCTTTACTTTCAAAAAAAATATATAAACCATTTAAATATTATTTATTTTTAAAATAATCATTTTAATGTTATTTTTTTTTATAAAGGATTTTAATGTTAAAATCTTGAAATTATTTCGGTTTTTTTTTTTTGAAAAGTAAAGGTGTAATAAGAAAACCTTTTAAGGGTAAAACTGATATTTTAGTCTTGTATTATATATTAACAAGGGAAGATTCGTAAGTATATATATAGTTAAAGGTTTTTCCCTCTTAGACTAATCCAATTTTATTTAAAAAAAAATAGTTAAAGTTTTATGAATCTTACCCTTAAAAAAAAATATATATATATATATATATATAGTTAAAGTTGACCGTTAGTTTTTTTGGCAAATGATTAATGTGATGTAATTTGAAAAAAATTAGAGGTTAGGGTTACTAATATGATAAAAACGTTTAAATACGTGATATTTCGTTAAATTAAAAAAGAAAAAAAAATTGATGAGTTGACGGTGGAGCCCTTTAAAAGAGTAGATTAGATGCATAGGTGTATGCATATTGGATATACACCGTAGGAGTTCCCATAGATTCACTGCAATACAACAGAGCATGATCTTTGATCAACAGCAAACGAAGCCAATGATTGGATTTTCTCGATGAAGAGAAGGAGAAGAAAAAAAAAGATCAAAAACAGCAACAACAAGAGATTTTTGACATGAGTTTCTCCGAGGACAATTTGACTGGTTTCATTTTGGCATTGTCGTCAAGTGGGTTCATAGGGTCTAGTTTCATTATCAAGAAAAAAGGCCTCAGAAGAGCAGCTGCAGCTTCTGGTGTTAGAGCTGGTGATTTTTTGTTTTTCCCTTTTTTATTTTCAAAATTTTAAATGGATTTGTGGTTTTTCGTAAATGAGTTCGGCTTTTGATTCTTGAATTTTTTTTGTGTGTGTAGGTGTTGGTGGTTTTTCTTATCTCTTTGAGCCTCTCTGGTGGTTGGGGTTGATCACAAGTAAGTTATTGCAATTTTGAGTCTTATTGTTTTCTGGATGGAAATTTTGGTTCAATCTTGGTATATTTTGTTTGAATTTGTTCCTTTTAATTTAAGATTTTGCAAATTTATGTGGCATATGTCATTATTGAAAGCTAGATGAGATACTGTAATGATCCTATAGGTTGACTCTCTGTTAGAATTGATTGATTTTATTATGGAGTGTAATGCTTCATTCCGTCTTTGAATTCGGGTTCTTAGGTCATTGGAATTTTTTATCATAAGATAAATTTTTTTTTTTACTGATGCTTATTGTGATTTATTATATGAATTTTGTTCTTTCACTGATTGTTTGCAGAATGTCTGTTTATGTCTGATTTCTGATATAGTGATTGTCGGGGAGGTTGCCAATTTTGTGGCATATGCATTTGCTCCTGCCGTTCTTGTTACCCCACTTGGTGCATTGAGTATTATTGTCAGGTAATAGCTCATATTTTCACATTGAATTTTCGAAAAGTGCCTTAAGCTTCTTTAAATTTATGCGAGTGTGTATGTGTTCTAATGTTATCCCACTTGATGCATTGAGTATTATTGTCAGGTAATAGCTCATTTTCGCTTTAAGTTTTCAAAAAAGTGTCTTAAGCTTCTTTAAATTATGTGAGTGTGTATGTGTTCTAATGTCTTGAATATTGTAGTGCTGTGTTGGCTCACTTTATCCTGCATGAGAAGTTACACCAGCTTGGGATTTTGGGATGTGTGATGTGCATAGCCGGTTCAATCGTGATTGTTATCCATGCACCGCAGGAGAGTCCTATCACTTCAGTTCAGGAAATTTGGAGCATGGGAACCCAACCAGGTTGTTTTTTAGTTTTAACATTATATCTCTCTATATTTTTGTGATACACTTTTCTGTTGACTGACTGTTCTACCTTTTCATTTTTCAGCTTTTTTGCTTTATGTAGGCTCAGTAATTGTGTTGGTTTTCATTATGATCTTCCACTGTGTGCCGCGATGGGGACACACAAATGTGTTAATTTTCACTGGCATTTGTTCGTTAATGGGTTCTCTCTCGGTAAATCATTTGAACTTGTTATTGTTTTTTTTTTTTTTTCAATAAATATTATGTTGAATATTTAAATGTTGATACCTTCTAGTTTATTGTATTTGAAATCCATCATTGCACTCATCTCTAAAACTCCAAACTTATTGCCAACTCTAGCCCAAAAAATTGTCTTTAGACATACTTATGTCTTGGTGTATAATTTATAAACTATTGTAGTTTTTGGGAAATTTTGGCAAGTTAATGAGTTTTTTCTTTAAATTTTTATAGTTAACAAACTTTTTTTTGGTCATAAGTTGGTGGTCAGGCAAATTCAAAATAGAACTGTAATGATGGATTCTACATCTGATGCTGCTAAATAAACATGCCATATAAAATTATTGTCATAAAATGTTCATAGACTTTCGGACAATTGGGATCAGATGTCATTTGAGTTAATGTTTTATTCTTTGATTCAGTCCAAAGCTTTCCATCTTATTCTATGTTTTTATCTTTGTAATGAATGTGCAGGTGATGAGTGTTAAAGCCCTTGGAACTGCACTGAAATTAACCTTTGAGGGAAATAACCAATTAATATATCCAGAGACATGGTTTTTTATGTTGGTTGTAGCTATATGTGTCATCACACAAATGAATTATCTGAACAAGGTTAGTAATCTGGAAGTATTGCCATTCAATTTTACCCTTTCCCCTTTCTCATTTTGGGTAAATTTATAAGTCTAGTCTTAACATGGCTTCAAAAATATAAGAAGACATGTCTAATTTGATTTAATAGCTTGTGACAAGTGGATTTCTGGAAATGTTACATAGCCGGAGAGAACCAGTGACAACCTGGAATATGTCAATATTTTTCTTTCCCATTGATGTGGTGATTTGGATTTCACAAGCAAAGGCTATCAGTTCATTGTTTAATGTTCCATACTTCCATTTTCCTAAAGTATTTTAGAGGATATCTTTTGCCAGAAGATAAAAAGAAACCCACATTGCTATTGTGATTTATCATCTTACACATGGAGTTCATGTAGATGTTAAGTTTAAATTTACATAGAATTCTATAATTTACAAATTGGAAATTAACTTTGTGAGTGAGCTATACCACTTACAACTCAGATAATACCTTTCGTTATAGGTTCTGCTTACTAAGAAACATATATGTATATGGTAGTTTCAACTTATTATACTTATTGTTATTTTTAGACTTTAAAAAAAAAATTATTTGAACTTTTAATTATTTTTATCTTTTCCCTAAATAGTACAATTAATTTTATTATTCTGTTCATTTTGTCATTGGACACAATAACTCTTTAAAAGTTAAATTTATCACATACTTTTTTCATTGCTTTTGAATCACAACAATCTTATAAGGCAAGTTAAATTTATCAGTATTTGCTAAAAATGATTATTTTTGAAGCTACCCGAATCCTAACCTATTCTTAGTTCAGAAAGCAAGTTAAAATACATACTATATAATGAAGCCATTACATTTTTGCTTTTTCATCGATATATTATGCTATGACAATTTCCTTTCATGTTTCAGGCCCTTGACACATTCAATACTGCAATTGTGTCCCCTATATATTTTGTCATGTTCACATCCCTTACAATCATTGCCAGTGTCATAATGTTCAAGGTATTGTTATTAAATACCTCTTTCTGAGATGTAATCTTCATTTTTTGATTAACTTTGTTAATTTGGAGGCAAGGTAGAAATGAAGCTTAAAATTTATTAATTTTTATGGATTCACTGCAAGACAGAGAGTAAAAGGACTTGCTCAAATGCGACAAAAGATGCACTTCATCACTTAATTGGGTATTTTGAGCACTGTCTTGCTTTATACTATGGTTTTCATGGCTCACAATGACAAGCATAGTCTTTGATGTTTGATGACAATAGCTGATCTTCGGTTGATTTAGGTAGCACAGAGCTTGAAAATAAATTATATATGCCATTTCCAGACCTTAAATTTCAGAATCTAAGTCTTAATTTAAGGTCTTAGTCTCTTGGGAGAGGAAATAAGAGAACAGCTGACTCCCAATCTGTAAATTTGTGCTTTCTTTAGTTTAGGGACATTTAATTACTAATGGAACTCTACCTGAAACTTTTGGATAGAGACCATTTATTCGAAAAAAGTTATCTGTTAGCTGAACGTTTTTGGTGAATAAAATTTTCTGAGTGTCTGCTGAAATTCATATTTTGTCCAAGCCTAGCATTGTGCTCTACCATGACCAGTTTGATTGATCACATGTCTAATACAATGAAAATAATATATATGGTGAAATATATTATTTTAGGACTGGGATGATCAAAGTGGGGCAAACATCATATCAGAAATATGTGGTTTTATAATTGTGATCTCGGGAACCATTTTGCTACACACAACCAAAGATTTTGAGAGAAGTTCTTCTTTTAAAGGTGTGCAACATTTGCTCTCAAACTCTCTTTTTTCATCTCCTGATCACTCATTTCTGCATTAAATCAGTTTAGCAGATCTTGAACTGTTTTGGTTAATTTCAATAATAGGTGGCTATGCGTCTTTATCTCCTACACTATCACCTGTATCTCCTACATTATCTACCCGACTCTGCAATGGAAATGGGGAATCAATGGATCACGATCAAGAAAACGTGCCACCTTCTGAGGAAGTTTGCTTCAGAAGACAAGAAATGTACTGATGATGTCTACTCCCCTGAGAAGAAACCATCTCAGATTTTTGGTAGAATTGCAGTTCCGGAAACTCTTGGGAAAAAGATAACAAATAGTTGACTTTACGGTACAAATGTGGTCAGATCCGAACACAAATTATTGGATATCTTCAAAGTTCATATCGGTGATTACCCTACCGGAACTCGAGCATCATCAGAATTTCATCATTGCGATTTTTGGAGGTATGAGGTAGAACGTAGGACAGTAGCAGGGGCGGTGCATACAGTGTACAGTGTGTGAAATTACAACTTATTATTATTTATTCAAATGGTTGGTTTGTTCAACTTAATGAAATAAGTTGAGATAGTTGTCAACAGGCAATTGAGATCTGTGGGAAGATCTAAAAGCTTGGATGGCTGGGGATCTTTTGTCAAGCAAGCTCAAGTGTGCTTCCTTTTTATGGGACTCAGCCAAGTAATTAACAGATGTTTTGAAGTTTGAAGAGAGATGCATTTATTTGATTACAAATTGGCACTTATTTAATCTACTAAGAACTTTATTTTTAGATTTTACTAGATTAAAACCCATTTTTAAGAAAGAAAAAAAAAATCTAAAAAGTGTAACAGTGTTTGGCGTCTCTTTCAAGTTTTTAAACCCTGTTCCTTGTATTTTTAGTGTATGTAATTGTATATATAATCTTATCTTATCGGGATACTTGTGAGCCACGAATTATACAAAAGCGCAGAGGTAAGGTGGGAAGGGGACAGCCATGACTTTAAAACAACATTCAAAAAGAAAAGAAAAGACGTAATATCATTGGATCCCCTTTAAGTGTACGTGAATTTATAATATGTCCACTAAATGTTTTTTTTTTACGGTAAATTTCTCGAACTCTCCTTTTCTTTCTACTTGCTTGTTTTATTACTTCCTGAGGAGGGGACATCTCCATAAGGGGACATCTCCTTTTCTTTTTTTCTTTACCGTCGAAAAAAAAACATTCAGGAGGCACTTGTAAATTTGCATACACTTCAAAGAGGGGGGGAGGTCCAATGCTATTAAGTTAAAAAAAAAATTGGGCTTCTCCTCCTCCTTACTATTAATAAATTATTTATTTACACTATAATTTAATTTTTATTTATTTATTAATGATAATTCTAACCTGAATTAAAATTACTAAATTGTTGTGAAATAATTGACTTTTACCACCTAAAGAACATTTCGCAATTAATTCTCTTGATCTTTTTTCCTATTTATTGTAAGGCAATTACCTCTTCCGATCTTATTTCTTATTTCATTGTAGATTCAATTCTCTCTATGCCTATAAATAGGCTTATTGTATAAACATTCAAAATACACAGAGAAATAAACTAATAGAACTAGTTTTGCTCTCTTTCTTTCTCTTTTCGGTTAGTATTACTTTCTATGATTTTATGCTTTGGTTTATAAAACATTATCGGTACGAATGCTTTTCTTTTATTTTTTGATCTCTTCTTCTTCCTTTCTTATTATTAATAATAAAGGTTTGTAACAAGAAGATTGATTCAAAATTAAGACATAGAAATTCTTGATTTGAAAATAAAAAAAATCAAAACTTGATTGAATTTATTTTAGCCATTGGATCATCAACCATTCTCGGAAATATACTTAAAATGCAAGATCCCTTATCAGTTTTTATTTAAGTTTGTTCACAATTATTATTATTATTATTATTTGAAATATTACAATAATTCAGAATTTTGGAAGGATGTGAGACTCCAACTCATAACCACATGGTGTGGGTGTGAGAGACATACACTCACATGCCACTGGATCAACCCCATTTTATCTTATTCAAAATTATTTTAAATTAATTTTATTTGATATGAATATTATAAAATTAAATTACAAATAAGTAAATAATTGTGATTTAAATATATTAATGATATAGTGGTATTTTAAATATGTTATAATGAATATATTTATTTTATGTCTGCTTGTCATTTAAATTATTGAATATTAATTATCAATTTTTGTAAGGTTTTAAAAAAACTATTAAGTTTTATTTATATTAGTTGGGAACTATTTTCAACTATATGTTAAGAATAGACAAAGGTTTTGTTAGACATAAATACAAGCCCCATAAGCATAGCATAACCGCATCCGCAAACTTCTTCGGAGGCTCTATGATACATGAACTTAGTCACGGTGTCCTCGATCCTAACCTCTAACGAGCCCACTTGGTGGACCAAATGCCCCTGAAACTCCTCTCGGAGGTCCAGTCGCATCAACGATAAAGAACCGACTTAATGGGGACACCTGTCAAGAAGCAACCTATCCTAAGCCGACACGATACCCTCATTGTCATGACAAAAACCTATATAAACCTCATTTTTACCATTTGAAGGTGCGCTTTGATTTCGGAAGCAAGGACTCAGAAGATATCCACCGATTGAGATTTGTAATCATTCTTGACGAAGATTAATAGAACCTAATCTCTCCTGCTTAAACAGGCTATCACACATTTTTAAGAACTTAATTACCAGAGGCACATTTTATCCCTCAACAGGTTTTATAAAAAGGAGAAAAAAAAATTCTCATAAACTCATTAATTAATTATTATTATTATGTAATTGAAATGGAAATTGGATTAAAAAATTAAAAAATTTAATTATAAATGATTTTCGAGATATAAAATAATAACAAGTTACATTTGTCTTGCGTGACTAGAAATATTAGTTTATGTCTTGACCCCTCTAAAACCAAAATCTTGGCTTCCACCCTGTCCATGGTATTGACAAAGATAAAGGCATTTACAGCCACCGATGTCACAGAATCCATTGCTTTTGTTATCATATTTTTCAGCACAATAGTAGTTACAATAATCACTGACGCACCCTTGTGCTAATTGCACCGGATTCATAAAACAAATGTGCCAATCTCCCATTGTCTCTCCTCCTAGAAAAGAAAAGAAAAAAAAAAAAAAAATCACCAACTTAATTAATACGAGTTCTTAAATTCTGGATCTCGCCCCTGAGAATTATTAATAAATAAATGTAAATGAAATTAAAAAATGAGAGAAATATTTACCAATAGAGAAGAAAATAACAAGAAACAAGCAGAGAGCAAAACCATGGTGGTTCTTCATGTTATTACATACACAAGGCCGAGAGCACTAATTAATTTGATTTGCAAAAGAAACTGATGATTAAGTTTAATTACTATTTCACAATAAATACACCAATTAAACTTTTTTAATTAGGAGAAACCAAGTACCAACTAACTTTTGCTGCCAGCTTGATAAACTTAAAATGCAGCAATCTGTTTCAACCAGTTGCTACAATTATATAAAAATATTTTTAATATTGAGGCCTAATTAATGTATAACAAATTAAGGCCAAATTATATATTTATTTAATTATTTTCAGCAAGAGGTTATTAAAAACAAATATAACAAAAAAGGGAACGGCCGGTATATAAGCAAATAAATCTGGGTATAAATCATCAGATGTTACGAACATCAGAGATTATTCATTCATAATCAGGAACAAAACATACTGTCTCAAACTTAACACAAGGCATTATAAAAGCTCCAACAACAACGTGCGATCCAATTGTTTGGAAATCTGATGGTATTAATTTTTTCTTTCTTTTTTCGAAATATTTCAATAATTTAGGATTTGAAAAGATGAACAGATTCAAACCCACTAGATGTGAGGGATGAAACTACTGGGTCAATCTCACATTGTAAATGGTAGGTATTAACTTAGATTGAACTTTTGTATTAGAATCATAGAGCTATAAATATTTTTTAAATTATACAAAGTTGTATATAGTAAGCAGAATTAATGAACCAATCAACCAATTCAATAAACGGACCTATAATTATTAATACTAAAAATATTAACTTTATAAATAATATGGATTTTGAAGTCTGCATAAGGACTCCATGGCCCAATGGATAAGGCGCTGGTCTACGGAACCAGAGATTCTGGGTTCGATCCCCAGTGGAGTCGCACACTAAAGTTGTTTTTCTCTTTTAAACCGGACAGGAAATGACCCATTTACCCTTTCAATGGTCTACCATGTTCCATGTCACAATGCAATACTGAAACTCACTCACACTCCTTTCCTTCACAAATATCAAAAGTCAAAACCCGGTCCCAACTCCAGCTTTGAAATTTAGCTCCAGTTTTTCACTACTTATTTTCATATCTCAGGTTCTCACTATATATTCATATTTATGGTTGGCCTTTTAGTGATTGGAACCAAAAGTTGTTTTATGGTGTTGGATTATATATTGATTCTGTTCGAAATTGAAAGTCTTAGTAGCACGTCAGATGTTCGATGAAATGACTGTGAGAGTTGAAGTTTGATTGTTGATGCATTTAGATGTTAGATTAAGACTGGTGTTTTGATATTATAGTTGTTCCTGAGTCATCATGATTCGACAGGCTTCACACGAAGCCAAAAACCAGTATGAACTTTCTCTGAGGCAGGCCTTTGAGGCTCTGGAACCACAACTGAGACCGCCATTCCCTTTAACTATCCCAAACCAACAAGAATACTTGCAGCTAAATAGGGCTATTCTTTATGGGATTTTATGCGAACCCCATTTTGCCAAAATTCACATTAAGCATTTACATGCTAAAGTTACTGATGGATACGGTTTGTTTGTGAGTCTGCTTGTTGGAATTGTTAATGAATTGTACGTAAAACTTGTTGATTCTGCGAAGAACCAGTTGATATGGGTTACCAAGGAGATGGTTGATGTTTTGGCTGTAGGGTTTGATGGTCTGTTGTTGTGTTTATTAAGGCAAATCGTTGGTGGGGATTTTAGTGATGAGAATATCTGGTTGTGTTCTGAGTTGGTGAGCCTGTTTCTGAGAAAATTGGGTTGCTTATTAGAAGAGGAACCATTTGTTTTGAATGGTGCATTATACACCTTTCTTCGTTTACTAGCTAATCATTACAGGTTTTCGAGTAATGCAAAATTAGATGCATTAAAGCGACTAGAGATTGATTTTTGTGTCAAAATGTTGAGGGAGCAGTTTCATTTATGTTTGAAGATAGGTAGGGATCTTGTTCGGCTACTACAAGATTTGATTGATGTACCAGAGTTTCGAGCTATATGGAAAGATATAGTGCTAAACCCAAAAGTGTTTAAGACTCCAGGGTTTTCGGATATCTCACAATTGTATCACTCAAGGACTTCAAGCCGATATTTCTTACTCAGGATCACTCCGGAAATGGAAAGCCAATTGCGGTTTTTACTTACACATGTGAAATTGGGAAGTCAGATGCGATATCAGGTATGGTTTGCTAAAAAGTTTGTACTTGGGCCGGAGAGAGAGACTCTCATTGTTGACATTGTACGGTTCATATGTTGTGGACATCATCCATCTAATGAAATTATTCAATCAGATGTTATTCCTAGATGGGCTGTTATAGGCTGGCTTCTTACATGTTGTAGAAAGAATTATGTTGAAGCCAGTGTGAAGCTGGCACTATTTTATGATTGGCTTTTCTTTGAAGAAACTGTGGACAATATCATGAATATCGAACCTGCAATGCTATTGATGGTATGCTCAATACCTAAATATATTGTCATGACTCACACTCTTCTAGATTTCTTGCTCCTCCTTGTGGAAAACTATGATTTGGACCGCAGTGATATTATAGTTAAGGGTGTTGCATCAGCTTTTGGTGCACTTGTTCAGAAAGGAGTTGTTCACTCACTGGAGGTCTTGACCTCATGCAAAGAACTTTATCCTTCACTGAATGAGAAGCTGGGGAGGTTTTTATCAGGTATGAAAGTTGGATTTCCTAAGGAGTCGCAGCCATTTGATCTTTCTCGTCATTCTTCCCCAACCGTGAGTTTGCCAACGCCAACATCATCCCCAAGAAGGCAGCCTACAAATATCGGGGAACACGGATTAACTAAATCTGCTGATGCTTGGTAAGCAACTCTTCCTTCTCTATAATGATACTTATACATTTAATTTGGGATTTTCCTGTAATGTTTCTCTTATCTTTAAATCCTCAAAAAAGTGCAGATAGAAAGGAAAATAAGTCTTGACAAATTCAACACAAATATCTAAGACTGTCATGTCCAATAATTTATTTAGTAA
The DNA here is from genome assembly GCA_035582765.1 of Acer negundo. Classification (NCBI taxonomy): domain Eukaryota; kingdom Viridiplantae; phylum Streptophyta; class Magnoliopsida; order Sapindales; family Sapindaceae; genus Acer; species Acer negundo. The sequence continues at coordinate 9,010,828 of CM069233.1, forward strand.
TTTTAGAACTAGCTTTTAGAATCTCAAAATACTTAGCAGGAGTCCAGATGGTATTTTGGTGTTTAACTTGTGTTATTATCATTGTGTGCATTGGTGTGCTCTTTAGAAACTCAAGAGATTGGTAAATGTTTTGCTCTGTAAGAGTCAATTACATGAAACAGTAGACCACTAACATTGAAATGTTTATAGAATCCATGTACTATTTACTAGGAACCCTAATCTTATTTGTTTTGGGTGCTGAGAAACTTTCAAAATCAGTCATATGTTATCTAGCTGTAAATATTCAAAGGGTGATTTTATTGTATATTCCCAAACCTATATATCTAAAGAGAAAATAGACCTTGCATGTGACAGGTTTGGACTGCAATATTTGAACCTGTTACCGTACTTATTAACTTAAATATCCAAGCATAAAATTCTGATTAAGAAGCGTGCCATTTCTGATGACTTTGTTACTCCTTGCAGTTCATCACTTATTTTTCGTGAGAGTCACATGGATTCTATTGAGAGTTTGATTCAAAATCTTGGGGAAACTATTAGAAATTCAAGTACTATGGGTCTTAAAATTTTGGAGGAAGTACTTTTTTCATTAGTAAGACATGGGAGCCAACAACCAGTAAAGTCTCCCATATGCATAGAAGTTGTATCTTCTAAAATAGCAAAGGAGTTTGAATTGAATGGTTACAAACTGTTTCCTCCTCTTGAGCACATTCCAGATTCTCCTCAATGTGATGATGAGATTGGTTCTGCAACAGCTTTAATTATTTGTACCTTTATATTTTCTCAGGATGAAAGGATGCAAAAAATGCTTTTGTCCTGGTCAAAGAACGGTTTTCCTGTTGGAGCACGCTTATTATCTTATGCATCAAGACTAGGTCAAGAGGCAGATATGATGAAAACTGCGATGGTTGACAATAATTTCGGAGAAAACAATTACTCCGGGATGACATTATTGACTTTTCATGTTGATGGGTATTTTTCTTTTCTGAATGGAAGAAAAAGTGATTCCTCTAAATCAATTCTTTGTACTTCTAAAATTGATAAGGAGTTTGTGGCTAAGTTAGTGGATAGAGCTTTTACTGCTTACAGATGTTTCCTTTCATATAAGAGAACCAACATACACAAAGAAGCTGATACATCTATGTCCAAGCTCCTCTTTTCTGACTTGAGATTATGTTCCCAATGGGAGAAGAAAAGACAGAAATTCTTATTTGGCACCATCTTTCGTCATCTTGCTGATTTATCCATTAGCGAGGAAGACATCATGAAGTTAATTGTTAGTCGGTTGGATCATGTTGATCTTATTGATATACAACTTGAAATTGGCTTGAAGAAGTACTCTTTATTCGGGGAGAACACAGAAATTGTTTCCCACTTAATTAAGAAGTCTCTCCATTGGAACTGTCTAGAACAACATAAATTTTGGGGATTGATTAGAACAGAGCTTACAGTGTCAAAGGTTCAGGTGGAAAAGATTATTTTGGAATTTTTCTGCTCTCGCGAATTAGATGCAAATACTGATGCTATTGCAGTTGGAGGCCTTTTGGCATTATGCAGTAGTTGTGCCCCCACACCTGAGCTTGTTGGAACAATCATGTTATTACCTAACAATGTTTTCCAGGACTTTGCCGCAGCAGCTCTGGCTACATGGGTTGTATCTAATCCCTCAATGCTGTTTGACAGCTTATCTAAATTTTCAGAGAAGTTTGACAACAAGAATGATCCTTCGACTCTCTCCAATGCGGATGGGATTACAATTAATCGTTCTGCGATTTTATGGTTGTTGGATCATTTTAAAGCACAGGGGACGACTGGTTTCAATATCTTGACCAACTTGTCTGCAAGCATACAAGGCAAAAAAGCAGTGGAACAATCTTAGTGGAATTATATGATATCTTTGTCATCTCCTGGTAAGGTACCTGTAAAAATGATGTGAAATTAGTTTCTTAAAATTTTTGTGTTGTCACTTTGTACAAATTGGTGCACCAAAAATAGAAAAAGAAAGAAAAGGGAATCAAGGATCTCTCAGTTCCAAGGTTCCTATTTTCTTGTAAAAATACATCTTTCATCTTTTTTGATATGTCTGCTGTTAAGTTGTAAAGGGATTTTGTTTGAGATTCATAGTGAATGGCTCAACAAACTGAAGATATACCGCTTCAAGGAGACTAAATGTTGCTTTCTACATAATAAATCACCTTGAAAACCTTCAACTTCAATTTTCATGCCTGGGAAGTATAGAGGTTGCAGTACTATCAATGATTCAGTTCTGCATTTGTGCATATGAGTTTGGGACATCCCACCTCAACAGTTGTAAAACACATTCTTAATAAGAATGGTATTCAGTTTTCTTCCAAAGGTTCCTATTTCTGTTATGCATGTCAGTTAGATAAATCACATTAGCATCCTTTTCCCTTCTCAAAAATTCTATTCTTGTTGAATTTGTTCAATCTCCCTTGCATCTTTTTTGTTGTTGTTGTTTATTTATTTATTTTTTTGCAATTGAGATATTGGCAATTTAACTTCTGGTGGTATATTTGAGCATACTTTTACATTTCTATATAACTCATTATCGGTTGAATGAAATTTAAATCGGATAATTCCTCTACTTTGCATTGCGTGATTGCAAAGTTTTTTAATCAAAATAAACATTTATGTACCTAATTATTTGATGAAGATATTGAGAATTTGAAATAAACTTGTGATGTGAAATTTACTATGTGAAGTGTAGTTGTGTAAGATGAAAACTTGAAAAAGAAGAGTGAAGATAATTTTATAGATGAAGTGAAAACGGTGAACAAATAGATGAATAATTGAATGAGATTTTCTTCGTTGCATTCATTTATATTCTCTGCAAAAAATAAATAATACATGATGATTTTTTATTTTTTGCAAAGGCATTCATTGTGTTTCTCTTTTTCAAATTCTATCATTGTGATTCTCTGCAATACGAAATAATTGAGATTCTTTACTATTTTTTATTTTTATTTTTTGATAAAAATAATCGAGTTTCTTTAGATTCTCTACACAAAAGAAATAATTATGGGTTTTATAGGTTTTGGACAAACAATTTTTTGAGATTCCTTTATTTGGAATGTTAACACAAAGTTAAAAACAATTTTACACATTTATAAATTAATTGGTACATATTTTATATTATTTTGAATAGGTTTTACACATTTTAGTCACAAACAAATTTTATTTTATTTTATTTATTTATTTTTTTTAAGATTTCGTTCACAAAATTTTACATATTTTGCAAGTTCAGTCTTTGGTTCTTTGTTCAATTTGACTTCAAGTCTTCAATAATTCTATTATTGACTATTATGTTGGAAATTTTTATAAATTAATTAATGTTTCTCCTAAAATAATTTTCAATCTAAATTATTTTAATAATAATTTAATTGTTTAGGATTTAAAAAATTATTTTAATAATATGCAAAATATCCATGAACTTTTAGAGTGAAATTCACAATATTTTTGGAATATCGAAAATTTTTATGGATATTTTAAAATCGGCCGGATATTATGTAGGATATTGGATATTTGCCTTGTTCGATATAGATCCCTCCAAAATACGAATCTATTGGTGGACATTTCGGTATATCTTTCGATATTTAGTTCCTTGATTGGAACTTAATGAAACTTATAATTGGAGAAAGATTTATGTGAGTTGTTGATAATAGTGGAAATAAAATAATAAATTTAGGAAAGAATAGCTCGTACTGCAAAGAGAAGCAGTCATGGCGTCGGTTCGGTTCAAAATGGCGAACTAAACCAGAATCGATCAATTTTTTCAGTTTTGGTTCCAAAACCGGTACTAGGGTGGTTTCAGTTCTGGTTTGAACCGTCGGTTCCAACAAATTTTTTTTTTAAATTAATAAAAAAAATTAACACTTTATTTATAAAAATAAAATGTTTAAAAAAGAAATGACATTGTAGAGTATTGGGCTATGCCCTATAACTCTTATCCAAGTAATTATGTTTTTTCTTTCATTCTTCTCATTTTTATATAAGTTAGAAATCTCTTCATTGCTCTTATTTATCCGATGTTGGATGTGAGATTGAGCGGCTGAAATTTTTTTTGTCACTATTTGGACCTGGTTTTGTAAGAAAGTTACCACTTTAATGACTTAAGTTTAAAATGTACATATTATGGTGAACGGATAAAAATGCCCCTCACAATAACCTTTTTCACGATTTTTTTTTTCCCTTTCAAAATCCTCCATTAATGGACGACGGTGGACCATGAACACGTGTACGTCGCCGTCGATGACCACAACCAAACACAATAGCAAATTTTTTTATATCCGAGTCTTTGTTAGTTGCATTTGAGATACAAACCCTCTTATTAGGTTTTTTTTTTTTTTTTCATCAATTTAAAACCCTCTTTTGTAAACCTTAAACTAATTGTGTGAAAAAAAAAATGATTGTTAAAAAGGTTTGGAAAAGTCTTAGACATAGCTTAGAAATGCTTGGACAATTTATTAAAAAGCTTGAAGAACAAATGAAAAGACTTGGAGGTTCAAAATTAATAAAAAAAAAATGATTATTGAAAAGGCTTGGAGAATAATTGAAAAGGCCCGGAGAACAAATGAAAAGTCTCAAAGAACAATTGAAAAGACTCGGAGAATAAATGAAAAGGCTCGGAGAATAAATGAAAAGTCTCAGAGACTAATTGAAAAGGCTCGGAGACTAAATGAAAAGGCTCGAGCCTTTTCAATTGTTCTCCGAGCCTTTTCAATTAGTCTCCGAGACTTTGCATTTGTTCTCCGAGCCTTTTCAATTGTTCTCTGAGCCTTTTCATTTATTCTCCGAACATTTTTAATTAGATTCAAAATTCACACAACTAGCTTAAGGTTTACAAAAGACTTAGAGAACAATCCACCACGAGCTCAACGGGGAGCTTGACCCCCGAATACGTCTACGAGCGTCACTAAACTAATTATCCAATGAAAATGCATTGATAATGTTATAATGTTCAACCTTCACTGGAGGTCTATTAAACAGACTTCTATGAAGAAGATGAAAGAATACAATCTCATAAAACGTCAAAGTAAGAGAATGTGTAAAGTAAGGATATTTTTAGAAATCACTTACTTTAGTGTCTTTTAAATTTAAGTTATTAAAGTGGAGTTTTTCTTACAAAGCCCGGTCAAAAAGGTGACATTTCCCACTATTTCCACAGAGATTGAGGGCCAGTTTGGTATTGTTGTAACTTTTATAATAATCACTGTTAGCTGTGCTGAAGGAATAATCAGCTGTGAAGTTAATCAACAAATGTTTGGTTAATTGTATTTTTAAAATTACTGTATAGCTCAAAGCAATATATATATATATATATATATATATATATGTTTAGTAATTTTATTATAAAAGTGCTGAGATTAGTTACAATGACTAAAATATACATGAGTTTATGATCCTATTTCATTTTTTTTATTAATTATATATATTAAATCAATATTTAAGTAGAATATTTAAATTGGAAAAAAAAATTCCATAAGAACAATAAAAATATTTTTAAAAGATTTTATAAATCAAATCAATATTTAAATAGAATATTTAATTTTGAGATGAAATAAAATATATAAATGATTTTAACTTGATTTTATAAGGATGATAATGATATTTTAAAACATGCATTAAATGCTGTAATAGATTATTTCATAATCAGTTTCAAAAAGTAACCCCCTACCTACTTCTCAAAATCATTGTCAAAACTTGTCAGATTATCAATTAATCACTTTTGGAAGTTTACCAAACATTATTTTAGGTTAAAATTATAAAATACTGATTTTAACTTTTCAAAAGCTATACCAAACTAGCTCTAAATATAACTACAATATAATTATAATCAAAATGATTGTTTTTTAAATTTCACTTTAATAAATATAACTTTACGATATTAAAGTTATAATTGGTTAATTACAATATATCGAATTGGTGGAAAATGTTACCTTTTAAAACTGATTTGATGACAAAGTCACCACTTTAATTAGGGGTGTGTATTTTCGGTTTGGTTTGGGCTGAAGATCAATATCAAACCAAACCAATATGAATCGGTTTGGTTATATTTCAATCCAAACCAAACCAACATGATTTTTCAAACTGATTCAAACTAAACCAACAAAGATCGGGTTGGTTTGGATTAGTTTATCGGTTTAGATTTGAACTCAAAAATATTTTTTTTGTTATTGGTATTATATTATAAAAAATATTTAAATAAAAAATCATAACATAAAATATTAATTGTATATATATACATGTATATATACTCTAATTAAAGACATGTTTGATATCATTCATGCTTTTGAAACCCTAATAAACAATCAATCAAAAGAATTGTATCAAAACAAATAAATAAATAATAACAGTTTAAAGTTATTGGTAAAGGTTATAAAACTTGGACTGAATAAAAAACGTAAGTGGATTTTATATTTTAGTTTTACTTTCTAAAATATGTGGTTTGGTTTGGGTTGGTGAATTATTTCACTCAACCCAAACCGAACCACCTGTAATCGGTTTGTCTAAAAGACAACCAGAACCACCCATTTTTTATATTTGTAATCGAACCAACCCAAACTTTATGGGTTGGGTTGGGTTGGTCGGTTTGGTTCGGTTTGATTTAGTTTGGCGGTTTTTTGCACACTCCTAACTTTAATAACTTAAGTTTGAAAAACACAAAAGTAAGTGATTTCCAAAAATACCCTTATTTTACACATTCTCTTTCTTACTTTGAAGTTTTTTGAGATTTTTTTCTTTCTTCTTCTTTTATAATAGACCTCCATTGGAGGTTGAACACCATAACATTATCAATTTATCTTTCGTTGGATAATTAATTTTGTGGCGCTACGCAGCGCCCCTAGAGCCTTTTTTTCAATTTAAAACCCTTCATTGGGTTCCTTTTCATTTGTTCTCCAATTCTTTTGTAAATCTTAAGCTGGTTGTGTGAATTTTGAATCTAATTGAAAAGTCTCAGAGAGAAAATGAAAAGGCTCGGAGACTAAATGAAAATGCTCGAACACTTCATTAAAAAGCTTGGGTAGTGTATGAAAAGGTTCAGGCAATGTATGAAAAGACTCGAACACTTCATTAAAAGGCTCGGGTAGTGTATGAAAAGAATTGAACTGTGTAATAAAAGACTCGAACTGTTTTAAAAGTTTCGGAGAATCAAAATTCACTAATCTATTCATAAATTATTAAAAAACTTGGATAACTGTTTAAAGGCTTGAAATATGTATTAAGAGGCTCGAACTGTGTATTAAAAGGCTCGAATAGTGTAAAAGTCTTGGAGATTCAAAATTAAAAAGCTCGGATTACTGTTTCAAAGGCTCGGATCAGTGTAAAAAGACTCGAAAAGGCACGAAAAAGCACGAAAAAGCTCAGATCTAGTGTAAAAATGCTCGAAAAGGCACGAAAAAGCTCAGATCTAGTGTAAAAAGGCTCGAAAAGGCTTTGATCTAGTGTAAAAAAGCTTGAAAAGGCACGAAAAGGCTCGGGTTTTGTCTCTCAAAGGTTTTCTCTCAATGTTTAATAAAGGCACAAACCGACAAAAAGGGGTATTTTTGTCTAGTCACCTAAATAGGTGTTTTTTAAACTTAAATTAATAATGTACAAAAAGCGCCCCAAATAGTGACAAAATTTTTTTGAACCCATCACGATATTGTGGACTTGTGGTCACTTATAAATAAAGACATAAAATATTATTAGGGATCTGTTTTATTCCTACATATTATAGTATTTGTGTTACATATATATATATATATGTTTATATCACCTATAATAAAGTGTTATATATGGATTTGGATCATCTCCTTACCTTATCTTTTTCCTGACCTCACCTAATCTTATGACACATAAGCATTGCAATGAATATGTGGTTAAGATGTGATTGGTTTTCACAACCACTTTATCAATAACCAATCACATGCTTTAAAAAGGTCAGGAAAAAGATAAGGTAAGGAGATGATCTAAATCCGTTATATATATATATATATATATATATATGTTTATAAAGAGTGCTAGATGCTCTCTTATTTAGTCAACATCTTTCTATATTAGGCAATTATGGCGCGTTTGATATCGTTTTTAAAATTGTGTTTTTGAAAACTTTTTTTAAAAATGGAAATCATGTTTTAAAAATCATGTTTTTAAAAATGTAACGTGTTTGATAGTGTTTTTTAAAAGTAATTTTTAAAACGGAAAACGATGTAAAAATGTTTGTTTGTTATTTTTAAAATGGGTAAAGTAGTTGTTTTGAGGGAAAAGTTGATTTGTTTTGAAATGATGTTTTTGAAAATGGTGAAAAACAATAAAAATTTGTTTTTAACTTTTTAGTTATACATTTCAAAAAGTTAATTTTTTTTTTTTGTTTTTTTGTTTTTAAAAAAAGTTTTGTAAAACGTGTAAACAAACAATATTAAAGTTGCTTTTTATTTTTAAAAACAGAAAACCATTTTTAAAAACAGTTCCAAACAACACCATATTTCTTTTTATTTTTTAATTCTCAACCTCACAGCTTATTCAGTCAACATCTTGCAGCCGTAGTGTTATATTCTTCCATGTTAATTGGCACTATCTCATTTGACATATGTCGTACTAAATGTATATCCTGGTCCCACACATTCTAGCACTTTAAAAAAAAAAAAAAAAAGTATCCCACACATTCTTGTTAATTTTTTTTTTTTTTTGATAGAATAAGAAAGATAAAAATACAAAGAGAGCAAAACCAGAAAAACAACAAAACAGACAACATAAACCAAAACGAAAAGAAATTGAAGACTAACTAGACATGTTAGCCTCCACCATTCCTTTGACACGAACCGGGACATCTTCCATCCAGAAAGTATCATCATTGTTGTTGAGGGCAATAATAGCAAGGCCTTGCTAATTAAATTTTTTGACACTATCTAATAACAAAATACTACACTACACCATTCACATGTGAGCTAATTGATAGTGATATATTAACTTCATGCAAGATCTCATGCATGTCCCGAGCAGAAGCTGTCACAACTCACAATCAACAAATCCCAATGCACCTCCGATTAAGTTGTTCCTCCCCCTAGTCATCTTAAGCTCAATACTGTCGTGGCTTTCTGTAAGAATGCAAACTCTATTGCCATTGGTGCTGCAATCAGGGATGATAAAGGTCTGGTCTTAGTGGTTCACTCCTTCACTTTGATAGGTAATTTCAATGCTGCTGTGGGTGGCTTTCTGGCTCTGCGCGAAGGCCTTTCACTTGCAAATTTTTATCATCTCCAGCTTGATTCTGCTGAGACGGCCTCTCCTTGGATGCACTCCATTCTCCTTGCCCTTGCCCTGTCTTTTGGGGACTCAAAACTCATTGTAAAGATATTAAGGCTATTCTTTTAGATGCTGGCTGTTCTAATTTTCTTGCGATTTCCAAATCAGGAAATTCCTTGGCATATAAACTAGCTTTTTCGGCCTTCTCCTTCGTTAAGGAGCTTTTCTGGCTGAGCCCTAGTCCTGTTGTTATTCCTTGTGTAATGCACTTTCTTTATCAAAAAAAATAAAAATAAAATAAAATAAAATAAAATTCAAATTTATTATTTATTTTGTTGAGGAGTGCTAGAATCACTCTCTCAACCCACTCTCTCAACTCACTCTCTCTTTATAATATGATATATGTGCAACATTTATTTCTCTACATTAAATTTGAAGCCATTAGAAATGATCTACTTTTTCTATTTATTTACAAATCAAACGAATCACTAACTTCCTAAATTACCCTTTATTTATATACCAAATTACCATCTAATACCATATTATTTTACAAAAAGAAATATATAATAATACCAAAGGCAGTTTTTTTTAAAGAAAATAACGATGGCATTTAGTTCTTCATCTACAAAGTGATATAAGGAAAAAAAAAAAAAGAGTTCAATATAGAAATTTAATACAACACAATAAAATTCTTTAATAAAAAAACTATTAAAAAAATTACATGCAACGATTATGGAAGATTGAGTATGTTTGAAAATTATGAGAGTTGGAGTGAAATTCAGATAAAAAAAAAAAAGTTAAATGGTTGACCAGGATTGATAATTTGGGAACCGTAGAAAAAAAAAGTTGTAAAGTAGGACAAAACTGCTATTTAAAAAAAAAAAAATTGATACAATATTAAATGGCAATTTGGTAAAATAAACAATGGGTAATTTAGGAAGTTAGTTGTTGGTTTGATTTGTAAATAAATAAAAAAGCCAGGTTATTTATAATGGTTTCAAATTTGATGTAGAGAAATAAATGTTATCCACATATCACGTTTTAAAGAGATAATGAGTTGAAGGAGTGGGTTGAGAGGGTGATTCTAGAACTCCTTTATTTTGCTTGAATCACTGGTACACTTTGCTATTGGTTATTAGTGTTAGTCCAATACCTCTTTACCGTTTTTACTAATAACACTAGTGGGAGGGATACGTGCATTAATTTGTAATACTGAACCTTAAATATATTATACATGCATATATAATTTTTAATATAAATACAAACTCATTTACAAGTACAATAAAAATTATTGGTTCTTCTAATGTTGCAATATAACTTAAAGTTCAATGTTAACGTCTAAGCTTTAGAAGTATTTATAAACAAAAATATGTAGCATTAGAAACATGAAGTGCAGTTTTGTTGAGATTTTTTGTTCTCATACATTAAAAGTTTTAGATTACAAGAAATCTTGGAATGAGTGAAATTAAAAAGGACATGTGTTACGGTTCAATTGGACCACATCACTGGATCAATATTTTGGGTTACTGTATATATATATATATATATATATAATAACAGAAAGTTGAAGAAAAAGGCGTAATTTAGTGTAAATTTTTTTTTTTTTTGACAAAGGCAATTTTGTTTTTTAAAAATAAAAAAGCAATACATTGCCCAAAAAGCTCACTCTGCCCAATTCCACTCTGTCTCTCTCCTCCTTTTACCTTACACATCTCCAAACTCCAAAGTCTAAACACTTTTATTAGAGCATCTCCAACCCTGTTGCATCCCCTGTGCCATCATCAAATTCCAGCAAAAATCGCTTCCAACCTAGCACCAAATCTTGTGCAATTTTTGCTCCAATGAACAGTGTCGTGCAATATATTGTGCGATACTGTTCACTTGTGCAACTTTTGTGCAAAATTTCCTTTTTTATATATATTTTTTATTATAAATTGGGTTTGATTGGTTGGAGATGAGTATTTAGTGACAAATAATAATAAACAAAGGAATAGTGTAAGATTTGGTGCAATGGGTTGGAGATGGAATAGTGAAATAGTGTGAAAGTTGCACTATTTTAATGTAAAAGTTGTCTCAAAAACACTGTTTGGGTTGGAGATGGTCTTATCTCTTTTCTTCTCTATCTCCAAACACTATTCCTCTCTTTTCCCACCTTAAGTCCATCTACAAATCAATATGTTTCATAACTTCATCGGAGATACTCACCGGAAACCTCACTTGAAACTTTCCGTGTACACACACACACACACACACACACACACACACACACACACACACACACACACACACATACACACACACTCAGAGAGCTAGCACTCAAACTTTAAATCTCATCTCCAAACACTATTCCTCTCTTTTCCCACCTTAAGTCCATCTACAAATCAATATATTTCATAACTTCATCGGAGATACTCACCGAAAACCTCACTTGAAACTTACACACATACAGAGCTAGCACTCAAACTTTAAATCTCATCTCCAAACACTATTACTCTCTTTTCCCACCCTAAGTCCATCTACAAATCAATATGTTTTATAACTTCATCGGAGATACTCACCGGAAACCTAACTTGAAACTTTCCGTGTACACACACTCACACACACAGCTAGCACTCAAACTTTAAATCTCTCTCTCAAGTCCCAACTCCCAAACAAACAAATCTCCAAACTCATACCTCCTAAACCAGTCTCTTCTTCTCTTCTTCGGATTTCATCTGGTTTTGATTTTAAGATTTCTCATTTACATATTTTAATTTTAATTTTCTTCTCTTATTTCGTCTCTTGTTCAGAAATTTGATTTGAAAGATTGGGTTTTTATTTTTAAAATTATATCTAGATTTCGAAAGTTTATTTATTTCTTCTCTGATTTTAGAAATAAACTAAAGTAACTTTATAAATTAATTTTAAAACTCCTCTTTTTTTTTTTCTTCTTTAGATCTGACTCTTCTCTTCATTATATCTCATCTCAACCTTTTAGAGTTCTTGATTTTATTTCGTTTATTCTATATCTCAGATTTATATCTTTTAAATGGAATCCCCAAAAAATAAAAGATTTCTATCTTAGTTTTCATCTCTTATTCAGAAATTTGATTTCAAAGATTGGTTTTTTTTTTTTTTTATTTTTTTTTATTTTATGTTTTTCAAAAAATTATATCTGGATTTTGAAAGTTTGATTTTTTTTCTTTGATTTTAGATATGAAAGATTGTATATTTATTCTTTTTTTTTTTAGCACTTAATTATTTTCTCTTCTGTTTTTTTTCTGATCCATATTGTTATTTGCCCCTTATTTTGTTGAGATCCATGTAATTATTATGATTTTAAATTCAACAAACTCAGTAAAAAAAAACTCAATCAAATTCAGCCATCATCATCACAACTACAACCTTTATACATCAATATCAATTACCTTTAAAGCAATACAATCAAAATCCACAAACCTAGATGAGATGCTTGTATTCCGATTCTTGTTAGATTCAGTAATCAAACGTTTTTTTTCTCTCTCTTTTTTTGTTCTTTTTTTTTACCGACTCACTCTTCTCTTTATCTCAATCTCCTTTCCTTTTTCTTTTATTCTTATTTTCCACCTCTTCCCCTCCACTACCTAGTATAGCTTAGTATAGGTTTGCCACCTTTAATCCCAAATAATATAAAGAGAGATGTTAAAAGGGGGAAAAGGATAAAAGGGGAAATAAATCGATTGATAACATCTGAATAGAAAAAGAACACATAGGGAAATAAGGCAGTTCTACCCTTGCAAAAGGAAAAAAAGGACACAAAAGGGCAATTTATCACAATCATTCACATATGAGAAAAAAGAATTCATCAATTATTCACAAAAGGGGAAAAAAAAAGGGACATAAAGAGAAATAAGACAGTTGTCCAACGGAAATTTACCATTTAGGAAAGTTAAGACTCTTTTATATATATAGGAAATGTCATTTAATGTATGTTTGGTATGACTTTTGAAAGGATCAAAAGTGTTTTTTTTTTTTTTTAATACTAGAAGCTATTTTGAAGTGTTTTTTAGTTGTTTGGAAAACTCAAAACAACTTTTTTAATATATGAATTGTTTTAATTACCCTTTAAAAAAGTCACTTTATGTTTACTTGAAGAAGCCCAAAATTTAGGTTTTTCCAAAAAGCTTTTTTTTGAGCCTTTTTAAAACATATGAATTGTCTCAACTACTCTTTACAAATTTTAGATATTCCATCGTAACTCTTTCATCAAAATACATTGTAACACTTTTTTTGTAATTCAATCAACCAAAAGCTATTTCTAAAAATACATTGTCAACACTTTTTTTGTAATTTACACAACCAAAAGCCTTTTTTATTAGAAGTTCTACTTATTAGAAGTTCTACTACAAAAGATCTACTTTAAAAGTTTTACTTGAAAAACCATACCAAACACACTCTTAATGATTAGCAAAACGAAATAACCAATGCCATTAACTTTCTTATCTGGAAAAGGAAAATCATACTTGCATTGGATTTACATCCTAACTTTGTATCGGTCTATGAAACGACCTAATTGATTTGCCACCCAGGGCCAGCCCTTAAGGCAAGCAAACCCAACAGCTCACTGATGCCCGCAATTGGTCCAATTAACCTCTTCATCTTTTGTAAAATCAAGGGCCCCAAGATCCAATTTATTTAAATTTAAAAAAGGGTCTAATCCAAGACATGCAATTTATTTAAATTTTAAAAAGGCCCAACTAATTCTAATTTCTAACCACATTAGCCGACATCGTTTTTTTTATTTTTTATTTATTTTTTAACATTAAAAGGAAATTTATTCCAAAGATTCAAAAGGCCAGCAGAAACATAAACGAACAAGGAAAAGAAAACAACACAAAAAAAACCCAACCAAAGCACAAGGAAAACAAAAGGAGAAACACAAGACAACAAGGAAAGGAAAAAATAGGAGACATCGTTTAATCATTCATCTTAGTTGCTAACCTAGTTTACGACGATTTTGTTCCGTCTGTGAATTCCAGAGGCGAGCCGAAATTGTATTCTTTGGTTTGGTTTCCAGCTTCCTGCTTCTACAGCTACTGGCCTACTGTCTCTCTCTTATCGAATTGCTCAGAAAAGGCAGTGTTTTTGGCTCTTTTGTTTATTTTTTGTTGTGGGTACATTTAATTGGAATTTAATTACTTGTTTGTGCTACTCTACTTGTTGAATTTGTGAGAAACTTGTATGAATTGTGGATGATATGGTTTAAATTCTGCTTCTTGAGTTCTTAGACAACACTTTTAGAGAAGCATTTCAAGTTCTTTTCTAGTCTCAACTCTCAATTAGGGTTTTTGGCTAAAACTATAAAACCTCTGATTTTGCTAGAACTTGTTGTAGTTCCTTTCTCCTTTTGTTCTCACAAGTCTAGCTAGAAAGTTGAATTTTTTTTACCAAAACAGAAAAAAAAAAAAAAAAAAAAAAAAAGGTAAAAAGAAATTTGTTTCGATTATATATCAACCTTTTTTCGATTGTCTTTCTCATGAGTCATGACACACTGGTACTCTTTCAAAAATTCAAAATGTGGTTCTCCATTCTTGCTTTCTAAGAGGGCCATTTCAATCATCATTTTTGTTGTAATTTCTTTAAGCTTTGTTTATTTATTTATTTATTTTTCTATGCCCATAATTGTTGTGTTTCCATAATTACTTTGGTAAGATTATTCATTCCAAAGTCAATAATCTCCACCTGTGAATTGAAGGAAATAAATAAAGATTATATTGTAGACATATTCTCTATATGTGTAATTTAAACCGATCAATTCAATAAGTATTGAATATTGGTTCTGATTGTTGGTGATCGATCAAGAGTTTAATTAGGGAACAAATTTTGATCATCCCATAAACGAGTTTCAATATATAAGAAGTGTTATATAGTTATATATTGAAATTCTCCGGGATTAAATAATTCTTGTTAACATGATTGTTAAAATAGTCTTTACACAAGGGTTGGGTTAGGAAAATTGTCTTTTGAGGGATCAATTTGTTAAGAATATTGCAGTTGGAACTATAAATGACATTTAAGTATTATTATGTAATTGCAGAACTTCCATTTGTACCGGTGTTCCCTCTCTATCTCTCTTGTATTTATTTCTTTTTATTCTACTTAAAAAAAAAAAAAAAAAAAAAAAATTGTAGTGGTTGACAAAAGCTGACTAAGAGCATGAGTCCATATCCTGATCATTAATGGTGGGTTCATGTACCGATCATTAATGGTGGGTTCATGTACCAATCCATAGGAGTCTACAGACATGTACAGGGTACCAATTTGTTTGGATTCTTTAAAGCATTAGCTTGAATCTAAACTATACCTATACAGTAGCACGACCCATTTGCGTTGAATGTTGTGATTTTGTTCATGTTTTTCATCTGAATTTATTTGGTAAATGAAAAACTATTTATTTAAGATGAAATGTTACATTGTATTTGGTATATGAGGTTCCGATTTTTATTAATATTATGAAATGGATTGGACCTCAAAATGTCCAGAGAAGACCTTAGTGCCACCGATGACCGATAGTTGAAACGTGAAAGAAAGCAAATTGGACCGTTCTTGCTGCAAATATAACAGATTTCAATGACCGCTTAAATGATTAAGACAAAAGTTTGTTAATGAGCCTTTAACTTAGCATAAATGAGCACTGCTGCTTGGAGAAATTCAAACAAAATTGAATCCAGCTCAACGAAACCTTGAGAGAGTCAGAAAGATGGTGATGATCTTGAGCTGCATGATATGGCTTCTCTTCACATGCATTTTGGTCACTGCCCTACAATATCTCCGAAAAGCAATTTCCATAAAGCTTCCTCCGGGACCGACCCCTTTTCCGATCATCGGAAATCTCCTGAAACTTGGTGACAAACCACACAGGTCTCTCGCCAATCTTGCCAAAATCCACGGCCCTTTAATGACCCTACAACTTGGCCAAGTAACCACAATCGTCATTTCTTCATCAACTATTGCCAAAGAAATCCTTAAAAACCATGACTTGTCTTTCTGTAATCGAACCGTCCTTGACGCTATCTTAGCCAAACAGCACGGTGAGTTCGCGATGCCTTGGCTTCCAGTCTCGACTGCCTGGAGAAGCCTTCGAAAAATAAGCAACTCGTATATCTTCACTCCACAGAAACTGGATGCTAATCAATACTTGCGACGCCAAAAGATTCAACAACTGCTTGCTCATGTTCAAGAAAGTTGCAATGCGGGTAAAGCAATAGATGTTGGTCAAGCAGCTTTCAATACTACACTTAATCTGCTGTCGAACACTGTTTTCTCTGTTGATTTGGCTGATCCAAGTTCAGAATTTGCTCGAGAGTTTAAGAAACTTGTGTGGGGTATCATGGAAGAAGCTGGAAAGCCTAACTTGGGTGATTATTTTCCTGTTCTTAGAAAGATTGATCTTCAAGGTATTAGACGTCGTATGGGAGTTCATTTTGGAAAGATGTTGGAGATGTTTGATAACTTGATCGATCAACGTTTGAAACAGAGACAACTTCATGGTTCTGATCAACCCAAAGATATGTTGGATACTCTACTCAACATCACAGAAGATAAGTCCGAGGAGATTAACAGAGATCAAATCAAACACTTGTTCCTGGTAATTAATGAACACTTCTTGTCTCCTTTCTAATCGTTTTGATCTGTTGACATGAATAGATATTCTAATGTATATAACAGGATTTGTTTGCTGCGGGAACCGATACAACTTCAAGCACACTAGAATGGGCAATGACAGAACTAATCCGAAACCCAAAGACTTTATCAAAAGCAAGATTAGAACTGGAGCAAACTATTGGAAAAGGAAACCAATTCGAAGAATCAGACGTCTCTCGGCTACCATACTTACAAGCAATCGTGAAAGAGACCTTAAGGTTGCACTCACCGATTCCTCTGTTGCTCCCTCGCAAGTCCTCATCAAATGTAGAAATCTGTGGCTACGTAGTCCCGGAGGGTGCACAAGTGTTGGTCAATGCATGGGCTATAGGCCGAGATGGAACCACTTGGGACAAACCAGATTCATTTGTTCCTGAAAGGTTCTTGGGATTGGATGTGGATGTCAAAGGTCGGAATTTTGAGGTGATTCCGTTCGGAGCTGGCCGGAGAATATGTCCTGGTTTACCATTGGCAATGAGAATGTTATATTTAATGTTAGGTACACTTATTAATTCCTTTGATTGGAAGCTTGAAGGTGGACTTAAACCAGAGAAAATGGACATGGATGATAAATTTGGTATCACCATACAGAGGGCTCAACCCCTTCATGCTATCCCTGTTGCCCTTTAAGTGTACAGTGTGAACTTTTAAGGAATTCTGAGGAGGCTGAACTTGTTCTAGTTTACTTTATGGTTTCTGTTAATTTCTAATAAAACAATCCATCTATTGAAGCTGGTTTACAGTCAAAAGATTTTTATTACATTGATCAATCCATACACATGAACACACAATCCATTTACCATTCCACATCATCACTATACATTTAGATATCTAATAAGTTTAATTTAACACATCGATCTAGGTCATGTTGTCGATTGGTTACTGCCTACTGTTGTCTTCTCTTTATCTGAACTGGAAATCCACCTCTCATTTTAAGAAGCAAAGATAGTGAGTAAGGTGGATTCATCATCTTCTCTGCATTTGCACCACCGTCAAGGGCTATGATGTCAAACTGATGCATCAAAACTGCCGCAATAGACTTCATCTGCACATAAGCCATTTCCTTCCCTAAACACATCCTAGGTCCACAATGAAACACAGGAAATCGAAATTGATCTGATGGCTGAAAAGCTCCATCAGCATCCAACCACCTCTCAGGCTTAAACTCCCTACAATCTTTGCCCCATACAGTTTCCATTCTTCCCACTGCATAAGCCGAATAGTCAGCAAACCACCCTTTTCCAACATAGGTTCCATCTGGTAGAACATCTTTATCAACTGTTAATCTCGAATTGATAGGTACTGGTGGGAACAACCGCAAGGATTCTGATAGAGCTGCGTGCAAATAATGTAATTTCTTCAGCTCATCATAGCTGAAAGTCCTTGGCCGGAGTTCCAACTCTGGCAATGAAGACAGTTCAGCACGTATCAAGCTTGCACATCGAGGATTACCCGCGATCAACCAAAAGAACCATGTCAATGCTGTTGATGTTGAATCCTTACCAGCAAGAATGAAACTGATGATTATGTCTCTTAGAAACTTCCTCCTCTGCTCTTGATCTTGAAACTCCATGCTTTTGCTAGCGGACATGAATCTTGACAACAAATCTTGATTACTACCTATTTCTTTATTCTCATTGGATATTATGATCTCCATAGCATATTCATTGATCACTTTTACTGCTTCTTTAAATCGTTTCTCCGATCCAATATTCATAACTCTTTTCACCTTCCAGACTGCAGGAATTGGAGACATGAATCTGGATGAACAAATCTCTACAGCATCATCAAATGCTTTTACAAAAGACGAATTCTGCAAGTATGCAGGGTCTACACCAAATGCAACGTTACATATGTTATTGAAAGTAAAATTTTGTAACACCTGTTGAAGATCAATCACCATATCATCATTGCATGCTTTAGAGAGGAATGGCATGAGCCGGTTAGTGATCTCAGATTTAACTACGTCTGATATGAAATGTTTGAGTGATTTAGTATTGAATTCATGGCTAGCAATCTTGCGTTGTAGGATCCAAGCATGTTCATCAACATTAAATATACCTTGGCCGAGGAGTTCATTGAGGACGTTGTAATAGCGGGAACCTTTGATGTAGTTTTGAAAATTGGCACGGAGTAGATGCTCGACGTTTATGGGGTTGGCAGTGCAGATGCCATGGGAGAGGTTGAGGAAAGAGTTGACTTGGAGAGTGGATGATGGGGTTTGGGAGAGCATTTCTGCAACCCAGTCGTGGAAGCGGTGGTGGTTGCGGAGGAAGCCGGGGAGGTTTCCGATAATGGGGTATGATTGTGGACATGGATTCTTGTTTGAAGGATTAGAAGAAGCAGAGAAGAAGAGGAAGAAAAGTGAGATGAAGCAGATGGATAAGGTAAGGAAGATAAGAGAAGCTGAGTTGAGATCCAACATTTGCTTGTTTGTTGAAGAGATCAAAGAGAGTGAGTGTTGTTTGTTTGTTGCTGACTTATTATTATTGATAGTACTTGCGGGTCTTTTGATTCGGGTCCCAATATATTAATATATGGTTGGCACACCCTACCGACCTATTTATATTCTACTTTTTAAAATTTTGACTTAATAAAATAAAATTAAATGTTTTTATTAATTGTTTTGATTTATTTTCAAAACTACCCGATTTACTTATTTTTCAAACTTAATACACCTCATTTTTCAAACTATAATTTATTTTTTCTTCTTATTATTTTATTTTATTTTGAGTTTTTTTCTTCTTCTTATTTCATGGTGGAAGAGAAAAAAAAAATAACAGGGTTGCTTCAATACAACGTAACTTAATATCATTTTAAAGAACGATTCTTCTATATATTTGATATCTTTCAAAAACTATTTCATAATATTTTTGTATGTGTGTAAGAAGCAAAATTTAGGGTTTAAGAGTTAAGAAATAAAAAATAAAATAAAAAAAGGTTTAAAAGAACATGATTTTATTTTTTTGAAAATGAATGTGGGGTTTTAATAGGTTTACTTTGTAGAATATTTTTTTCCTTAAATTGTATGTCCTTTTAAGTAATTTTGATAAAGGAAAAAAAAAATACTGCATAATTAAAAAAGTGGGGCATAAATAGACAGATAGGGGGTGTGTCAATAACACCACTCTTAATATATTTACACGCAATATAATTAAATAGAATATATCAAATGATTTA
This sequence comes from Acer negundo, assembly GCA_035582765.1. Classification (NCBI taxonomy): domain Eukaryota; kingdom Viridiplantae; phylum Streptophyta; class Magnoliopsida; order Sapindales; family Sapindaceae; genus Acer; species Acer negundo. Next base: position 9,030,916 of record CM069233.1, read on the forward strand.
GGTCCTGGATTTATTTTTTTATTTTTTTATTTTTATAAATTTTAGGTTGTTTATAATTTTTATAAAAATGACCAAATTAGTCATTATATTTTTTTCAAGTGTCAAATTAATCCATTTTTTTTTTATTTTTAAGAATCATCCAAATTAGTCCTTATAATGATTTAACAGTGTTAAATATAACAGTTAATTTTAACAATTTTTATTAAAGTACATAAATATCCTTTATTTATCATATTAGAACAAAGTTGTTTTGTCTTTTGTGCATTAAATTCACTATTATAATTACAATAAAATCTAAAAATATTATTAATGAAACACTATTTATACCCTTTTTTAATTAAAATTTTCTATAAAAAAAAATCGTAAAATATTTTAATAAGACAATATCAATTATACCTTTATTTTATAAACAAATGTACCATTTATTCACAGTTTAGTCTTTTACCATTTTTATATAATTATTTTTTTGTTAATATTATACAAACACTGTTGTCAAAATTACTTAAAAATCAAAATACAAATAAAATAAACAAAAATATACATGTGTTAAAAAAAAAAAAAAAAACCATGCATGTGTCATCATTATATTGTTTAGGAGTAAGAGCATCTCCAACAAGGCTCTCTATTTTTTCCTTATATTTAGGGAGTCAGTTGTACTTTTTACTAATAGAGAGCCATATAAGGAGTGAAGACTCCAATGAGTCTCCCTAAAAATGGCTCCTTATTATTAGGGTAGGGAGGATGAATTTGGACCATGAATTATTTGGGTTTAAATAAAAAGAATTTGGTTTAAATAAAAAATATAGAGGATGAATTTGGACCATTGGATATGAGTGATGTGGACTTATCATGACCATCTATTTCATTTAAGAAGAGAGGTAAAAAAAAAAAAAATAGGGATGATGTCTTCCCTCTCTAAATTTAGAGAGCCTTTGGCCGGAATTAATAATAGGGAGTGGGATAGGAAGCCTATTGGACCACTTTCCGATTCATCCTCTCTAAATATAGTCAAGGAGGTCCCCAATTCCGACCTATTGGGGATGCTCTAAAGTATAAATTTACCGCTACACAATTAAAGTTGACTGAAGGAACTTAGTTAGAGGAACTAATTTGGCACTTGGAAAAAATGTAAGGACCAATTTGGTCACTTTTGTAAAAGTTGCAAATAACTTGAAATTTTAAAAAAAGTCTAGGACCTAATTGGTAATTGCCCAATAATGATCCTATCATGACTCTGATATGTTTAGATAAAGAGTGGTGTTATTGGTACACACACTACTGAACTATTTATACCTTACTTTTAAAATTATTTAGTAATTTTTTTTTTCTTTATCAAATTACTTAAAGAGATATACAATTTTTATTAAAAATATTTTGTACAAAGTAAAACTAATAAAACCCCACTTTCTTTATTCAAAACACTAATGACAAAAGTTTTAATGACATAGATTATTTCAAATAACTAAATGTTTACTATTTGTGTTTATATTTTCTTTCAGATCTCGATCTTATGTTTTCCATGTTTAGTATTTATTGATTTTATTGTTTCACATATTTATTCTATTTTTCTTCTAAAATTCAAGATCAATGTTTACTATATTTTTTTTCTCTCAGTTTATTTTTTTTCAAATCTTCTAGTTATACTATAATTTGTATCAATTATTTTGTAGATTTTATATCGGATCTTCCAAAATTAGTTTAATGTTATTTAGAAAAAAACAAAAAACAACGAAATCGCATCCAAGAAAACCTAATCTCTGACGAAACGAAACGAAACCACACCGAAACGAAACCACACCTAAACTCTAACTCAATCGCTCAAAAAAAATCATCAGACGATTAATATCACACTCACAATTTATCACCAACAATCCAATCGATTATAGAAAAAAAAATCGTATACAATAAATGATGATTTTATCATGAAATAAGAAGAAAAAACAAGTCATGTGAATGAATATGAGAAAACTATATATAAAGATTAGAGATGAAGTGTATTTTTATTTTTATTTTTTTGAAAAAGATATGGGATGTATTAATTTTGAAAAATAATTAAAAGGGTAGTCATGGAAATAAATCAACAAAATTAATAAAACCATTTAGTTTTTTTATAATTAAATCAAAATTTTAAAAAGTAGGATATAAATAGTTCAGTAGTGGAGGTGCCAATAGAACCACTCTTGGATAAACAAAAGATTGAACATGTATTGTCTTACCCATTATTTTAATTAATTGTTTGCTGTTAAATTAATTGCTAGGGTGAACCTTTATGAGGGTTAGAGCCTCAATTTAGGGATGGCAAATGTACCTGGCCAGGTCGGGTATCTAGCTATACCCGGGCCAGAATTCCCGGATGGAACCCGAACATTCCTTATCCGGCACCGGGTAAGGGTTGTCCGGGTATCCGGCTTGGTTGTGTTCCGACTTAGATTCGGTTATACCCGAATATTCGGTTTTTATATAAGTTTTTTTATAAATAAAATTTAAAAAAAAAAAAAAAAAAAAAAAAAAAAAAAAAACTAGTTTGGAGTGTCTTTAGAATATATATATATATATATATATATATTTTGTCTTTTTTAGTAATTTTAATTCAGGTTAAAATTGTCATTAATAAAAAAAATTAAAATTGAGTATAAACAGATAATTGTGGATTGTAAGGAGAAGCTCTATTAAAATTATTTATTATTTTTTTTTCCTTTATCAAATTACTTAAAGAGACATACAGTTTTTATTAAAAATATATTGTACAAAGTACAACTAATAAAACCCCACTTTCCTTCTTTAAAAACCATAATGATAAAAGCTTTAATGACATAGATTATTTTAAATCACGAATTTTTACTATTTTTGTTTATATTTTCTTTTAGATCTCGATCTCATGTTTCCCATGTTTAATATTTATTGATTTTATTGTTTCATATGTTTATTTTATTTTTCTTCTCAAATTCTAGATCAATGTTTACTATTTTTTTTTCTCTTAGTTTATTTTCTTTCAGATCTTCTAGTAATACTATAATTTGAATCAATTCTTTTGTAGATTTTATTTCGGATCTTCTAAAATTAGTTTAATGTTATTTAGAAAGAAAAAAAATGAAATCGCAACCAAGAAAACCTAATCTCTGACGAGACGAAACGAAACCACACAAATACTCTAACTCAATTGCTTAAAAAAAATCATAAGACGATTATTATCACACTCACAATCTACAACGAACAATCCAATCGACTACAGGAAAAAAAAAATCGCATATAATAAAGATGGTTTTACCATGAAATAAGAAGAAAAAACAAGTCATGCGAATGGATGTGAAAAAAATATATATAGAGATTAGAGATAAAATGTATTTTTATTTTTATTTCTATTTATTTGAAAAAGATATGGAGTGTATTAAGTTTGAAAAATAATTAAAAGGGTAGTCTTGGAAATAAATCAACAACATTAATAAAACCATTTAATTTTATATAATTAAATCAAAATTTTAAAAAGTAGGACATAAATAGTTCAGTAGTGGGGTTGCCAATAACACTACTCTTAGATAAATAAAAGATTGAACATGTATTGTCTTACCCATTATATTAATTAATTGTTTTCTGTTAAATTTTAATTTAGGGATGGCAAATGTACCCGGCTAGGTCGGGTATCCGTATTTATCCGGACTGAAATTCTCGGATGGAACCCAGACATTCCTTATCCGGCACCGGGTAAGGGTTATTGGGTATCCGATCTGGTTGTGTTCCGACCTGGATTCGGGTATACCCGGATATCCGGTTTTGATATATATTTTTTATAAAAATAAATCTTTCAAATTAAGAGGGTATACCCGACCCTTTTCCCAGGTTTGCTCTGATATTGCCTTCTCGATCTCTTCTCGGTATTTCATCTTTTTTCTTTCATTTTTTTGAAATTTCGATTTGATTAAGAATATATGATACCCATTTTGGTTTTTGGTTAGTAGATCAAGTATAGTTGATGTTTTGAAAGTACCAGAGACCGAACACAATTGCAAGCTTGAGAGTCTTATTGGGCTTCGAAACTTTGATTGTTTCTCCTATTGGGTTTGACTCAGTTGCTGCTCTGGTGATCATAGATCTGGTCTTTGAAGAAACCCCAAAAGAGTATTCCTATATATTGCTCGAATCTCGGATCTGAGCAAATGTGTTAAGAATTGGGAGAGAAGAAGAAGAGAGAAGAATCGAGGTTGGATATGTCTTTTGTTTAATTATTTGAAAACTTTATTTGCTTTCAAATGGGACCTAAATAGACCTCATCACGTTACAATTGATAAATACTATAAAATAGGAATTCCTAACTAGTGGAGCTGAAGACATTGAACACATCCAATCTTAACAAATGTTATTATATGACTAATTCAAATGCAATGAAACACTTCCAACAACATTTCAGACTTGGTCTTGCTCATGTGTGTTGCCTCAAGGCAATGGACAATAGCACATGCAAGCACGCATGCAAGCCATGCAAGAATGGTTCATATCATTCCTCTCTCCTTAGAGAGACCTTGTCCTCAAGGCGAAAATTTGGATACATCATAGAGAAATGCCATAAGTTTTTCCAAGTCACATCCTCACGAGGAGCCCCCTTCCATTAGATCAAAGTCTTCGATCGATATTTACCCTTTTGAACAACTCGTCGATCTAAGACAGATTCAGGTTCCGGCATTACGATCCCGTCTACTGCAACATGAGGAATGGACATGATAGTGGGTTCGACGAGTCCCCATTTCTTTTTAAGCATACTAACGTGGAATATATCGTATATTTGTGCCCCAACTGGCAATTCCAATTTATATGCAACCGTTCCAATACGAGTAAGTATTTTGAAGGGCCCGAAGAACCGTGGTGACAATTTTAATGAACTCCGAAATGCCACTGACTTCTGATGATACAACTGCAACTGTAGATAAACGTAATCTTCCACTTCAAAGACGACTTCCCTACGGTGATGATCAGATTGGCTTTTCATGTGAACGTGAGCAACTATAAAATTTCTCTAGTGATCATGAAGAATGTCATCCTTTGAGCATAATAACTCATTAACCGCTTAGATTTTAGTATTCTTAGGAATGTATGATATCAGTGAAGGTGGAGGAACCCTATAAACTGCTTCGAACAAGGACATTTTGGTGGAAGAATGGATCACTGTATTGTACCAGTATTTTGCCTATAGAAGCCATTCCATCCATTTTTTTGGTTGATCACAGGTGTAACAAAGAAGGTACTACTCGAGGATGCGATTAACGACTTTGGTTTGACCATTAGTCTAAGGGTGATAGCTTGAGTTGTAACATATAGTTGTATCGTGTAATTGGAAAAGAGACCGCCACAAGGTATTGAGAAAAATTCGGTCTCGATCATTGACTATGAAGAGCGGCATCCCATGCAACCGTACAATATTAGAAACGAAAGCCCTAGCCACTGTCATGGCTGTGAATAGGAGTTTTAGTTGTACAAAATGAGCATATCTGGAGAGTCGATCCACGACAACCATGATCATATCGTGACATTGAGAGGCTGGAAAACCCTTTACGAAGTCCATATAAATTTTTGTCCAAATGCACTATGGAATTGGTAGTGGTTGGAGAAAATGGACCGATCAAATGGTGTCATACTTACAACGTTGGCACATTATATAATCACGGATAAACTCTTTCACAGCAGTACAGATTCCAAACCACACAAAGCTAGAGGAGATGCGATTGAGGGTCTTCAGATAACCAAAATGTCTTTTGGCAGGCGAAGAATGGGCATCAACTAAAACCATTGGCAAGAATGAAGAATCGGGGCTTAAGTGTATCTTCCCATTTTGCATCCAAAATCCATCATGTTGGAAACAATTGTGTGAATTAGCAGTGATTAATGTAGCATAGTAAGGATTATGAATTACCTTATGTTGCAAGGTCGTCCACTAATCCGAAATTGGTAATGTGATGGCTAGAAATGGAAGCATGGTTACTCGTGAAAGGGCATCGACACTTTGATTTTCCCTTCCTCTTTTGTACTGAATGGTGTAGTCATAACCAATAATTTTAGGTAGCCACCGAGCTTGGGAGGGGGTAGATATACGCTACTCTGAAAGGTATTTCAGGTTTCAGTGATCGATTTCGATGACAAATGGTTTGCCCAACAGATACGGTCGCCACTTTCGCACCTTTTTCACCACTGCCAACATCTCTTTATCATACGTTGACAAAGCCTTCATAGACCCCTTCAAGGCCTCAATGTAGTATGCGATTGGTTGATTATTTTATGAGAAATTAGCTCACAATCTAGCCCCACTCGCATCGCATTCGACGATAAATTGATGTGTAAAATCCAGAAGGTGTAAAACCGGTGGTATAATAAGAGCAGCCTTCAATTTCTCAAAGGCGATTTATGATTCTACTGTCCACCGAAATCCATATTTAGTCATATGTTTTGTTAAAGGAACCGTTATCGATCTGAACCCTCGGACGAATTTTCGATAGTACCCCACAAGCCCAAGGAACCCGCGAACCCCTTTAGCTGAAGTCGGCACATGCCAATTTTGCACTGATTCAATTTTGGTTGGATCCACCACCACTCCTTCAAACGATATTTAATGTTCCAAATAATCCACTTGTAACACCCTAAAATTGCATTTGGAATTTTTTTACAAACAATTGGTGATCAAATAAGAGTTGGAGCACTTGCTGAAGATGCCAAATGTGTTTGATCAAAGACCTACTATACACAAAAATGTCATAAAAAATAATAATAAACGTTTGCAAATGAGGATGGAAAATATCGTTCATGAGGTTCTGAAAAGTAACATGGTGTTTGTCAATCCGAACAGCATTATGAGGAATTCGTAGTGCCCGTCATGAGTGTGAAAGGCGGTTTTTGGAATGTTATCGTCATGGACTCGTATTTGGTGATATTCAGACCGTAAATCCAATTTTGAAAAGTATTTCGCACTATGCAATTCATCAAGCAACTCATCAATAATCGATATTGGAAATTTGTCCTTTACAGTGATATCTTTGAAAGTTTGGTAATCGACACAAAATCGCCAAGAACCATCTGACTTCTTAATCAACAAAATTGGTAAAGAAAATGGATTGCGACTTGGGTGAATTATTCCTGATTTGAGGAAGTTCCAATTCATTTTTTCTAAAAATGAGGATATCTGTATGGTCTTATGATTACTAGTGGTTGACTCGGGAGAAAGGGAATTCGGTGATCATGGTGGCACGTAGGAGGCAACTCAGTAGGTTTCTTGAATACATGAGCAAATTTTGACTATAGTTCACGAAGCTTGGTTGGAACTTTAGTGCTTTGGTCTGGTTGGAATGTTGATGTCACCATGTGAAGGAAGAACCCATTTCCTGATAAACATATAAGTTTTTTCTCACTTATGAGAGCAAGCTTGGATTGTTGTAAACCTAGCAATGTGTGCGTTTTACCTGCCTGATTGAAGGTCATGCTAAGCCTTTTATAATAAAATTCTGCTTGAATCGTAAATCCTGAAATTGTAAGTAAGAGCCCTAAACAATGTCTAATGCATTCAATGGTTTCCTTGTTTCCAACAGTCACCCAAAACACCTTGTCGTGTATCACAAGTGACCCAAGTTTGGTCACGACCATTTGATCAATAAAATTGTGGGTACTACCCCCATCGATTAGCACTATCAACTCCTTGTTTCCTACATTCCCATTGACCCAGAATGTCTGCGGGTGGTTCGTTTATGCCAAGGCATGAAAAAAGATTTCGGGAATGGCCTCCTGGAATGTTGTCTCAATTTCCATGTCTACATCGTCTGTTCCCTCTTTGAGCTACACATCTTCCATCATGAATAATTGTGGTCGAGTACACCGATATCCTGGTGTGAATTTCTCATCGCAATAGAAACAAAGCCCCCTTTCTCGTCTTTCCCTCGTCTCTTGACCAGTGATTCGGTGGACATGCCCTTGAAATTTTGTTCCTGCAACCTGGTTCACTGGCTGTGATAAAGACAGCCCAATGAGTCCCAAGGAGTCCCACCAAGAATGTTGCGTTCCTTGATGAGATGAGCTACACTAATGGTATCGGACCGCGTCTTTGGTTGTTTGACCCGCATATCTAACCGAATGTCATCCTCCAACCTTGTAATGAAACTTCCTACCAAAAAATTCATTGTTGTCATTTTTTTGAGTTGTGACAGAGCCTCTAACGGATCATCATTGTCGGTGGGTCCAAATCTATGGAGGATGGCTTTGGTGAATTCATTACAGCTCAAGGGTCCCCGGAATTTGGTGTACCAATGATACCATTGAAACACGACGCCTTCTAAGTGAAAAGAGGCCAATTGTATTTGCTGTTGTGAATCAATACCCTTGAACTCGAAATACTGTTTGGCCTTAAAAATCCACGTCGTTGGATCATCGCCGCAATAGGTTGGGAAATTCAATTTAAGATAAGTGTGTTGTCAATCATGATTGGAGTTGGTCGAGATAGATGGTCCGCCGTGAGATGCTTCTCCGGTTCCGAAGGGATTTATGTCTTTTTTTGTGGTGTGTCAGTTTCATTGCATTTGTAGGGCTTGTAATTCGACGATGATTTGATCAAATCTTAACTCATGGCTAGCAAGAACCTCATTTACTTCATTGTGGAACTCTGCATTCGATTTTCCACATGTATCCATAGAACCGAACGGCTCTGATACTACTTGTTAAGAACGAATTTGGGAGAGAAGAAGAAGAGAAAAGTTGGATGAGTCTTTTGTTTACTTATTTGATAACTTTATTTGCTTTCAAATGGGACCTAAATAGACCTCATCGCGTTACAACTGATAAATATAATAAAATAGGAATTCTTAACTAGTGGAGCTGAAGACATGGAGCATATCCAATCTTAACAGCTGCTATTATTTGACTAATTCTAATGCAATGAAACACTTCCAGCAACCTTTCAAACTTGGTCATGCTCACGTGTGTTGCTTCAAGGCAATGGACAATAACACATGCAAGAATGGTTCATATCAAAATGGGTGTCCATGGACTCTGCTGAAATCTGAAATTTTGGAGCAATAAGAGGTGGGTTTGTTGAGAATCACAGAAGGGTTATTTAGGTTTCTCTAGTTTTGGGTTTTGGTGAGAAGATTTGGATTGACAAATGAAGAAGCATTAATGGAGGTAGATTTGGAGAAAGTGACAGGAGAAGATGGTATGAGAAATGTAGAAGCTTTTAGTAGTGGGTATTTATATTAGAGAAAATTAGGGTTTGAAGATGAGTGGTTGGAGATGAGATGGAGTATTGGATAGGATTTGTAGTAATAAATAATGATATTAATGTGGAAAGAGATGGAAATTTATGGGAATAGATTTTTTCTTGAAACAATAAACAAAGCAACCACTGGTCTTACAAAAGTGAGAAAATATGTAGTTGGTTTTGGGAAAAGAGACCAATAATGGAGGGGTAGAATGAATTTAAAATTTAAAAAATTTTAATTTTTTTTTTTAAATTTAGGTAAAATGTGTATGGATATCCGGTTACTAGGATTGCTTTTTTTCTAGGTGGATACCTGGACTATCAAAACTCATGTGCTGGCCGAGTCCGGGGTATAACCTGGATCGGGTTTTTGCCATCTCCATCCACATGTTGATGGTGATGATGTAGGTGTAAAACTAGAGCCGGCTGTGGGCCTGTGCAAGAGGTGCACCCGCCTAGGCCCATACAAAAATATCTAAAAAGGTTATTAAATTTTAGTTTTAAAGGATCTTTAGTAATTTTTTTAAAAGTGGGTAAAACACACATTTTTGCCTTGGACCCCTGAGATGTCAGGACCGGCCCTGTGTGAGACATAAAACTGACTAACCTAATCTTGTCAATTTTAAGTGTGTTAAACTTTAAGTAATTAAGTTTAACCTTTGTTTGTAGTTTAAATTCAAGTGTATGTTTGAATTTAAGTGTATTTTTAATCTTAATTGAATGTTAAAATTTATATCCATACCATACAATTCAATCGTAACGTAAAATTTATATCTTTAGTGGTTTAAATTTCTATGAAATTGATGAATCATAGGTAACAATGCATGTTATATAATAAGTATCCAATGGCAAATTAGACGAGGAAGAACGCAATGATAAGCAACTCACGTTTATAATCTATCTTGAGTTATTCAAAATAGTGTATGTTAGGGAATGTTGTAGATTTTTTTTAAAATGTATCACTTATTTTATGATGAGGTACTAAAAAAATATTTGGTAAATCATTATTAAAAATTAAAAAGTGATTGTTAGATAATCCAATTCAAAAAGGGATCTGGATCATGTTCAAAAACGGATATGAAGCCAAAAGGAATCATGTTATGTGAAAAATGAAATTTTAAATTAAATACCAAATATTTGTACATGTTATAAATAGGGGTGGGAACGGTTTTACGATCTGTGGTTAACCAAACCGAACCGAACCGAAAATACGTGTTAGAGTCGAGGATGAGTCAATCCAATTAAAAAAAAAAATGAAAACCAAGTTTAAGTGAATCATGGATAGTTTTGCCTTGCTGAAAAACGAACCGATTCTACTAAACCAAGTAAATATAAAATATATATATTATAAAACTAAATATAAATAAATATAAGGTTTATTTTAAGTAATTATACATATTTATATATTATATTATTAAATATTAGATTTATAATGATTTATGTTAATAAATATTGATATATATATATATATATATATATATACATATGACTTCAATTTGTACTTTGTATTTTTCCTCCAATTTTAAGTAGTATACTTTTATTTTTGTTTTGGAGATGGAAGACAAAAATTTATCTTTAGTTTAATATGGACTATGCTATTAACATTTTGTTGTGATTGTAATTATCGTTATGGATTATATTTAGAATTATGATGGAATGTATTATGGATGGACTAATGCTATTAACATTTTGTCATGCAAAAATGGCTTTATCAATTGATTTGATCAGTTTTGGGTGGAAACTTTCCCCTCCTATGTGGAAAGGTGTATTCCGGAAGATTTTCCAGATTAGTTGTTGCTGCCTTTTAGCTTAATAAATTTTACTTAAAAAAAAAAAAAAAAGGTAATTATTGTTATGAATTATATTTAGAATTATGATGAAATGTATTATGGATTATTTGGACTTATATTATGAAGTTAAATATATATTTTTTAATATTTGGAGTTTTTGAATTATATTAAAAGGCCCATACAGTTAAACACGTAGGTAAAATTTTCATTAAGCCTAAAAGGTCCATCAAGCCCAAAACCATATTAAACAGAACCGACTCAATTCAAGCCACTCTATAGAGACGAGTCCATTTGATTCAAAAAAATGAAAACCAAGTATAAGTGAGTCATTGACGGTTTTGACCAAAAACCGAACCGACTCGACTTGCCCCCACTCTTAGTTGTAAAATATAGTATTTGATATTAAATATGTTATAAATCAAGTGCATAAAATTTATTATTTATTATTATTTTTTTATTATGTTTAAAAAAAAATATATTATTTTAGCATCTTAGTGCTTTAATTCCAAATATAATGTAATGCTACAATTATATATAGATGTAAATTAATGAACAACAATCCGTTGTCGTCCAGCGGTTAGGATATCTGGCTTTCACCCAGGAGACCCGGGTTCGATTCCCGGCAACGGAACCTTTTTTTAAAACAATTTCTTCAAAGACAAATTTCATTTTGCTCCCTATATTGTTTCTATTTTCCTTTGTAAGGATAGATATAAAATAATATTTCAATTTAGTCCCTATATGTTATCAATTTTCTTTTTGAGGTAACTTTTATTTTAGGGGAAATTTCACTAAATTCCCTATTTTTGGTAAAATGTCACCTTTTTAAATATCTTTATTATATATTTATATTCATATAAAAATACATCACTTTAATCCTTCTATTTTTTATTTTATTTTATTGGATTATAACAACTGGACTCTGCGAGGATGAGACTGGACTACAAGCACAGCCCAAACAGAAGCTCCCATAAATAGGGAGACGACACCCACACAAAGGTGGGACACAAGCCACACAAATAGTGGGACTATGGTTGCATATTTTCCTCCGGATCCCCATTTTCCTGCTTCCCATCTCCATTTAGGGAAATTTTTTGGGGGAAAATGGGGAATTTTTTTTTTTTTTTTTGGGGGGGGGGGGGGGGGGGTTGAACCCCATCCCCATTTCCCTATTTTTCCCACTAATATAGTGAAATGGGGAAGAGGATGGGGGCCCATCCCCATTTCTCCCAAAATATTATAAAAATAATTATATTTATATATATATATATATATATATATATTTATATATTTTTTGTAATGTATTTTCTTTGACATTATTTTGTAATGTATTTTCTTTTGTATTTGTAATGGAATTTTTTTTTTTCTTTTTTTTAGTTTAATTTATAATTTTCAACTAAATGAGGAAATTGAGGAATGGGGTAAACGGGGAAACGGGAAATGAGGATGGTGATGGGGGGACCTCCCCCAAAACTCCCCCATCCCCATTTTCCACAGAAGTGGGGAAGGTGATGGAGAGACTTATATCCATTCTCATTTCCCCAATGTGCAACCCTAGTGGACCAAGGAAAATTGTATATATAAATGCACGCCTTGACACTCAAACCGTGGTGGTGGAGGGTTCCAACGAAGGGTCCAAGCATCTTGGCAATAGGCCTTGGCCTACTTTAATCCTTCTATTAGTTAACCGTTAGTTAAAGATAACACAACCAAGGGTATTTTAGACTTTACAACATTAAAAAAAGTTAATTGCCATTAATTAAAATTTTAAAACTTCTCCCAACAAAAATTAAAATTTTAAAACAATTTCCATATCTCATCTTCTTCATTCAATCGCCTCTTTCTCTCTCTCTCTCCATCTTCAATAAATTACCATTAATTAGTTTTTTTTAAAAATGGTTTCAATCCTATCTCTCCGTCTTCAATCAACCACCCCTCTCTCCATCTTCAATCACCTGCCTCATCTTTCATGTTGGATAAAACGTGAGGTATGGATTTTCAGTACAAAGTTCCCAAACAAATTGATTGACACCTCCAGAATTCTAGACCCAAGCTTCACCTTCATCTATTGCGCGAACCAGAACTGGCGTGACCTACTCCATATTGAGCCGCCGTGAACCAGCTTGACCCTCGCCTCATCTCGTCGGCGATTGGATCCAGACCCACCCTTCCATTTCGCCACCAGTAGAGCTCCACCCCACATATATCGCACGAACCACCCCTCATTATGACGCCTCAAACCTGCTTGACCCCTCTCATCTTGCAGCCGATTAGACCCAGACCCAGACCCACCCTCACGAACCGGCGCACCCAAACCCACCTTTCATCTCGGAACCAAAACCACCCAAACCCAAACCCACCTCCAGTTTTATTTTTGAAAGAACTTCCAGTTTTTTTTTAAAAAAATTTTAATTTTAAGTTTAATCTAATTTCGTATAATTAATTTTTTGATTATAAATATTAATATAAAAAGTTAATATTTTACTTTATCTAATTTTTTTCCCTATTATTTATAATTATATATATATTGTTTAAATCATTTTAATATTAAAATTTGGATAGTATGTGAAAGAAATTATGGAATTATATACGGTAATTTGGACATTTTGAAGATTTCAATTTGGTAAAAAATAACATTGTATACTGTAATAAAGACATTTTGGACATTTTATTTAAATGTAAGGGAGTAAAAACAAAAACAATTAAGGATAAATTGCCCTTTTAAGCAAGATTGATAAAGTGGAACTTTCATATATTTTGTTATATTTGATTGGTCAAAGGACTAAAGTGATGTATTTAGAAAAAATAAGGACTAAGGTTGCTACGGTAAAGATGTTTAAAAATGTAGAAATTCACAAAAAGTAGGGACTTTAGTAAAAGGGTGTCGATATTGACACCTATAAATATGATAAACACACCCATATTTTAAGAAAAATTTTAATTACAAAAATATCTCAATTGCAATTTACCAATAAAGACAAATTAGTTTAATAAAAATAAACTAAATACTATGTACACACATTAATTATACCCATATTTTCAACTATATCACTTTATTAAAAATAAATAAAAAACTCTAATAAAACCCTAATTCAATTTCAAGTATCATATTTATGGGTATAAAGAAATGAAGGAAATCGACTGTCAAAATATATTGCCTCCACATGGGTGGTATATTATAATAATATTAATAATTTTTATTAAAAAGAGGTAGAATCGTTGTTGTCTTGATAGCTAAAATAAGTAATTAGATTAAATTAAGAAAATAATTATAAAAAAAAGTCTCCTTGTTTGAAGGGGTGGTATTGTGGGGAGAATCTGTGGCATATCCCTTCTGAAAACACTATAGACTGGATCGTGAGTAACCTACGAGAGAATAATAAGTCTTAGGTCACCAAACGGAACAACCACCACCATTCCTTCAAACTCCCAATTCAATACTAAACTTTTTATTTTATTTAGTTTTTTTCATTTTTGGATTATAATGAGTATAAGACAAATATTTGATTAATTATTATGTAATTGATAGATTTTTCCAACATTCCTTTTTAATATAAGTTGAAAAATCTAGATTCTAACAGACTCTAGATAATTTCAGAACATAACTGTGGGTGGGTATAAAGAAAAGAATTTAAGAATTTAAGAATTTAAGAATTTAAGAATATAACTGTATAAACTAAACCATGAAGTAGAGCTTCTCAAAATTTAAGAATTTAAGAATTCTTCAGACTGTATTTTGAGTCTGGAGAACTTAAGAATTTATCATTTATAAAATTGGGTGTGTTAATAACTAAAGAGGGTTTATAAATAAATTGTATTATAATGAAAAAATTCATTTAAATAAGGGTACTATTGACATTAATATGGATGTTTATAGTAATGTTTTAATTTTAAATTTTAGATATGGATGTACTTATAAATATGGGTGTGTTTATTATATTTATTGGTGTCAATATCCGTACACTTAGTGAAATTACCCCTTTATTTTATCCTTGTATTTTCATTAGGAAAATTCAAAAAGCATCCCTGTGCTTTCATAAAATACCATGTTTTCTTATTCGTTTACAAATAGACTTAAATGATCCCTAATGTTTTCAGCTTGTGCAATTTAGTCCCTAAATTTCAAAAACAATAATAATAAAAAATGTCTTTTGTTGTTACTGTTGGCGTCCGCTATCAAACCGTTTGTTGACTAGATATGACTTTGGAAATGATAAAAGTACCTTTCAAATTATAGAGAATCAAACAAATATTTTAAATAAAAATATATTTCTTACACAAAATGATGGAGGCTATATATATTGGGTACGGAAATTGCTATTTATAAAACTAATTAGTATATTAATTAATAAATTAATGGATGTCAATAGATTAAGAATGTGGGGAAAGGATCCTAATAATTTTATATGATTTTGGACGATTTGTTTCCGGACATTATTCAATTTTTTTTGTAGGGGTAAATTGCACAAACCTCCCCCAATTATAGTTTTTGGTTAACGATAGGATTTTATATTATTATTTATTTGATCATTTCTTATGTAATTAATTGTAAGTCTCTATGATTGTCGGTTGACTTGGGTGTCACGACAGAAGAGAAGATTTATGGTAGCCTCGAAAAAACCCTCGGTCCTTAAAAATTGAATCCGTACAGAAACAGTCGCATACAGTGAATCCCGTAACATACGCAATCGCAAGCAGTTTATGGGTAGAGAAAGAAGTTGTCTTGCTCGTGTAACCACCGGCGTCGCTGTTGGTGGTGCCGTCGGCGGCGCCGTCGGTATTTCACTCTTCACTCTTCACTCTTCGCTCTTTCTTTATCTTTTCTGGGTATTATTCAAGGATTAAACTGTTTTATATTCTTCTTATATAAAAAATTGACATTTATGTATATTGAAGATAATTTGTTTGAACATTAGTATAATTTGGATCCACTAATTAAACATTTGATATGATAATTGATCACCACCTTGCATCCACTAAACATAATATTTCTGTATTATGAATGTTTCCATGAACACACAAGTTGTAAAGTTTGTGAACAAGAAGATTTGCGTTTTCGTAGTCTTACAATGTCCCTGGCAAATCCCCTCAATTTTGAATTTCTTATTTGGATGTTTGAATGGAAACCAAAGGTCATTTCATACAGTTGTGCATATTCGATTCAATCTTGTTCGATGTTGAAAGTTGAAAGTATTATATGGCTTTGTGATTGCAGGGGCTGTTTATGGGACTTATGAGGCTATTAGGTATAAGGTACATATATCTCATCTGATTCTCTGACTTCAACCTGTGACGATTGTGCAGACATAAAATTTTCGAAGCATTTTTTACCACTGAAGTAAAAAATTATCCATCTTATGTGTATTTTTATGTGGATATTAATAATATTTTCAAGTAAGGGTTCTAAAATCACTGTTATTAGCTTATTAATTTTTCAGATAGTCCATGACAAAACATAGAGACTCAGCAAGTTGAGCTAATGCTTTTACATCAAAATTAGTTGCATTAACTGTGAATGTGAAAACATTGACTTATTTTATGCTTTATTGTTTAGTTCTTTGGCTTTACTTGTTTGGAAATTGCAGGTACCAGGACTTCTAAAGATCAGATATATTGGACAGACTACACTCGGCAGTGCTGCTGTTTTCGGTCTTTTCTTGGGTGCTGGGAGTTTAATACACTGTGGGAAGTCATATTGAGCCGAGCTTGGTGTACCAACTGAACTACCAAGTAAATTATATTTGTTATGCTTTGAAAATTTTGCTTTTCAACTTAAAATCATATGTTTTTGTAGCATGTCATGTTGATAACCTTTTAGTGCTAAAGTGAATATTAGTTGTCAGTTAGGGTCCTGTGCATCCTATTGAATACCTTTTGTTTGTGAAATTTTCTGTGTTGTGTCATTTTGACATTGCTGACACCGTGGTATAATCATTCATTGAATTTCAATGTAAAATACGTGCTTGGAGAATTGCCAATGTTGTGGATTTCTTCTTCCATTGAAAAAATAAAATTAAAAAAATGGACTTCTTAGCTTTCAGATATCTTGTCTAGTTGCATACTCATATATCAATATGATTGGATGATTAGTTAAGGTAATGTCATTTTTTATGTGCACACATGATATAAATAACACATAAAATAGCCTCAAATGAGTTATAAGATAATAGACAGCAAACACAAAACAGAGCCCTAACTTGGCATGGACTATACAAAATTATATAAGCGGCCAAAACAGTCGAGAAATATACAACAGATCTGAACAAAATCCCTGTAAATATACAACATATATAGTGCTTTCTAACTATTTACTAAAATACCTGTTGATGTATCACTTCAAAATACTTATTTCTTGGCTCTTTACCTTTCAAACTAAAACAGGAGAAAATAATTTCTTCACTTGTCTCAAACTTGATAAAACATCAACCACCTTGGGACTATTTTCACTCCCTTGTTCAACTCTGCAACAACCACCAATGCACCATTTTGCAATTTCACCAAACTTTGCTAAACCTATGATCTTGTCATTAGGAATTTCCAACCTTCGATCAAGGCACTCCCGCCCCCCGACAAGTTCATTTATTTGATCAAGGCTCCCCAAATTCTTATAAACACCCCTGTTCACGATAGGATCTCCTCGTAGAAGCTCGACTAACAGCAGTCCGAAACTCCATATATCCTCAGCCATTTCGGATGTTGGCTCAGGATTTGTCCTGTTGCTGCTGCTGCTGCAGTAGTTTGCAGTTCCAAAACCACCTAACTTGGCATTGCAGAATTCATCCAGAAGAATATTCTCCGATGCTATATTTCCATGATATATTGGTGGTTTTGTGTACATATGGAGCATTTGGATTGCAGAGCAGATTTGTAGTGCTATTGTTAATCTCTTATCCCAGGTTAGTGCCCCTCCTCTTTCTCTTAGGTTCCAGCTCAAATCTCCTCTTTGCATAAACTCGAAAACCAAATACCGTTTGCGTAGTCCATCTTGAGCGTACCCCAGTAAGGAAACAATGTTTGGGTGAGAAGAGGATTTGAACAAGATTTCTTCTTCCATTTCTGTTTGAGAAGTTATATCCCTTCTAGCTTTA
Organism: Acer negundo; assembly: GCA_035582765.1. NCBI lineage: Eukaryota > Viridiplantae > Streptophyta > Magnoliopsida > Sapindales > Sapindaceae > Acer > Acer negundo. The sequence goes on from CM069233.1 coordinate 9,049,017, forward strand.
ACTGCTACTACATTCCCGTTTGTCGAAACTGCTCTGTATACAACTGCAGAAGGACCTTCACCAATTCGGTTCTCTTCTCCTCTAGTATTTACTCTAATTAGCATTAGGCCCCCGTCTGAGTTCATAGAGCTGTTATACATCCTTTTTCTTTTAAGCATAGCTAATATAATGAAAGCTAGAGATATAGTCACTGCAGCAATTGCTATAACAACAATAACGATGACAAGTAAAACGTTTTTGTCCCGATTTACAGGAGAAGAAATGTGATATTTAGCTGACCAACCTTCCCCTTTATCTGTCTGAGTAGCAAATACGATCTTGACCTCACCGGTCAAGTTCATTTGTGGAAGATCATACCCAGAATAAGAACCAGAGAAGTTAGCAATCTGCTGCTTTGTGCCGTTGTATATCGCGATAAAATCCAAATCTTTAGAGATGTTAATGTGAGTGAAACTCAAAGATACAAGAGTTCCTGGTTTTCCATGGAGAATCCATTGGCAACTAAGACCTTGTACATAGGAAAAGCCGGTAGATGAAGTGTTGTATCCTATAGTTCCATCACGGTTGTACACATCTTCCCTTCCGTCGCAAAGCCCTACGATATTATCCATACTAATTTTTAGTAGCTTTATTTTTAAATAATTAAAATGAATTGAAAAAACTAGCTTAGATTTTGATTACCTGCAGAATAGCTAAGCTCCCATCCTCTTGATTCAAAGGGAACATGATCACCACTATTGAATTCAATAGAAGCTCTTGAGCCAAGAACCTTGAATTTCCTATTGAACTCACCATTATTTACCTGAATAACAGAGCATATCTCAAGACTTGAATGTGACTGGCAAATTAGGAGGTGATCATCACTGCCTTGTGCAACTGCAAGGTAGTTGATAGTAAAACTGATGAACTTTGCTTCATTTGGAAGTTGGATTTTCCACTGACATTTCTGGTTTGGGGCATACGGCTGCAATCCATCAGTGTGGTTGACTACAATTCCTCCCTTCAAGTGTCCTCTGGGATGCTCCACTAGAATTGCATTGCTGCTGCACATTTCTGCACATAGAAAACTTGAAAATTGAATATAATTTATTAGTTAAAACAATTATATAAGCAGAAACTCAGCGTGATTGATGTAGTCAGCAATGTTTTAAAAATTGGTCGAGGCAGCCGCCTTGAGGTGGGCCCTTCACCACCTTGAGGCTGTTTTTAAATAAACCCGCCTTGGGACAATGAGGCGGCCGCCGCAAGGCCTAACCGACTTGGGGCGGTGCTATGTTAATTTGGTTTGGGTGGTGATGGCGGTGAGTTTTTGTGCCATATCAATTTGGTTTTGTACGGGGAAACGGTGAGTTTTGAATCAAGGTTTTTTTATTTATTTTTATTTTATTTATCAAAACACACCGATTTGAGGTTTTCTAAGTTAGAATTAATATTTTAAAACTCTAACATCCCACTCACACACTCATCAACCTCCCTTACTCATACTCATCAAATGACAACACCTTTGCCCATGAAAAAAAAAAAAAAAAAAAAAAACCGAACAACACCCGACTCAAATCTCACACATTTAGAATTGTTTTAAATTTTTTTTACGTTATTTAGTATTTCTAAATCGAGGCAGCCGTCTCGCCTCACTAGTACAAAACGCCTCGAACTACCTAACTCTTTTTAAAACATCGGTAGTGAGTTTATTGCTTTTTGCTCTCTTTTCAACTTGTTTCTAGAATATGTATCTGCAATACCTGAGGATATCAAGGCACAGTTCCTGATTTTCTGGTTCCAAATGTAAGGTATAATGTATCTGTAACCATTTAAACCAACTGCATTGAATCTTATCTTCCTGTCTTCATCTGTATACAGAGGAGGACCAGACTCCATTTTCCGAAATGGAGAAATACAAGAACTGCTAACCGTCAATCCGGTTCCTTCGTTGCTACTCCATCCGCTTCCATCTCGATCAGTTACCTCCTCGGCGATTTTCGCCAGCATGTAACCCACCAAACTATCGATCTTCTCATCACCGTTAGGTGGACCTACATAGTAACTCCCATCGATAAAGTTAGAACAGTGATCAGCAGCGTTCTGCGGTTCTCTTGCCCATGTCATGTTCACTGTCATATTTCCAAAGATCTCTAGTTGAAACTTTCCATTGCACAAGTCCATCATCTCCCTCTGCTTCTGCCCAACTAAGAACATGACAGTATGAGAAAACACAATATGATAAATAGAGTTCTCGTCTGCTTCGAAAACTCGATTACAGCTCAAGTTCCCACCAAATCCTTCAATAGCAGTCTCGTTAAAAACTGCTTGTCCAATCTCAACCACTTGATCAAAAGTCATGTGGAGATGAGGACCGGTGAAGAAACACTCAGCACCAACATCCACTCTATCGGTCACGGGAGAATTTGAACTGTCTTTATATTGTCTTATAACATCCCACCAATCTCCCAAAGTAGGCACCTCAGGATCCTCATATGGTGATGGAGTCAACGAAGTTATGGCATTTCGGACAGCGTCTCTACCAGATTCTTGCCATCCAGTACCAAACCATATAAGAGAAACACTGACCGGTTCTGTCATGATTCTCCCACCATTGTAAGAGAGGCCAAAGGTGGTTTCATCTGGAGATGAACAAGGAAACTGAGGAAGAAAATAAAGCAAAAGTGCAGTCGAAAAGATACGGACCATTTGATAGCTCCACAGAGTATGATAAGTGTTAATGGTGAGAATAATGAGATTATTTTAAGAAGCCTGAGGATGGTTTAGTGCCGGCAGGTGGATGCCGTCCAAGGCTGGAAGAAAGACAAACTCAATGTCTGGCCGGCTTTCGATAGTCGAAACATAGATGGTGTCTGAAAGAAACAGATGAGTCAAAGTAAAACTAATAAGAGGTTTTGGATTTGAGTTGTCAGAAGTTGACAAGGAGGAAAGACATAGCAAGAGGTTGCAGAGAAACTTGTTTAACAAAAGTTGCAATAGAAACCTCCAAAAAGGTTCATTTTGTTATTCAAAATATTGAAATTTTATCGGATGATCTTCTGTGTTTGGAGCTGTCTCTGCCAGTTTTATAGAATTTTTCACCCCATTTTTCTATTGTCAATCTCAACAATGTTAGCTACTAATCCTTGTTTGTATTATCAAATGGAAAGAAGAGTGTCATTGACTCATTGCTTCACAAATTTCCAATAGTCCTACGTCAGGGAATACTATGGTACATATTACCTATTAAGGCTGAGAAATGCTATTCGTGGAGGTGATCTAGCATGTGTGGAGTAGGGAGTAGGTATCTCTCAATTATGAGAGTATATTTCCAATCGTTTATATAATTTTAATCTCGACAGGTCTCGTTAGACCCTAACTTGTTCAGTGTCATAATTAAAAAATAAAAAAAATACCAGAGTGCAGAAGAAAACAAAAATATGTTGATCAACTGCATTAAAACTGTTAACAATGTATTATTCTTCATAATAATTTTAATACATTTATCTGTGTGCAAATTCTAGCATAAGATATGCTCTTTACAACGAATGCTATCCAACAAAATCATTAGGCTAAACTCAGTTGATAAAAATTCTTGACATATGAAACAAGAAGAATCCAAATAATAATGTAGGAAAGAATTCAGACTCATCGATATTCTTGAAGTTCTCCTGTTGCTTCAAGGTTCCTGGAACTTTTCCAGTTTCTAAAGGGAAAATTCTCTCATACTCTCATCTCTAATGCATTCCTCTGTGAATTACAACTTCTCTGCAGCTGAAATAGCTTACCCTTGACGATAAAGAGGTAGATAAATGCTCATACAGTTATTGAATGCCTTTCATTGCCCTGTAACTGATTAAGAAGCTGACCTGTTTAACTCTCGTACGAAATTCTCGAGGTATCTTTCATTTAACTTGTCTTCCACAATGAGTCCTTAAGTGATTTGAAAACTAAAACTGATAGCAGAGAGTGAATTTTCTAGCTGACTTCTAAGATGCTGGTAATTCATCTTTCTCCATGTGACTGGTAAGCATCTTAAGACATTCATGCACTTTCTCTGCCTGTGGATGTTTCATATCTTCTGCAAAGAAGGAATGGATCTTCTTCTCAATCTCAATCCAGCTACACCCAGGGTTCTTCTTCAACCCAAGCGCTTTCATCTTTAATCTCACTTGTCGTACCTCATCCCATTTATTAACAGATGCATACCTATTTGATAAAACAATATAAGTTGATGGATCATCAGGATCCTTCTCTACAAGCAATCTTGCAACTCTCTCCCCCAGTTCTGTATTTCCGTGCAGATGACATGCTGAAAATAGCATGCTTAACAATCCAACATCGTCCTTAATATCTGGGGTGTTAAGTAGAATCCCATAAGCTTCATGTAATCTTCCAGCACGTCCAAGAAGATCAATCAAGCATGAGTAGTGCTTGATTCTAGGTTTAATACCGTACTCGGAGATCATTTGATTGAAATAAAGACAACCTTCATTGACCAATCCGGCATGGCTACAAGCTGATAACACTGCAAGGAATGTAACAGTGTCTGGTTTGACATTGATTTGCAGCATTTCATGAAAAAGCTTTAAAGCTTCTAAAGCTTGACCATGAGACCCGTAAGCAGTGATCATTGAAGTCCACAAAACAAGATCCTTCTCAGGTAATTTTTGGAAAACATTAAATGCTTGATCTACAGCACCACATTTAGCATACATGTCGAGGAGAGCCCCATCACTATTTCATTACTTTCTAGCTCACTCTCAACGATATACTTGTGGATCTCTTTACCCTTGTCAAGGGCTGCTTGAAAAGATAGAAGTAATATTGAATATATTGGAATAATATTATTGAGAAGTTTAAACGGGTATTTGTACAGAGAACAAACTAACTACTCCCTATAAGTCTGGGACTATGAGCTGTCTAACTAAGTATTAGGCAATACAATAGGAAAGAAAATATACAACAAATAGGAAAGATAATTAACACATTCTTATCTTCTAACACTCCCCCTCAAGTTGGAGAGTGGATATCTTGAACTCCCAACTTGTGAACCATCGGAACAAAAAACTCTTTCCCCAAAGGCTTTGTCAGGACATCTGCCAGTTGATGTGCAGAATTTACATACTTTGTAGTTACCGAACCATCTTGAATCTTGTCCCTAATGTAATGGCAATCCATCTCTATGTGTCTAGTTCGCTCATGAAAAACTGGGTTGGCTGCAATGTGTAGAGCGGCCTTGTTATCACAATACAACAAAGCAGGTCCATCATGTGAGAGTCCCAAATCCTTCAAAAGATATCGAAGCCATGTCAACTCACAACAGGCTCCTGTCATTGCACGATATTCTGCCTCAGCGGAAGAAGTGAAACTGTTTTCTGTCGTTTCGACCTCCATGATATTAATGAAGGTCCAAGAAAGACACAATAACCCGTAGTAGACCTCCTAGTAAGTGGGCAACCCGCCCAATCCGAGTCACAGTAAGCTCTCAACTTGAAATCACTATTCGAAGAGAAAAACAGACCTTTGCCAGGAGCCCCTTTTAGATATCTAACGACCCGAAGAGCTGCCTCCATATGTAGTTTCCGAGGTTGGTGCATGAATCTACTCAGGACATGTACCGTATATGTAATATCAGGCCTGAAAACAGTCAATTAAATCAACCTGCCGACTAATCTTCTGTACTGAGTTGAATTTTTAAGCAAATCACTATTATCTGATAATTTCATGCCTCGTTCCATAGGAGTATCAATGGGAGCTGCACCTAACAGTCCTGCATCCGTAATGATTTCTAACGCATACTTACGTTGAGAAATAGAAATTCCATTCTTAGAAGTAGAGACCTCAATGCCAAGAAAGTACTTCAAATTACCAAGGTCTTTGATACGAAAATTACTATGCAGGAATTTCTTAGTTTCAACAATGCTAACAGGATCATTCCTAGTAATTAAAATATCATCAACATATATCAAAAGAGCAGTAAAAGACTTGCCTTGTTTTCTGGTGAACAAAGAATAATCAGCTCGAGATTGTATATAACCAGCGGAACAAATGGCCTCTGAAAATTTGGCGAACCATTGGCGAGAAGCCTGCTTCAACCCGTACAAGGACTTGTGAAGGCGGCACACTAGGTTATTCTCCCCCTGTCGCTGAAGCCCCGGCGGCGGAGACATGTATATCTCTTCAGACAATTCGCCATGGAGGAAAGCGTTGTTGACGTCCAATTGGTGAATGGACCAGCGGTTAGAGGCAGCCAATGCAAGCAAACAACGAACAGAGATTATCTTGGCAGTGGGGGAAAAAGTGTCCTGATAATCAACACCCTCCAGCTGAGTGAAGCCTTTGGCGACTAAACGGGCCTTGTACCGCTCGATAGAACCATCGGAACGATGCTTGATTTTAAACACCCATCGACAGCCAATAGGAGACTTACCGGCTGGAAGAAGGACGAGAGACCATGTCCCGTTGGCTTGAAGAGCCTGCAATTCAGAGTTCATGGCTTCTTGCCATTTAGGATGAGCAGCAGCCTCTGAATAAGAACTAGGTTCGGCAACTGCACTGATTTGAGTAATAAAATTCTGATGTGCAGGTGTATATCGATGATAAGAGACAAAATTAGCCAGCGGATATCTCGTATCTTTAGTCGGACCGGGCAGCAAGGAGGACGATTGGGTGGAGGAAACAGTGGAGCAGACATAATCGCTAAGCTTGGCTGGTGAACCGGCGTGACGGCTGGATCGGCGGAGAGGAGCTGGGTCGGGTGGTTGAGCTGGGTCGGTGGAGGAGGGAAGGGAGGTAGGTTGCGGAAGTGGAGAAGAGGTAGGCGTGTTTGGGTCAGGTGAGACGTTTGGAACTGGTGGCGTGAGTGGTTGAGGGGATGCGTTTGGATCAGGTGGCATGTGTGGGTGAGGAGGGTCTGTGTGGGGAAGAGATATGGCTGAGTTATGGTCAAAAAAAGAAGAAAAATTAGGAACCAAAAGAGGAATTGGTCCTGGACGAGTGGATAGACCCGAAGAAGGAGGTGATTTAGATAGGGGCTGGGTAGCAGCATAAGGAAAGACAGACTCGTGAAATTTGACATCGTGACTAGTGAAAATCTTTTTGGTCGACAAATCAAATAATTTGTAAGCTTTTTGACCAATATGATATCCAACAAAGACTGAGGGTATGGAACGATAGTCAAACTTATGAGACGTATGAACATTAGCGACATAAGCCAAACAACCAAAGACACGTAAATGAGAAAAAGAAGGCGGTTTAGAATAGAGAAGTTCGAAAGGTGTTTTGAAAGATAGAACTGGAGAAGGAAGTCTATTGATTATGTGCACAGCAGTGATAGCACATTCTCCCCAAAATTGGTTAGGGAGACGAGCCTGAAATTTCAAAGCTCGAGCCACCTGTAATATGTGACGATGTTTGCGTTCTACAACCCCATTTTGTTGAGGCGTATAAACACAAGAATGTTGAAAAACGACACCATGATCAGAAAAAAAAGAACGAAGAGATATAAATTCTCCACCATTGTCACTACGAAAAATCTTAATGTGAGACTCAAATTGTGTGAGAACATAATTAAAAAAACGTATTAAAAGCGATTGAGCCTCATTTTTGTGTCTCATTAAGAAAATCCATGTGAAACGAGTATAATCGTCAACAATAGTAAGAAAATAAAAAGCACCAGACAGAGAAGAGTGTCGATAACGACCCCAAATATCACAATGAATTAATTCAAAAGGTTTTACAGAAGAAATAACACTAGGACTAAAAGGTAAACGACTCTGCTTAGCCAAAGGACAGATAGGGCAAGATTATTGGACTGAACCGACAAATTAAAAAAATTCTTCGCTATGAAACTCATACGAGATGGTGACACATGACCTAAACGATGATGCCAGAGGTTGGTGGAGGATAAGGCGAGGTAGCAAGTTGGTCGATCTGTGGGTTAGGAAGTGTTTGTGTTGGATTTCTGTGTTGTCAATGCCACCAAATAATATAGTCCGTCACGTTGTTTACCCAAACCAATCATCCTCCTCGTAGCCAGATCATGCAAAACACACCAATAAGGGAAAAAAGTTATTGAACAATTCAGGCCTCTTGTCAGACGACTAACAGACAACAAATCAACTTTGAATGTAGGTACACATAGCACATTATTCAAATAGTAAACTGAATTTAAAGGCAATGATCCTTTCGCAACAATTTTAGTCTTGTCTCCGCTTGGCAATAATACAGGAGGTAGTGAACAATTATTCTTTGTGCGGAAAAATAATTTCGGTGAGGAAGAAATATGATCTGTCGCTCCGCTATCAATGATCCAACTGCGGGAAGCGATTTTAGACAAACCTGGCTTAGAGACGGCATGTGCTTGAGATGTAGATCCTTCATTCTTGGTGTCAAGAAGTGATAAGAGTTGTTTTAACTGGGCCTCTGAGATTCCAACAACAGGACTGCTGTCCTCTTTAGAAAGACAATAAGAAACGTGATTTGCTGCTGGTCTAGTATTGGGATGGAAACGTTTTGAGCCTGTAAACTTAGCCTTTGGATGGCCTGCTGGATACCCATGTAATTCGTAGCAAGTCTGAACCCAATGCCCCAATTCACCACAATGTGTACAATGAGGACGACCCCTTCCAATACCTGTTCGTTTCCTGTCCTGATCTGGTCGGCGACCACCACTGAAATTTTCTGGGGATTTATCTTGCCATCTGAAGTTGTCGAACTTTCTTTTACCAGCTGATGAAAAAAATCTGCTGTTATTGCCTCGAACAGCCATGGCAGCGGTACCATTGGAATCATCTGCAGCGTGTGTTGAACTCAGGAGACGCTGTTTTTCTTCTTGCGTGACAGAGGAATATGCTTGGCGAACCGAAGGTAGAGGGCTCATCAATAGGATTTGTCCGCGGATACCACTGTAAGAATCATTCAACCCCATCAGGAATTGCATCAATTTATGCTGATCTTGCTGTGTGCCATGTACTGCATCGCTATAGGAACTTAGTTCATCCCAAAGGCCCTTTAGTTTTGTGTAATAAGCAGAGACCGAGAGATGCTCTTGTCGAAGATAGGCAATGTCTCGCTGAATCTCGAAGATGCGAGGTGCGTTACTTTGAGAGAATCGCTCACGAAGGTCTTCCCAAACCTCGTTAGCGGTGGTGTAGTAGATGACACTATCTGAAATTTCCGGACTGAGAGTGTTAACGATCCAAGAATGGACCATATCATTACATCGAGACCAAGATGCATAATTTTCAGGATTTGTTGTCTTTGAAGGTGCATTGATTGAACCATCGACGAAACCGAGTTTGTGTTTGGAATTTAAAGCCAAAGTCATAGCCCTTTTCCAAGTAGAATAATTGTCTCCATTCAAGGGTTTGGAAATCAAAACCAAACCTGGATGATCTGAATGATGAGTGAAATAGGGGTTTGAAATATTCGATCTTGAAGAATCCGCAGTAGAATCGACCATATCCTTACCAGGAACAGAAGGAGTTGGCGGTATGTTATCATTGGCCATGACTGAAAGAGAGAGAGGGATGCTACACGGCAGAGGAAAAGTGCAGCGGAAAAAAGGGGATCTTTAATCAAGCTCTGATACCATGAAAAGATGGAAGTAATATTGAATATATTGGAATAATATTATTGAGAAGTTCAAACGGGTATTTGTACGGAGAACAAACTAACTACTCCCTATAAGTCTGGGACTATGAGCTGTCTAACTAAGTATTAGGCAATACAATAGGAAAGAAAATATACAACAAATAGGAAAGATAATTAAAACATTCTTATCTTCTAACACTGCTAGATGTGAACAAGCTGATAAGATACTAGTGAATGTTACAGCATCTGGTTTTACACTGGTTTGTTTCATGTCTTCATGGGTATTGAGGGCTTTAAAGTAATCACCTACTGTGACATATCCTGAAATCATAACATTCCATGAAACTACATTTGTCTTCATCGTCTTGTCAAAGACATTTTCAGCTGAACTAACACATCCACATTTGAAGTAAAGATCAATAAGTGAGCTATTAATAAAGATATCAGTCTGTATTCTGTTTCTAATAATATACCCATGTAGGAATTTTCCATGTCCAAGTTGAGCTGATCTTGAAGAAGACATTATTATGCTACTTAAAGTAGTCACTGTGGGTTTAATTCCTTCCAAATGCATAGTCCTAAAAAGTTCAATGCATGATTTGCTATCGCCTTTTGAACTGTATGCCCCAATCATTGAATTCCAAGCAACCACACTCTTAACTGGTGTTTGATCAAAAACCTCTCTAGCCATCTCTAAACAACCACATTTTCCATTCATGTCCACGAGAACAGAGCTTACATAACTATCAAAAACAAACCCATCTTTAACATAATCCTTATGGATCTCCTTCCCTCTTTCCAAATCCAAAAGCCTCGAACACGACGAGAACAATTGTCAAGGTCACCGAATTAGGCTCAAACCCAGAATCCCTCATTTTCTTAAACAATTCCATTGCTTTCTCAGCCTGGCCATCTTGATAATAACAAGAAATGACTGTATTCCAACTTGCCACGTCTCTCTCAGACATTTCATCAAACACCTTGATTGCATACTCAAAACTTGTGACATTTTGCATACATCCCCACCAGAGAGCTCGAAACAACAACATCCAATCCAAACCAGTTTTTATCAAATGGGTATGTATCATTTTTCCATAACCAACTCTACCCAATCCACCACAAGCCTTTAACACACTTGGGTAGGCGAAACTATCTGGTTTCAAAAAAGGGTTTTGCAGTAACCTATCAAAGAGATCAAGAGCTTCAAAAAAACATATAGTTCTTGGTGTAAGCAGCCAGGAGGCCGTTCCATAAAGAGAGGTCCAATGGGTTCTCTATGGTTCTAAAAACAAGGTTTGCAGAGTCGTAGTTTTGGCAAGAGAAATAGAGGTTGATGAGGCTCTTGCAGAGGACGATATTGTTTTATAGGCCTTGAATAACTATCTTTTGATGAATGAGTTTGGCTCGTATCAATGATTTAGAACCACTACCACTGCATGTTCTCAAGAGAGATAATAGCTTAGTTGTGTCCATTCAAGCAAGATACAGTGATAGAATTTTCAGAGAGTTTTCGGGAATTAAGCCACCATTGAAGTGGGACAAATTCAAAGGTCCACGTTAATGTTATTTACACTTTGCAGTAACCAAAGATTACACTTTTGAACCAGAGAGCGAACTAGCCAATTTGAAGAGTTTACTTTTGCTCACCCCTCGTGAAAGGGGTGAGCATTACCCCCTAATAAATGGATGATACGTGTCCATCCTAAATGGATGACACGTGTCTACAGAGAGGGTAATTTGTCCTAAGAGATAATAATGTTTGGACAAATTTACTCCCTCCATAAACACTTCATTCATTTAAGAGAAGGGTAATACTCACCCCTATTGAAGGGGGTGAGCAAAAATGGACTCTAATTTGAAGCTAGAAAAACATCAATTTTTATAGAGAACATTTTTGCTCACCCACCTTCAAGGGAGGTAAGCATTACCCCCCTCCTGTATGGATGATATGTGTCCATGAAGGAGGTAAATTTATCCAAACATGATTATTTTTTGACAAATTTACTCCCTTTATGGACACATGTCATTTATGCAGAAGAGGGGTAATGCTTAAAGGGGGTGAACAAAAATGGACTCATTTTTATGTAAGGATAATAATAATAATAATAATAATAATAATAATGCTTTAAATATAGGGATATTATCATAAGGAATCAATTCAACTGTCAAATTTTGGTGTTCTAATTTGTGTCCAACCAACCAATCAAATTATGATATATATGCATATTTATGGAAGCAGTTAAAAATAATAATAATAATGTTTTAAATATAGGGATATTATCATAAGGAATCAATTCAACTGTCAAATTTTGGTGTTTCAATTTGTGTCCAACCAACCAATCAAATTATGATATATATGCATATTTATGGAAGCAGTTGAAAAAAAAAGTTAAATATGCACACATGTCCCAATTTGGTTGGTTGGTTAGACATAAATTGAGATACCAAAATTTGACAACCGATTTGAATTCTTATCATAATCTTCCGTGGCATTTACACTATTGGTCAAAATCTCCCATTTAGTTTTGAATAGAGATCATTTGCCGAGTTTATTTTTATTCTGTCCTATGTATTATAGATGCTTTGTTACTCGGGATTGGAATACCACGTGTTGTCTACTTGGGGATAAAATCTTCCATGATCCGTTACATTGATATTGGTGAGACGGAGACAGACCCAACGGGAAGACTTACATTTGGCATAATATGTGAGTTAATATACCCTACCAATCAAATTTCACCACGTGGTTAATTTTACAAACCAAATAAAAAAATCTCCCGATTCATAATTTTAGCTTTTCTCTCTGCAGCAAAAGCTTCTCTTTCTCTTGCAATATCGCAATATCTCATTATCATCTTTGTCTCATCGTCTCTATGTACCCATTAAATAAATATTTCATATTCTGTATTTGGGTATTAAATTTTTTTTTTTTACTTTTATTAATCTGAAACATAAAACAATATATTTTGAACATAGCAAAATTTGGCGTGGGTCGTGGAGGGAAGAGGCAGTGGTGGTGAGATCTCCAATATTGGAGATTTGAGAATTTTTGTTGATTTGGTGGTATAGATCTCCAATGGAGATTTCAAGTTTTTGTTTAAGAATGAAGTAGATGTTGTTGAGAATGAGATTGAGAAGAAAAAAAAATGTTGATGATGGTTGGAAGAAGAAAAAAATTGAGATCTGGGTTTTTCAAAAAAAAAAAAATAAAGTTCTCTGAGTGTGAAGAAAATTGAAGAATAAGAAGATGCACATATTTGTCAAAAAGGTAAAAAAGCTTTTATTTTTATTTTTATTTTTAATTTTAATTTTTGTTCTTAAATTTGTGACGTTTTTAATCTTGTGTACTTTATATTGATGATGATTGTACAAGGAAAATAAAAATGGTTGATGGTTGACGGTAGACGGAAACAAAACAAGAGCAGCTATGAACATAGCAGAAGTAAAGAGCAGATGTTATGGAGAAATCTGCAAAGATGTAAAGAGATAGGAGAGAGGTGAAATGAGGAAATTTCTAATGGGGCAATATTGGTGTTGGATTTGTAAACTTAACGACATGGCAAAATTAATTGGTCGAGTATAACAACTCACATCTTATGCTAAATGTCAGTCTTTCATTAGACCCGTTAACAAGACCCGCCCCGACTCCTATCTTGAGTATGGGGGAATTCTGTTAAGTTCTTATGTTTTTATTTCTCTTGTAGGCTTGAGTTTGAAATTTACAAACTTAAACGCCTACGTACCCTACACTTAATAGGGATCAAAGCCCTTGTAGTTCATTTAACTTTATACTTACCAACGAAAATACAATATGAAAATTATTAGCTATTGAAAACTTTTCTGAATTTCTTTCTAAATTCTGTATTTCTTAGGCTAAACTAAAATCCATCGAGCACATTTCACTATCTCATTCTAAATTTTGCATCTCTTCCAGAAATAAATCTACTATGTAGAAAACTATTCTATATCTGTTTTCTATTCTCATTTTGAAACTGTATCTCTTTTTGTATTTCTTTATAGAACTGTATCTCTACCTGAAACTAATCAGGATATGTAATTCAAGCCGATAACTAACTAATTTTCTTTTGTAAAATAAAACACATTTTTCTGTACATAATATATAATATAATAAAGACATTTTCTGATTTTATAAATAACATTTCTGCTTTAAAATTGATATTCTTATAATTTTTTCTCTACTGATCATAGTCAGTATATACGTATAGTCTGAAAACTCTTTACCAAAGTAGTATCCAGGGGAATATCTCACGTATGTGGCAAAACATCTCAATACACACGCAGAGTAGGGGGAAATACATAATCTCAAATACACGTCGATATCTGATCGATCGTTCAGAGTAATATATATATATATATATATATAATCTCATATACACACTGATCAAACGTGCAGAGTAATCTCATATAAATGGCGATATACCGCATATGCAGAGTAATTATCTCACATACACATGTAAAGAAGCCCCAAAAGCCACTACACGTGCAAAGAAGCCCTAAAAGCTTATAATTTGTATATAATCTGTTGGGGAGGGTATATAATCTGATATCTTAAAATCTGATTAATCTTTTAAAAACTCTTTTCTGAAAACATAAATAAATATCCCATTTTTTTTTTCTTTTCTGAAAGTCTCATAAAACACATAAATCTGAAAATCAGGAAAACTTTATAAAAATCTTGTAATCTTTCTAAAAATTTAGAAATCCATCTGGATTTCTAAAAATCTATTTGAAAATCTGTAAATTTGACAATCTAGAAATCTTTATGAAAATTTGGTACAATGGAAATCTACGCATTTCTTAAAACATCTCAAATTATCTAGAAATCTGTTTTCTAAATAAATGAATAAATTATTTATTGATAATAATTCTCTAAATACTTAATCTAACACATTATTCTAAAATAAATAACTTTTAATAAAAGTATCCACTCACATTGCTCTGTTCAAATCTGTTCTGGGACTGGATTCCCTTCTGGATTAATCTATTTCTAGATCCTCGCTGAATCCAATATACTGAACATATCTCTACAGCTGCACCATGTATCATCATCTTCTTCTCACTGTCTCTCGGCTAACACCTCTCCTTCTTTTTTTCTGATTGGGTCTTTAAATCTCTCTCTGATATTTCTGTCTCAATATTTCTCAGCTTCACTCATCTGTTTCTTCTTCCTTTTTATTCTTTCCTTTCTTTCTCTCTTTACCCAACCGAAATCTGCTTCTCTCTCCTGCATATTTCTGTCTCTTTCTAGCTATCTCTCCCTCTCACGCTCACACACATCTCCTTTCTTTCTTCTTTCTTTTCTTCATTTCTTTCTCTGATTCGCTGATTTATCTCTTTTATTTTCTGATCTCTCTCTAATTCTCACTCTCAATCTCCTGCCTCTCATCTTTCTTTCTTTCTTCTTCTTTCTTTTTATTCTTCTCCAAGCTCCACCGCCTGACTTCTTTCTTCTCTCTTGACATCCTTTCTTTTTATTCTCTCTGGTTTCTATTTTTTA
Organism: Acer negundo; assembly: GCA_035582765.1. Taxonomy (NCBI): domain Eukaryota; kingdom Viridiplantae; phylum Streptophyta; class Magnoliopsida; order Sapindales; family Sapindaceae; genus Acer; species Acer negundo. The sequence goes on from CM069233.1 coordinate 9,064,111, forward strand.
TAGATCACGAAATCCGCTTCTCTTTTGTTTCAATTTCTATTTCTCCTATTTCTTATTTTATTCTTTATTTTATCCTGCCACTCATCACCATATCTTGCCACCTATCACCAAATTTTCCACCTTTTACCCGCTGCTGCCACCTGCCAATATTTTGCCTCTTCAACTTATTTTATTATGGTTTAATATTAAAAACATCCCCTTACCTTTGAACTATTATTGGATGTCTAGATAAAAATTCTTTTATTTCAAAAACACCCCTAATGGACCAACAAAAAATGCTTTATTTGGTAAGATTCAGAGGGTATAATGTTCAATTAATATAATTGAAGCTTAAATACGGACATTATAGACTTTTTAACATCAAAAATCGATCAATTGAATCACTAATTGTTAGTCCATAGGGGATGTTTCTGAAATAAAAGCATTTTTAGTAAGATATCCAATAATAGTTCAAAGATGAGGGGAGGTATTTAATATTAACCCTTTTATTATTATTATTTTTAATCTTCAAACTTTTCTTCACAACGGTGAATGCTTGTCTCGAGTTTGGATTTGGAATTGGGCCTGGGTCATGTATTTTATTTCAAATTAATTTTAAATAATTTTATTTATTTTTACAAAAAAGTTATCTTATTTTAATAATTTTTTAACTAAATATAATTTAAAATAATTTTAATTTTTTTAATTAACTGATTTAAAAATTAATTTAATGTAATTTTCTATCATGTTTATTATTATATTCATATTAATGCACTAGTGTCTACAAGTGAAACTAATATTCATTTAAAAACTAAGAGTAGGAAACAACAACAAACAAAGAAGAAATTGAATAAAGAATAAATTAATTGAGGAATTAAAGAAATTGAAATTGAAAATAAATAAATAAATAATTTTAACCAAATTTAATTTAAAATAGTTTTATTTTTCTTTTCTTTGAATTGATTTAGAATGATTTTATTTATTTAAAAATTAATTTAATATAATTTTATATCAATCTCTTACAAAAGACAATTATTTTTATCCAATCCGTACTGCACAAAATATATCACAATACTAATTTAGTTTAGTCAAATCCAATCCAATCCCATAAAAATAATCCAATTCTATCCAATCCAATCTCATGCACCAAACACAGCCTTAGAGCAGGTGGGCAGCGTTTGGTGAGGTTGCATTCGGTGCATGGGATATGATATAATTACTTTCATTGGATTTAATTGGTTATGATTGGACTAAAATTAGTGTTGTGATATGTTTGGTATTGTATGAGATTAGATTAAAATAGTCTTATCCCTTGTTTGGTGTGATATGAGATTAGATATATATTTTTTTATCATATATTTAATAGTGTGAAATTGATTAATATTAAATTAAATTAAATTATTTTTTAATGATTAAATTATTTAAATATTTTTTATTAATTAATATTCAATATTTTTAAATATTATAATATGATATATTAAGTAAATATAAAATTTTAAATTTACATAAAAAAAAATAAAATAAAAGAAGGAGAATTTTTTAAAAAAATATGGGACTAAATAGTCACACCTCACTTGGATAAATTGGTTGTATAGAATTAAACCGGTTAAAATAATTATTTAAATTAAATATTTAAAAATAATTTAAATATTTAAAACAAATTTTAAAGAAAATAATATTTTTTTTATATGTTAAAAATTGAAAATTATTATTATGAAAATGTTTAAAATAAAATATTTTATTAATTATTAAAATATATTTATATTTTAATCACATAAAAATAAAATAAATTGAAAATAGAAAAAATAAAAAATAAAAATAAAATGTTGGACTAATTTTAGTCTCACATTGGTGGGATAAGTTGTTTGCATAGAATTAAATAATCCCATCCCATACAAGTAACAAACATAAGATATAGGACTAAAATTAATCCTCTATCCTATACAATGTAACAGTGGTCATTATTTCCCCTATAGTTCACACCCTTCGACATTATCACCATTACCGTTAAAAAAAAAAATAAAAAAAATAATAAAAAAAATAATAAAAAAAAAACCCTAAAAGACCTTCTACCGTTAGATATTTCATAAGAGATTTTAAATCGGTAATTAAGAGTAAAAAGTTTAATTAAAATTAATTTAATAAAATATTAAAATAAAAAATGAATATGTTTTGACAAAAAATAATATAATTGTAAAAAAAATTCACCAAAAGAAAAAAAAAAAGGGTAAAAATTAAAAAAAAAAAATTCCTCACAATCTCACTCTGTCTCTCTAAAAAAAATTTAAATCTCTCACTTCTGTCATCTTCGCACATTTTATCAGACTTGTCTCTCTCCCATTCTCTCATCTCAGACTCGTCTTTTTTTTAGGGCTCCCTGTTTGCACTGATCGGCATGAAATGAAGAGTTCGAAACTACCACAAATAGGGGCCACCTCTATCTTCTTTCCCCCTTTTTTTTCTCTCTCTATTATATTTGTGTTGAGTGTTGTGTTGGGTTTTTCTACCACAAAATTAAATTTAAATAAAACTATAGTTTTATACTGTTTTAAAATAATTTTAAAACTATGATTTATTTATTATTTATATTTAAGAATCTTAAAAAAATATAAATTATAAACCTAGGTGGGATTATATGAATCCATCAAATTGGTGGGGTTCTTTAAGTGATAATTACCTTAGTAGCCACTTATTTGGTCATATGCTATCAAAATAACTATTATATAGAAAATTCGGTTCAAAATAGCCATTAGAGGCAAAAAGTGTGACGGAAATAGCCTTTCATAGGGAAAATTATTCTAATAGCCACCCATTTGGTCAAATGCTAGCTATTCTAGTGGCCACCCATATTAATTTTGTAAATAGAATTAATCAATAGAAAATTCAAAAAAAAAAAAATTCTAGCAAAAGTTGTTGTTTTTTTTTTTTTTTTTTAAAGAAAATTTTTAAAATTTAAAATGATTACAAAATTTTTTTCTTCAATTGTCCATTATTGTGATGGACGGTTGGAGATTAGACAAATGTTTTTTACAAGAATTTTTTATCCAAAAAAAAAAAAAAAAAACCAAGTATGAATTTTGTACAAGTTTTTACTGTTTTTTTAATTACAAGATTATCTTTTATTTTTATATTTTGATAACCATGGGTAATTTGTAACGGTTCATGTAAGGGCTATTATGATGCAAAGTTTTGTCTTTTAATGAATTTCTAATGTTTTTTTTTTTTTTTGTTTTTGTTTTTTTTTTGTTTTTGTTTTTTTTGTTTTTTGTTTTTTTTTTTTTGCTTTTTTTTTTGTTTTTTTTTTTGAAATATTACAAGAATTAGGGATTTGAGGAGGGGGACAGACTAAAACCTACAATCTCATAGAATAGATGTGAGGAGCAAACCACTGAGTCAACCTCATATTTTTTTTTTTTATGAATTTCTATTGTTATTTTTTTTTGGAAGTATTACAATGTTATATAAATTCAGGATTTTTCTAGAGAAGGGGGAGGACGAGGAAATATGGGTTTTTGTCACATTTTTAGCTGTTTTAAAACTATCACCACTTTAATAACTTATGTTTTAAAGGAAGTAATTAAATGACTTCCAAAAATACTCTTACTTTACTCTATTTTTTATTTACTTTTCAAATTTTCTTTTTTTGATTTTATTCTTCATCTTCTTCATAGAGGCCTGTTTAACAGACCTCAAATGGAGGTCAAAATCAAACAAAACCAACTTCATAACATTATCATTGCATCTTCATTGGATTAGTTTAGTGGTGCTACGCTGACGCACTCAAGGCTTGAGCTCCTCGCTAAGCTCGCGATGGTCTAGTTGTCGGGTTAGCTCACGGGGAGGGGGGGGGGGGGGGGGGGGGTAACGCCCCATGATATTTTTCTCTCGTTTTTTTTTTTTTTGGTTTTGAATATTCTATTGTTAAACACGAGAAATAACAACAAAACAAAAACAGAAGAGCACAGAACAACAACCCAGTATTTCCGAGACTTTGTGTTTGTGATTGCTTTTCAAGACTTCTGGGTTGTTGTTCTATGCTCCTTTGTTTCTGTTCTGTTCTGTTCATCTTCCCCAACACTTAATCCCCAATTCAAAACCCTTCATTTTCAGAGAAAGTTACATACTCTGTTTTTTTTTAAGAGAAATCAAAAGTCGCTATTGTGTTTAGCTGTGGTCGTCGACGGCGATGTATGCGTGTTCATGGTTCACCGTCGTCACCGGTGTATGTGTGTTCGTTGATTCGCCAGTTCCACCTCCGTTGATGGATGATTTTGAAAGGAAAAAGAAAAAAATCAAAATGTTGAAGAAGGTTACTGTGGGGGGCATTTTTTCCCGTTCATCATATTTTGTGCCTTTTAAACATAAGTTATTAAAATGAAGACAGTATTGAAAAGCCACCTCCAAAAAGTACTAAAAATTTTTTGAACTTGGGGAGGACTCACCTGCAACCTCGTGGTACAGATTGAAAAGCCACCTCCAAAAAGTACTAAAAATTTTTTGAACTTGGGGAGGACTCACCTGCAACCTCGTGGTACAGATGTGAGGAGATTTACCATCGAATCAACCTTATTTCGTCATTTCTAATGTTATTTATGAACCCTTGAATGTAACAAATTTATTATTTAGTAAATACTTTTATTAGAAATTAATTCTTAATGCTTCACTAAATATAAATGTTTCGTATGAACTTAGTTTACATAAAAAATTCACATGGAAGCTACACATGACTTTCTGTTAACAGGAAAATATCAGAGGGGTGAAATTCCAATTAACACAATATGTATATTATAAAGATAGAAGAACAATACTTTTTATTGATCAATCGAAATACAATAACATGATACAATGGTGATTCATGTGTGCGTTTAAGTATGAGATTTCTGACAAATAGGCAATGGTGAACTCGTGCTAGTTGATAAATGGAAAAACTCTAATCAACTCGGATACCCTTTCTTTCGAGAGTCTTCCAACATTTATAGGTCCCTTTTCTTGTTGTTCACTCTATTCATTTAGTCAATCAATTTATCAATGAAAGGAACGTTGATGGTGGCTTCATTTAGGCGCAGGAATCATCCTAAAATAAGTGATTTGTTTCCCCTTTTGGCGATATTGACAGAGTTAACCAATCCCATTTTAAATGGAGTTTACAAATGGCAAGAAAAGGCCAACTTTCCTTGTGTTTAGATGTTATTACATGATGCTCTTTTTGTAATGTGGCTCTGATCCCTTGGTATATCGGTCCATTCTTCCTTGACAGCCTTCTATTTTGACGTATTGAAAACTCATTTGTTACAATGATCCCTATTGCTTGGTAGACTGGTTTTAGGAGGGAATCGCGATACCGGGGTACTACGCACTGTTAGGTCGTGGCACCGGTACTCTTTATGTATCAGGGAACCGGGAGGGTATAGTGACGGAGCCTTCTGGACCTCAACTTCAATGCTTCCTGGTACTTAGGGATCTGGGTGATCTCGATCCTGATTCACAAACAACGTGCATGGATAGACTGGTTCTTGCTTGCACGAGGGGTAGCCAGATGCTCCCTGTATCATCCTTTTACTTAATGTGGTCTTTGATAAGAATGGAAAATTCTTCTTTGGACCCCTGCCTTTTTAGGCAGTTAACACTATCGTTTACAAAATTTGCATTAAATCACACAAATTTATGGTTCTGCTATACATATTAATTTGAACCAAAGTAAGAGAATATATAGTTTACTTTAGTTTTATGAATTTAATGAAAGTGTTGCAAGTCTAGCATTTTGTTAAAATATGAGATTCGAGCGCATGATAATCCATACGTGTGAAATACCGACCAAATTTCCCTATTATTTTTCTCCACTCGATTTCTATTTTTGAGTGTCAGTGACTTATATGCACATAGTTTCCATGTCCAATGATTGAATTTGAACCTACTAAAATAGTGTTTATAAGCTTGGTTGTGGCTTGGGGGCTATAGTCAATATGACATGATGTTATCAATCTTGAATCCTCTCTTAACTTTAACTTTTTCCTTACCTTTTTAAAACATCTAATTAGTCGTTGATAAATCTAAATCTATATCTATATAATCGGGTTTGGCTAATTTACTGTTACCAACAATGTTACTATATTATATATATCAATAGTTTACTAAAAATAAGAGTTGTTTTATATGTATTTTTTTGGTTATCTTTTATTTCTTTTCCGTTTCACAAAATCAAGCAGTTTACACTATAAATTGTAAATGAAAGGATAAAAAACGGTCACAATTTGGATTGAAAAGGCTTATATAAGAAAGACATTTGAAGAAATTAGAGATTAAAGGCAGTAATAGATGAATACGGAATTTTTTAAAAACATAAATATGATCAATGTGTTATATTTACAATGCCAGCGCATCGTGCGGGCTACTAACTAGTTAATAGTGGAATCATATCATAATCACTTATTCATTATAATGCATATGTCTTAAGATCATTAAAGGTGAGGAAAAATCCGAGGAAGGTGAATACCAAATTCGATATTATCTCGTGTAAGTACAATTGAACTACAAATTAAATGACATAATAATATAAAAGAATTAAAAAGTTTTAAGAGCATAAAATATACTTAAACAACATAATACAAAAAAGTACACATATTTAAAAAACTAGAACAAAAAACACAAAACAATAAAATATTTAAGGGCTTTCTCCCGTCTTAATTGGAGTCAATATTAGTACGTGATATATATAAGAAAAAACTAGCTTTAACCTATAGCTGTAAATTGGGGCTGGCATGACGTGGCATGGTTTGTACCGTGCAGTTAAATGTGATGTACCGGCCGGTCAACCCACCATTGATTTAATTTTTTTTTTTTTTTAAATGTAATTTTTTTAGGTAAATAATTTTTAAAAAATGTAATTTTTTTAGGGTAAATAATTTAAAAAAAATGTAATTTTTTTTTTAAAATTGCTATTTTATATATATTTTTTAAAAAATTGTATTTACTAAATACACCAACATCTCTTAAGTTTGATATAAATAAAGTTAGAAATGAATTTGATAGATCATAGATGTAGATAATTTAAAATTGTAAAGAAATGAATTTTATATATGTAATGAAATGAATTTTATTTACTTGTTCATATTTTGGTATTACGTACATTACATGATTGTCTTATTAAAAACCTTACCAAGAAAAACCCTACCTAGAAAAACCTAGTGGGATACATACTTGGTAAGGGAAAAAGAGTGCAATCGAATTACAAGTACATGTATAACTCAGTCTTCAACTCTCTCGCTGGTTACTACAGGAACCCTTATCAACGTATAAGTTGGAGAAATTTTGAATTACTTCTTCATCTTACATTTCATGCTACATCTTTTTTCGAGCATGCTCCCAATCTCGAAGGCATGTTAATACCTCTATCATCTCAAGAGTCTAAGAAGTTCTTCTAGGTTCGATTATACGTTCACTTGTGTTGAATGTTTGTTCTGAAGAAACAATGGACACATGGATAATGAGTACGTCACGTGATAGTTGTGATAGCATTGGAAATCTTTTGCTATGGCTTTTCCACCATAACAACATCAAAACTCTGGACATCCTCCTCCCTACCATTGATTGTTTCCAATAGAGAGAACTCAGTTTCAATGTAGTTGTTCAATTCGACATTTTGAGTTTGACTTTGATTAGTTCCAACTAGAGGGTGAGATGAAGATGAAGAACTTGTTGAGCTCCGTTTGGAAGAGTCTTCCATTAGGAGGAGCTTCCAACTACTCTTCAACGAGTGAGTGTCATGTTATTTTGATGGTTGAGTGATTACGCCGCTAAACCTGCGCTTATAAATAACATAAACTTCAAACAACTTATCCCGTAAGTTAGTAAACTGTTCAGTAAAATGTAAATTCAAATTAGTAGCAATATAATAAAGAAAAGTTTGTAAACCAGATAATTTAACCCTAGGATCTAGTACATTGCCTAAGGCATAGAGGAAAGGAATTTTAGACCAATATTTTTAAAATTTTATTTCTATGGCCTTAATTGCGGGGCCTAAAATTTCATCCTCTCTATAAGCGGCAAACATTTAAGATATTTAAAAAATCTAATGAATTACTATTAAAGATGTGGGGTAATAGACTCTGGAAAGAAGTACGATGGAATTGTAAAAAACCTTTAAAAATTTAATAAAAATGGTTGCTAGATACCAATTGATTACCCTTTTTAGAATTATAAAAACCTGTAATAATGTTAGCACAATCAATAGCATTTTATAACATTAAGTAAGTTGAGTTCCACCTTACCGGCATATTTGTTTGGAGCTTACGGGGTCGTATGTTGGATGCGTGACAGTATCTATCAAATTCTCCCAATCTTAGATTAGAGATGCTAATCCAAGAAAGGACATCTCTTATGATCTATATGACCACTTACAACATTCAAACCAGCTTTTACAATTAAATTTTTTATGTTATGTGACATACACACGGTTGGTGGAAGAAATAACCTCCAAGTAGTGGGACATTATTCTATTCAAAAAAGCCAATTGCTCTAGTGTATTATTGATGCATTATCTAATGTCAGATAAATGATGCGACCAGTCATGCTATAATAATTGAAAACAAAAGTAATTGTAAAATAAATATGTTCAGCAGTATGTTCATAATGCATGCAATGAAAACCAAGATTTTTATTTTATTTTATTTTATTTTTTTTTGTAGCTTCCATTCAGAGTCTAAATAGTATTCTGTGACACATATATAGTCCTGTTTAGAATGTGCGTTCCAAATATCGGAAGTTAGTGGAATTGAAATATACAGATCCTGTAATTCAGTGATTAAACTATTTCATGCAGTGTGAAAACATTTTTTCAAATCATTTCTAGTGGTTGTTCTAGAAACAAATTTAAATTGTGGGTTGTATGCAATTTTGATAAATTCTTAATACCACACACTATCATCGAAATTAATTGGTTGATTAGTCTATGCAATATATCGTGCCATACATTCTCTAGCATACATAGAATCGTAGTTCCATGTCGTAACGGACTCGTCTGGGTTCCATTATAGTTGTGTCTGTGATGTAGTATCTACCATACTGTGTACAGTCATGCATTTTCTGTTATGCCTGTCCAAATGTTCCGTTCCGGATGCAGAAGAGGTATATAATTTTTTATAAAATTTACATCATGCCATTTTTTTGTACTTAGCCTTTTATGTATTCCGGGTCAAAACGTTGCCATACTATCAATGTCGTCTTTCTAGAATGTGTGCTTTTCCCTGGGGTGGTGGAAGGACCTACTCCCACTTAGGGACGTAGCCAGGATTGAAGATTAGGGTAGGCTAGAAATTTTTTTTACTAAACATCGACATCACTTAATTAGGAGAACATAGTGAGACGTCACCGTAAAATGTATATTCTAAATAAATACTTTACAAAATTTTATTTTATTTTAAAAAAAATCAAATTAAATTATACGAGAAACATGAAACGCAAATGGGAACAGTAATTAAATTATACAATACTCTTATATTAGTTTGATTCATTCTAAATTTACTAATACAATGTTCTAAGAAATTTAATGAAATTTATTTAACAATATTGTTACTTTGTAAATTTAAAATTGGATTAAATAATAATTGAATTACTCATAAAATCTCATTATCTATATTTAATAATAACCTTAAAATTTCAAAACAAAATAAAATATCTTTTTTAAAAGTAACATAATAAAATATTTAAAGCCATAATATTCACTCAAACATATCTAAATGTTGATGTTGATAAATAGATTGAACCAAGTTTGAAGAATGTGGAAAAATAATTGTTATTACAAAAAAAAAAAAAAAAAAAAAGGAAAGAAAGATTATGTTTTTTAGTCTGACTAGGAATTAAAATTAATTTAAAAATTTTCTTAACTAATTTAATTTTTTTAAGGGGGTTAGGGTAGGCTCAAGCCCACACCAACCCCCACACAGGTCCGTCCCTGCTCCTACTGACGTATTATTAACACTTCCGTGTTGTCCTTGGGTGTCTTGCACACTATCTTCGGACTCGAAAATGTTAAAACCATCATTCTCCATGTTCAATCCGTCCACAAAATTTGGACAATCCATTTCCTACAATATAAATATTAACTCATTAAATTAAAAAAAATGAAGAAAGAAATATTAAATTTAGGCATAACTATTAAATATAAAGTAAGCATAAATATAAAAACTAAGCACAAACATTAAACAGAAAAGTAAGCATAAATATTAAATTTAAAACTAAGCATAAATAATAAATATTAAAGTAAGCATAAATATAAAATCTAAGCATAAATATTAAATTTAAGTTTAAATATTAAATATAAAAGCAATCATAAATATAAAAACTCAGCATAAATATTAAATTTAATTTAAAAAGTAAGCATAAATAATAAATATAAAAGTAAGCATAAATATAAAAACTAAGTATAAATATTAAATATGAAAGTAAGCATAAATATAAATCTAAGCATAAATATTTAAACTAAATATAAATATTAAATAGAAAAACTAAGCATAAATAATGAATATAAAAGTAAGCATAAATATAAAAACTAAGCATAAATATTAAAATTGATATAGAAATGAAATTACCTTTGTAGTTTGTAGAAGAAATGTTGAGACTTGAGAGAATGAGAGTGGAGAAATATTTGGTGGAGAGATTATAGAGTAGATAATTATTGAATTAATGATTATATTAGAGACTGATAGGCTGTAGAGACTAGAGAGAGAGAAAATGAGAATTGAGAGATTGTAGAGAGTGTAAAAAAATTGGAAATAATGGGTATTTATAGGGAAAGTGAAATGAGGGTAAAATGGTAAATAGGTGGGATTTGATTTGATTTGATTTTTTTTTTTTTTTTTTAAATTGGGGCCAACGGTCAAATGGGGGGTAATGGTCAGCCCGCCGTGCCGGCCTAGCTGGCCAACTGTTACCCTCGACACGTGTGCCAGTGTGTCAGGAACCTCGACCCCACCATGCTGGGGCCGGTATACATTGGCGTGCCATGGTACCGAGGTGTGCCAAACGGGCTAAACCCCCTAGGCCCGACCCTTTTTTATAGCTTCACTTTAACCCTATGATGACCCTTTTAAAGATAAAACCGTGAAACACAATAAGCTAAAACAGACAAATACGACGTGGGTGGCGGCCTCGTGCATACGCAACGTGAAAATTTGGCATCAACAAAACTAATAAAAATTAAAATTGATCCACATAATACTAATTAAAATTATTTAATTCAATTTTCTTTCAAAAATATTTTATTATATTTAAAATAAAAAATAATGGAGGTTGTGGAGTCATTTTCATATATTATTTTTTATAAAACAAAAAATTTATTTGGTCTTAATTATTATTATTTTCATTTTATTCATATGCAAAAAAGAATTTTCATATACAAGTTAACATAAAAGTTAATGAAAACAACACACAATGAGTCAATGACTTGCTTGATACAAATTGAAACAGTAGAGACTTTTTTGATACTCAAATACTCGGTGAAACAAAAAGGAAAAAAATGCCTAATTCTTCAAACAGATAGACCAAATTGATATTTAATAACAAGAATGATTTTGATATTCCACTTTCAAGAATACAATGACATTTTTCTTTTCCGGATTGTGATTGTGACAACTTAAGAAGATAAGGGGCTATTCGATACCGTTTTCATTTTCTGTTTTCTATTTTCGTTTTCGGTTTCTGTTTTCTATTTTCTAATTTCCAAGTTTTAAAATACGTTTGGTAGCAATTATTGAAAACGGTATTCCAAGAATGAAAACATTGAAAACATGTTTGGTAGTATACTTAATATTAAAATAGATGTACACAACAACAACAACAATAATAAAAGATAATATTAGTATTATAACTAAAAATATTTTTAAAATTTTTTTAACTTTACAAAATATTACATTTTATTTATAAAAAAATAAAATATTAGAGTGGACATTGTAAAGTATTGAGCCATGACCCATAACCCTTTCAATAATTATAACACATAATTAACTATATTGATAATAATTATACAAAAAAGTTTAATCAATCATAATGTTTATCTATTATTATAGTACGTCATTCTACGATTGTAATGTGATCTCATTCCTAACTAGGTTAAACATTTTTTTTTTAATGTATTGTAAGAGTAAAAATAATGTTGTGGTAGTTAACATATATATTATCAAAAAAATTAAATTAATTAAATTAAATTTTTATTTGTGAAATTAAAAAAAAAACATTATAATAATATATATTTTTTACTAATTTCAAGAAAATTATATCAATAAAAAATATTTAATTTTTTTCATCACTTTATAATTGTAAATTATTAACTATTATACATTATTATTATTATTATTATTATTATTATTATTATTATTATTTTGAAAGTATTAGGGCATTGACATTACTTTTTATTTCCAAGGTGGCGGTTGCTTGGATAAATAGCCAAGATTTGGGAAGTCTTACGACATCCGCTATCTCTTGAGTTTTATGGGTGGCAGTGTTATTCATAATCCCAGGTCCACTAATTCCTTTGTGGATTCTTTGGCCAAAAAAGGAGCTAGTAGAGAGGAAGATATAGTCGTTTGGGGTGATCTATGAGTCTTTTGTTTTGGGTGTGGGGTGGTTGCTTGTTTTAAGCTGGTTGTTGCTGGGTTGTTTGTGCGTGTTTTGCTACAGTTTGGGTGTGGCTGGTGCCTTTTAGTTTGTCTTTGGCACTCTTGGTTTTGGTCTTTGTTGTTTGGTTGCGTTTTCTGTGGCCTGTTTTGGGCTCTGGGTCTGGCTGTTTCTTTGCTGTTTTTTGCCTTTTGGACTTTGAATTAATTACTGTTAAAAAAAAATTACTTTTTTTTTTTATAAATATTTTAAGAACTATTACAATAGGACTGTCGGGACCTACCGAGATCAAACAATACATGTACAGCTCGGATATCTACTCTCATAACGGGAGATAACTACTCCCATAATCTGGGAAGAAAACTCCCCACACATGCTTGTAAAATACGCTTGGTGAGATTTGAACCCCTCACCATTTATATGGAGGAGAGGTGTACTACTAGCTCTGCTAAGAGGTATGTGCATTATTATTATTATTATTATTATTATTATTATTATTATTATTATTATTATTATTATTATTATTGTGTCATGTGGTAAAATATTAGTAGATATATGGATCTGTTATTTTTTTTTATTACAATAATAAAATAAAGCAATGATTATCTCTTTAAAAAAAAATATGGCAAATTGCACTCAATTTTATATCCCACATCGCTAGTGAGTGAGGACCATGGTTTATATGTAAGCCTTGGTCTCTCCTAACTAAGTAGATGCGTTTTGGGCCATGAGTGGAGGATGTTTGCGTGAAGCCCATGATCTAAAGTAAATCCGTGAGGGTGAAGGACGCGTGCGTGAAGCCCAAAGCGGACAATATCTACTTGGTGGGTCTGGGCTGTTACAAATGGTACCAGAGCCTAGTTCGCTACCCGGTGTGGGTGTGGATTTGGATTTGTGATTGTGTTTGGACCTTCACAAGGATACGAGGTCCGAAAGGGGGGGGGGGGTAGATTGTCACATCCCACATCGCTAGCGATTGAGGTCCATGGTTTGTATGTAAGCCTTGGTCTCTCCTAACTAAGTAGATGCGTTTTGGGCCATGGGTGGAGGATGCTTGCGTGAAGTCCGTGATCCAAAGTAAATCCGTGAGGGTGAAGGACACGTGTGTGAAGCTTAAAGCGAACAATATCTACTTGGTGGGCTGGGCTGTCACAAATGGTATCAGAGAAGGCTCGCTACCCAGTGTGGGTGTGGATTGAGATTTGTGATTATGTTTGGACTGTCCGAAGGGGGGTAGATTGTCACATCCCACATCGCTAGCGAGTGAGGTCCATGGTTTGTATGTAAGCCTTGGTCTCTCCTCACTAAGTAGACGCGTTTTAGGCCATGGGTGAATGATGCTTACGTGAAGCCTATGATCCAAAGCAAATCTGTGAGGGTGAAGGACGCGTGTGTGAAACCCAAAGCGGACAATATCTACTTGGTGGGCCTGGGCAAACGCCCAGGCCAATATCTTTCACTTGTGAACTGGATCCAAAGCAAATCCGTGAGGGTGAAGGACGCGTGTGTGAAACCCAAACGGACAATATCTACTTGGTGGACCTGGGCATTACAAATTGTAACAGCCCAGCCCACAAGTAGGTTTCATTCACACACTGGATCATGGGCTTCACTTAAGCATCCTTCACCCATGGCCCAAAACGCGTCTACTTATTGAGGAGAGACCAAGGCTTACATACAAACCAAGGACTTCACTTGCTAGCGATGTGGGATGTGACAATCTACCCCCCTTCGGACCTCGCGTCCTCGTGAGGGTTCAAACACAATCACAAATCCCAATCCATACCCACATTGGGTAACGAGCCTACTTTGATACCATTTGTAATAGCCTAGGCCCATCAAGTAGATATTGTCTGCTTTGGACTTCACGCACGCATCCTTCACCCTCATGGATTTACTTTGGATCATGGGCTTAACGCAAGCATCCTCCACTCATGGCCCAAAATCCTCCACTCATGGCCCAAAATGCATCTACTTAGTTAGGAGAGACCAAGGCATACATACAAACCATGGACCTTACTCGTTAGTGATATGAGATGTGACACTCAATCTCTCAAAGGTTTGGTATCTAGCACCCAAAAACAACTTTATCATTAATTGACACGTATACCCCCTACCGTTAAGTCAAACTTAACTGTTACCTTTAAAAGACTAAACTACCCATGATCCCTAAATTAATTTAATAAAAAAATAATTTATCAGAAAATTAAAAAAAATAAAAAGAAATGGTTTCCATCAACCCAAACCTCTATCAACATCAACCCAAACCTAGAAATATTTGATGATGAATTTCCAGATTTCTTCATCAACATTAAAAAAAAATAATTAAAAAAACCTTCATCTTCAACCCAAACCCAGAAACATCAACCCAAACCACCACCAAATCCACACCAAACCACATGAACCCAAACATCAAAAAATTTCTTCTCTTCTTGCAACAACTAAATCCACACATAAACCAGAGATTTGCCTTATGTCCTTATCCAAACAAAAATGTCCCTCTCAGAATCAGAACCCACTTAAAGAAAAACCAACCATTACCACAACCAAAAAATCCTACACCTTTTTTTATCACTTTCACTTCGAAAATAAAAACTAAGCCTCGAATCACTAAAACCTTTTCAAACCGGAGACTCAGATGAGAAAATCACTGTCTTTGATTTTGAAGTACCCAGTTGAGCTAAAGGAGAGAGCTTTGAATCAGAACTGAGTATATGAGCACCATAAGAGTTGAGACATACAATTACATGGAAAAAAGAAGTGAATTTTCTCAAGAAAAAAACAAGCATCAAGCCTGAAATTTGGAGATCCTAGAGATCTGAAACAATGAGTTTGGTTTTTCAATGCGTTATGGGGTGATCCCCACAATTCCATGTGGGATTTTGTTGTAGCTTTCTATGGTTTGTGTGTGGATTTGGTTGCAAGAAGATAAGAAATTGTGTTATGGTTTGGGTTCGGATGGTTTGGTATGGATTTGGTGGTGGTTTAGGTTGATGTTTTTGGGTTTGGGTTGAAGAAGAAGGTTTTTTTATTATTATTTTTTTAATATTGATTAAGAAATCTAGATATTTATCATCAAATGTTTCTGGGTTTGGGTTGATGGAAATCATTTCCTTTTGTTTTTTTGTTTTTATTTTAATTCTCTTGATAAAATATATTTTTTATTAATTTAATTTAGGGATCAAGGTTAGTTTAATTTTTTAAAGGTAACAACTAGTCAACAGTTAAATTTGACCCGACGGCAGTGTTGAGATTTATGCCATAAAGCTTGTAATTTGTAAATATTATAAATTCATTAATAAAAGAAGTAGTTATTTCATTTAGGAATGGCAATGGGGCGGGTTTGGTAAAATCTAAACCCAAACCCGTGAAACTTTGTTTCTACCGAACCCGCCCGTGAACCCGTGAAAATAAACGGGTTCAGGTTCGGGTTTTACCTGTGGGTTTGGGTGACACTCAAACCCGCCCACGAATCCATGAAACAAGCGGGTCCACGGGTAAAACCCGCAAACCTGCGAACCCTTCAATTTTTTTTTATTTTAAATTATTTCTATATTATTTAAATATATGAAATATTATAATTTTAAAGAATAAAAACACTTAATAGATTGAAATGTTTACATTTTATTCTCTATATAATTAAAATTTTTTTTAGTGGAGTTTAAATTTATAATATTTTAAATAATAAAATATTATATAATTTTTATTGTTTGCGGGTAAGCGGGTTCGGGTATGGATTTTTTTACAAATCCATACCTGAACCCAAACCTGTGATGGGTACAATTTTCAAACCCAAACCCGCCCACGAGTACACTTATCCCAACCAAAACCCTTTTTAAGCGGGTAGGGTTTAGGCGGGTCCCACGGGTTCGGGTTTAATTGCCATCCCTAATTTCATTCAACTAACATGACTTATACGTTTATATTATATATGATAAATATCCAAGATTGTTAGATGTAATCTCAAACTGAGTATATGAATGTCATATGCAGAGGAATTCATTTTGAGACATGTAGTCCAAAGAGTTCGTAGATAGCAAGTAAATATGGGTACTTTATTTGTAGTAAATCTACAGCTGCGATCCATTCCCTAATTTACGGTGGCCTTATCCTAAACCACTCATATGGTGATATGAGAATAGAGGCACCTTATATGATGTGATCATGTAGGACTGGGCCACGATATATATGACTATCACTAAGATCCGTTAGTAGAAAAGATTCATATATATCGACAAATGATGGCTGTATATGGGTGTTCTAAATCCTGAGTGTCTTGCTGACTCCTTCAAGTTAGATTGTGGTTTTTAATATACCATGGGTGAGATTGGAGTAGCATTCCTGATCAATAACTTTGTATCTTGGAATCATGATTTACTTGTGGCTGGGAAGGTATGCACACAATAGAGGAATCCACTCCTTGCGAGAAGCAGATACTAGTTCCCTTAAGGGTTGATTCGAGACTTGATTGATTAAGAGTCCTCTCTTTCTTTCGTAAAGGAATGAAATATATAATTGTTCATTAGAGAATCAATGGTACTTAAAGGAAATATATAATTAGAGAGGTATAACAGACTTTATGACCTAGCTCTAATTATGAACTACTTATGGAGGATCATACCATATGTCATAGCTATATCGATGGTCACTGATAATTTGGTTGTGTAAAACATCTACAGTTACGAGAGTATAACCTTGGGTTTTTAGTGGAATAACTCCGAGGTTAATAATCGTG
This sequence comes from Acer negundo, assembly GCA_035582765.1. Classification (NCBI taxonomy): domain Eukaryota; kingdom Viridiplantae; phylum Streptophyta; class Magnoliopsida; order Sapindales; family Sapindaceae; genus Acer; species Acer negundo. The sequence continues at coordinate 9,081,434 of CM069233.1, forward strand.
AAATATTAATTAAGAAGTTTAATTAATTTTTCTAAGTATTATTGGAGCTCAAAACTGTGGATCCATTAGGCCCTCTTGCTAGCCTTTTATGATTAGTGATTGATAGTTACAAGGCTCACGGAAAATTGGATGGTCAAATTAATTATGTTACAAAAGTAACTTAAATATATTATGGGAATTAATTAAATGATATTATTATTTAATTGATTAATTAAATATTATTAAATAATATGATTATTTAATTGACATATTAATAATTAAGAATTATTAATTGTTATATGGAGGTTTCAAGTTCTAACCTTGGCAAGAGCAAAAGAATAAAATAACAAGTGATTATTTTTATTTACTTTAAAGAGGTCAAAGGTTCAAACCGTAGTGGTGATTGAATTAAAAAGGATTTATAATCCTATTTCGACTTGGTTTACTAAACCCTAGGATCCTAGTATATAAGATATACTTATCAAGAAAAATAAACTAACCAAAACCTTAGAGAGAATAGAGTGATGTGGCAACATAAGAAAGGAAAAAAGAAAATTTTATTTTTCTTCCCCCTACCTTGGTTGAATTCACAAAAGGAGACAATGAGTTGTCTTTCGGATCTCTCAAGCCTCCATTCAACTGGTCCCGGAATTAGTGACGTGCCCACACACACGGTTGCTAGATCATGGGACATAGCTCGGAAGGCTTAGTGGTGAAGGATTGAAAATAAAACGAAGGAGTGTTCTTCAAAGGTATGAAAACTAATCTCTTTCTCACGTTCGTGTATAAAAAAGGGTCCAAAGACGATAAAAATTTTAAAAACTATTGATCTTATCAAACTCTTTGATTTTTTTTCCGTTGTGCGACTTACAATTGATATCAGAGCTAAATTTTTGATAGACACGAATATGTTAAATTTGTTTTCAAATTCTTTTCGATATGTATGATATGTACATGCATAATCTAGGGTTGTATGATGTTTATATATATATATATACATATATATTTTATAAACATGGTGATCATTAATTATATAGTACAATGAGTTTAGTTTTATATTTTTTTTTCCCGGTTGTAATAGTTGATTTTTTTTTTCGGTTGTAATCGTTCTATGTAAATAAATATTTTGTAACATGATTAATGTAATATTATACGAAGAATATGATTCGAGAACACACGAAGAAAGAAGGAAAGGCTCGGCAGCCGTGCATGTATGCGCAAGAGCTGCTGCGTGCATGGCAACTAGCTGCACTGGTCTTGCGTGAAGCACAGTTGTGCGCATGCATGGTGCAATGCAAGGCAACCATGTGCGCTGCATGCGCAAAGGTTGCGCACATGCGCTGTAGGCATGAAGCAAGTGACGTGTGCACGAGCTGTAGCGCCAAGCTGCTGCGCGCCTCTGTTGCTCAAGCGCAAGGTAGCCATACGCGGTAGCAATGTTTGCTGCGTGCTTGGCGCAAGGCTTGGCCGTGCTGTGCACGACTTGCACAAAGGTTGCAGTAGCGTGTACGTTTTCTTCTAGCTACTGCGGACAACCACCCTATCGTGCGGACAACGGCTACATGTGAAAGCGCAAGGCCAAGTGTTCATGACGCTAGGGTTTTGTATTCAGAAGCGCGTATGGGCCGATATTTTTTTTAAGACACTTTGGGCATCCAATAAATTTTAGTGTAACATTTGACCCTTGGGTTTAGATTCATGAGATGGATCATTGTAAAAAATAAAATGTTAATCAAGTTGGACTTGGTTAAAAGCCCAATAGTTGCAAAAGGTGGACTTGAAGAAAATAGGGATTACAAGAAGACCAAGGAATGTCTTGGATTAATTTTTTGTAATTAGAATTATTTATTTATTTATTTATTTTTATTTTATTTTATTTTAAGTTAGATAGCTCATCGTATTCGGTTAACTCATGTATGTTTTATTTATGAGATGATTAAAACATTGTCATGCATAATTATGCCATATAGATTAGAAGTTATAATATATCATACGTGATTAATGCTCATTTATTTTATATGTTGTTTATTATTTTTAATATGATTAAATCGAATAATCACATAAATGGCTATTAATAATGATATTAGTTTTTAAGAGTAAGAACTTGGTAATTCTCATTAATTACTAATCCTTCATTAAAGAGTTTAATTAGTTAGATTAGTAAAGCTCAACTTGTTATTAAGATTCATTTGATTAAGGCCTTAATAATAATTGGACCCTATAATGTTTTTTTAGTTTTAATAGTTAAAACTTGGTAATTCTCACATTTAATTCTAGTCTATTTAAAGTAGTTTACATAGATTATAATTCGAATAATAAATTAGTTTTTAATAGTTAAAAATTCGGTTTATTATTTAATGTTAATAGGATAAGAATCTAGTAACATAACCTGAAAGAACTAGATTCTTCTTAGCAGTTTAATCTAGGTTCATCTAGGTGCATAAGAAAACCCTAACCTTAAATAGTGAATGTGAGAGGGATATATAACATTATATCCCGTAGTCTCCATCATTAGTTTAACAACGTGAGATTCAAGTGGGACCTAGAAACGACTTTGTTTTCATCCTCTCTAAGGAGGGTCTCTATAAAGGTCAATACCAAGGTTAACTTTATAATGGTTAGGATTTCTGAATGTATTTTGGGATTGATTGACCCTAATGCAGCAACTCTCAAGTTAAGTTCATAAGATTCGAAATGATGGGTTACATTCACAATGATTTAAATTAAATTGTTAATTAAAATCCTAACTAAAATAAATGATGATTAAATTATATAAGAATAAAGAGTTATTCTGGTATATCATTTAATTGAAAATATCTCGATCCAACATGCAAGTACTTGACCGACCCTAAGGTAGCACTTGCTTGAGGTATGTTGGATCATCATGGCATAGTAACTTTTTTAGGGATTTTTCTTGTTCATTAAACGTGTTCATTCATCATGTTTAATTATATGCCGAATACTTTACATATGATTTAAATGTATGAGTGAATGAATTTATTTATGTTTTTTTAGCAATGTCTTCTGCATTACTTCAAATACTTGCCAATGACAAATTAACTAGGGATAACTATACAAAATGGAAAAACAACATTAATGCAGTCTTGGTCACCAAAGACCTTAAATTTGTGCTTACGGAGGAATGACCTCCACAACTTGCACCCAACGCAGTACAAATTGTTCATGAGGCCTACGAAAAATGGATTTTAGATAATGAAAAACCCCACATTTATTTGCAAGCTAGCATGACCGATGTGCTTGTTACAAAGCACGAAGCAATAACTACAACATATGAGATGATAGAGTCATTGCAGGCCATGTTTGGGAAACCTTATGAGCAATAGCGACTTGAAGTTGTTCCTTCCGCAATGATTGCTCGTATGAAGGAGAGAGCATCAGTTCGGGAACATTTCAGGAACATGTCCTGAGCATGATGTCCCATTTCAATACAGCTGAAGTCAATGGTGAGGCCATAGATGAGCCTAGCCAAGTGAGCATCATACTGAAAACTCTTTCAAAGAGCTTTGATCTGTTCAAAAGCAATTATGGGATGAATAAGTTGAAGTTCAGTCTGACTTAGTTGCTTAATGAGCTCACAACTTTTGAGTCCATGACTAAGGACAACAAAAGTAAGACCGGTGAGACAAATGTTGGTAAACCATCTTCTTTTGGTTCCAAGAAGAAGAAGAGGTCTGCTGGCATGGCAAAGGCTAAGCCTAAGAAAAAGCAAGTCCAAAGTAAGAAGAAGAGCACCACAACCGACAAAGCAAAAAAGGAAAGTGTTTCCATTGAAGCAAAATTGGTCAGTGGAAGAGGAACTACCCATAGTACCTCGAAGAGCTCTCTAAGAAGAAGAAAGTGAAAGGTAAATCAGATTTACTTGTCATTGAATCATGTTTAATGGAAGATGAGTCTTCACCTTAGATAGTAGATTCATGGGCAACTAACCATGTTTTTTCTTCCTTATAGTGGATTAATTCTTGGACAGAGTTAGATAAGGGGGTCTTCTCAATGTGCGTTGGAACAGGGGATGTCGTTTCAACAAAAGCAGTGGGAGAAGTCAGACTTCAATTTAATAGTTGTTTTCTTTCTTTAAATAATGTTTATTACATTCCTGAATTTACAAGGAATTTGATTTCTGTATCCAGATTATTGGAACATTTATACTCAGTTTCTTTTAATAATAATTTAGTTGTTTCTATAAACGGATTAAATATTTGTTCTGGTTTGATTGAAAACAACTTATATGTTTTGAGACCATCATTTCATACATCATTGTTTAACACTGAATTTTTTTAAAGTTGAAAAACTTAAAATAAATTATAATGACAAAAGATTTCTCCAAATAATGAACCGTATCTGTGGCATCTAAGACTTGACCACATCAACCTTGACATGATAAATAGACTAGTAAAAGGCGGATCTTTAAGTCAGTTAGAGATCGACATTTAACCTATCTATGAATCTTGTTTAGAAGGTAAAATGACTAAAAGACCTTTTACTGGAAAAGAGCTTAGAGCTACACAACCACTAGAGCTTATACATTCAGAGGTCTGCAGACTTATAAATGTTAAAGCTAGGGTGGTTATGAGTATTATGTCACTTTTAGTGATGATTACTCAATATACATGTATGCTTACCTAATGCAGCGTAAGTCGGAAACATTTGAAAAGTTCAAAGAATTCCGAGCTGAAGTTGAGAACTAATTAGGCAAAACTATTAAAGCTCTTCGATTAGATCATGGAGGTGAGTATCATGACCAATAGTTTGAGGACTATTTGGTTGAGCATGGGATTGCATCCCAACTCATAGTTCTAGGAACACCACAATAGAATGGTGTTGCGAAGATGAGAAATAGGTGTTGCGAAGATGAGAAATATGACTCTGATGGAAATTGTGAGATTTATGATTAGTTTCTCATCATTACCAAATTCTTTTTGGGGATATGCACTATAAACCGCGGCCTATATATTGAATGTGGTTCCATCCAAATATGTTCCTAAGACTCCTTTAGAGTTGTGGAATGTTCGTAAAGCTAGTTTGCGACAGTTTTACATATGGGGGTGTCTAGTACATGTACTGAAGAACAAATGTGGAAAGTTGGAACCTCTTTCACAAGTATGCCTATTTGTAGGATATTCAAAAGAGACTAAATGAGGATACTTTTATAGTCCACAAGAAAACAAATTGTTTGTATCGATAAACGTAACGTTTCTTGAGGAAAACTATATGAATGATCATAAGCCTTGAAGTAAGATTGTATTAAATGAATTAAAACCTGGTTTGACCAGTGATCAGTCAACAAAAGTTGTTGACAAAGTTGTTGTTCCATTAACGTCTAATAGTCAGACGGTTCCTAGTCAGATCACACTACCACCAAAACGTAGCGGGAGGGTTGTAAGACAACTTGATCGCTATTTAAGTATTGGAGAGGCACAAGGTGTCATCTCTGATGATAGTGTGGATGATCCATTGTCATTTAAACATGCAATGGAGATTCTAACAAAAAGGAAGGACTTAAATCCATGAATCTCAAGATGAAGTCCATATACTCCAACTCGGTCTGGGAACTTGTAGACTTACCCGATGGGATAAAACCCATAGGGTGTAAGTGGATCTACAAGAGAAAGAGAGAAGTAGATGGGAAGGTAGAGACCTTTAAAGCTAGGCTAGTGGCAAAGGGTTATACCTAAAAGGAAGAGGTCGATTTTAAAGAGACCTTCTTGCCAGTGGCTATGTTTAAATTTATTAGGATACTATTATCCATTGCAACCCATTTTAATTATGAAATTTAACAAATGGACATCAAGACTACATTCTTGAATGTCAATCTTGATGAGAGCATTACATGATGCAACCAGAGGGAGTCGCCAAGATCAAAAGCAAAAGGTTTGCAAGTTGCAAAGGTACATTTATGGACTGAAGTAAGCATCTAGATCTTGGAACATCATGTTTGATACTGCTATCAAAACCTATGGCTTCAAGCAAAACGTTGATGAGCCTTGTGTCTACAAACGAATCATTGATAAGAAAGTAATTTTCCTGGTCCTTTACGTAGATGATATCCTACTCATTATGAATGATATGGAAACATTATCGGAGGTAAATGGCTAGCTTGCTAACCAATTCCAAATAAAATATTTGGGAGAGGCAAGTTATGTTCTAGGGATCCAACTAATAAGGGATCGAAAGAACAAATTGTTAGCACTATCTCAAGCATTGTATATCGATAATATTATTGTAATATTCTCGATGGAGAACTCCAAGAAAGGTAATCTACCTTCTAGGCATGGAGTTCACTTGTCTAATGAACAGTGTCCTAAGACACCTCAATAAATTGACGATATGAGACGAGTTCCATATGCATCAGCAATAGGCACTAGGCAGTCTCATGTATGTTATGTTATGCATGAGACCTGACATCTGCTTCACAGTGGGAGTAGCCAACATATTCCAGTCTAACCCATGATTGGATCATTGGGTGGCTATGAAGCTTATTCTCAAGTATCTTTGGAGAATGAGAAACTATATGTTAGTATATTCTGAACAGGATCTGATCCCGTTAGGATATACTGATTTTGACTTTTAGGCAGATAGGGATTCTAGAAAATCCACGTCTAGATCAGTATTCACCCTTGGTAGTAGAGCTATAGTATGGAGGAGTATCAAGCAATCTTGTATTGCTGATTCCACCATGGAAACCGAATATGTAATAGCTTGTAAAGTGGCTAAAGAGGTTGTATGGCTCCGTACGTTCTTGAGTGATCTGGAAGTTGTTTAAGATTTAAATAACCCTTTGACACTTTATTGTGATAACAGTGGTGCTGTGGCTAATGCTAAAGAACAAATAAGCCACAAAAGAGGAATGCATATAGAAAGGAAGTATTATCTCATCAAGGAGATAGTACAGAGAGGAGATGTGACCGTGACCAAGATCACGTCGCAAGATAGTCCTGCTGATCTATTTACGAAGACCTTACCGGCTAAAGTGTTTAAAGGTTACCTAGAGGGTCTGGGATTATGAGATATGTCTCACCCGCTTTAGTGAAGTGAGAGATTGTTAGGATTTATGCTCTAAAGCTTGTAATTTGTAAATGTTATAAATTTATTAATAAAAGAAGTAATTATTTCATTCACTTAACATGACTCATACATTTATATTATATGTGCTAAACATCCAAGATTGCTAGATGTAATCTCAAACTGAGTATATGAATGTCATATACAGAAGAATTCATTTTGAGACATGTAATCTAAAGAATCTGCAGATAGCAAGTAAAACTGGGTACTTTATTTGTGGTTAATCTACAACAATGGTCCATTCCGTAATGTACGGTGGTCTTATCCTAGACCACTCATATGGTGATATGAGAATGGATGTACCTTATATGATGTGATCATATAAGATTGGGCCACGATCTATATGAATCTATCGCTAAGATCTGTTAGTAGAAAATATTCATATATATAAACAAATGATGGCTGTATATGGGGGTGGACCACAAAGGAAAAAAGCGACTTAGACAAATATTTTTTCTTGAACCAATCAATTGAATGTGTCTTTTTTTTTTTTTTTTGGTGGGGATGGACCACAAAGGAATTAAGTGACTTTGACTAATCTTTTTTCTCGAACCAATAAATTGAATATGTCCTTTTTTGAGAGGATGGACCACAAAGGAAAGAAGCAATTTACACAAATCTTTTTTTTCGGACCAATCAATTGAATATATATATATATATTGGTTTTCACTTAAAGGATTATTTATTTTAATTTCGATGAGCACTTTGATAAAAATACATCGATTTTAATGAATTTTGATATGAATATTTTTGTGGATTATATTTAATGAAATTTACCTACGAAATAAATTTGAGAATTTTTCAAGCAATTGAACTATTTTTTTTTGAATTTTTCTATATTTTGTCAATTTTTCCAATGCCTACATATTTAAAACAATTGAGATAAATAGTTCTAATACTTGAAAAATTCTCAAATTTTATTCATAGGTAGATTTTGTTGAACTTATCATCCACACAATTTTTATTTTTGTGTGTGTGTGTGTGTGTGTGTGTGTGTGAACTTTCATTCATAGTTCTAATGAACTTGTGTGAATGTGTGTGATTCTCCCCTAAAGGATCCCTCATTTTAATTTCAATACAGACCTTGATGAAATCACCTCAATTTTTATGAATTTTAATCTAATTTTTTTTTGGTGGATGATAAGTTCAATGAAATCTACCTATGAATAAAATTTGAAATTTTTTTAAGCACTAGAACTATTTTTCTTGAATATATTTTTTTAATATTTCGCTCATTTTTCCAATGCCTTCATATTTAACAATATCGGGAAAAATAGTTCTAGTGTTTGAATAATTCTCAAGTTTTACTTATAGGTATATTTCATTGAACACCTTAATGAGACACGAGAATCAGAAGAACTAGGTTCGAAGAGAAACCATTGCCAAGAAGCCTTTGTTACTCAATGACAGGGAGCCAGGAGGGGACAATAGTTTCATTATATATGCAGTTTAATTTCCGAGTCCTTCAATGAATCACTCAAAACTCTAATTCAATTACCGAGTAGTCAAACCTAATAATATTAGCTTAATAATGTCATCAATCCCATGTCAGGTGGCATTCTCAGTCATACGAAAGTCTCCAGAACTTATTGTTCCGGCAAGATCACATGCAACACTGTCTTCTCAAGTGAAGCAACTTTTCGACATTGATGATTGTTGTATGTATATTTTCAACCAAGAGACACGTCAACAGTTTATACAGGAAACATAGAAGAATAAGTCCAAACCATTCATTTGAAACGGTCAACGGGGGAATTATTGACCAACATGCCATGTCATCAAAAGCTAACAAACGGAATGTACTCACTAGATAATTCAGCTTGTAGCTAAGGACTGTGCTCATTATAAACTCCTACTTGACCACGATCTACTCACCTTGAAACAAATGATCTACTCGCCACGAAACAAATTATGTACTCGCTATAAGCTTTGCTCGCCAAAGCTTTACTTGGTCAATACAGGCGGATTAGTTTGTTACTAAAGCAGAGTTTCATCAAACGAGAACTCTCGGATTCAAGATTCCAAGACTCAGATCCTTGTAAGGAAATATCTCTATTTCCTCTCGAAAGAGGAAGCCCAAATAGGAAAAGATTTAAGACTTCTAGAAAGCTAGACATTAAGCGGGGAACAAACCCTAATCAGCCCATAATACTGAAATCCTAAAACGATTCTATTTGGGAAGTCCACCACCTACATGGCAGTAATAAGGGGAAACCCCAATCTATTTAATATAAATAGAACCATGTAGTCTACGAAAAAGGGGTTCTGAATTCTGAAGAGTTGAGAGTTATTGTATGAGAGAAGAAACATCAAAATTGTAACCGAAAAGAAGATTATAGTATTATTTTTCCTGCCCTCAAGGGGTGCCGGGTTTTTTTTCCAGCTTTTAGGGTTTTTCCACGTAAAACCTGTGTTTTGCATGCTTTTATTTACATTATTGTCTTTCTTAAACGTGATATTATTGTTGGACGTGTGGCAATCCAAAAATCACCGTCAACAATTGGCGATAGAGAAAGGGGGGAAAATGAAGAACTTCGAGGAACCCTTAGACAGGCACAGCAAACATGAACGACACCAGCGATAAAGATGAAAATTCCAGTGGCGATAACCCATACCAGGACCCTGAAACAGCTGGACTTGCAGGGGGTGAAACGTTGATAACGGAGGAGCATTCAATAATGACACTGGAAACCAGAGTAGTAGTTGATTCGAGAACCCTGTAGCACTTTCAAACCGCTTTGGTGAATCTGGTAAGCGAAGCCAACAAGCTGGGATCGCGCTCCCTATCGGTTTAGGAATTCCTTCTCCCTACGATCTGACAACGAGCACACATGAGAACCACCCACCAGGAAGGTTGCAGTCGGAGGTTCATATTGCCACCCTAGACACCCAAACGAAGGTATCCATGGAAGAAACCCTCGGAGACAATCTTGAAGACCTCGGAGAAAAGAGGCAAAAGCAAAAAGGAGGTTTGCTAGGCGAGGAGGAACTATTGGAAAGGTGGAGCCATGGTTGCCTACATGGAATGACCCAAAACGAGGCCCACCAGAAGACTCGCTGGAGGTATAGATTTGTTTCATCTGAAGACAAAAGTCCTCGCCCAAAAAAGAGCTTACGATCAAAAAGGGTAAGATAGAGGAGATCGAAAAACATAGATGATCAAAGGTCTAGGGGAAGTACAGACAGTCAAGGGGCCGGTTACCAGAAAATGACTATTAAGAGCCGATTCGGCCAGGAAGGGAACCTACAAGTCGGCGAACCATTACAATTTAAGAATTGTTAAAAAAGTTCTCGGCGATGGCTCGGAGATACGGGCACAATGCCTTATCAGACGAGGAATCAGACAACCCTTTTATTGACTAGATCGCCAGCACCCAATTCCCAAAAAGATGCAGGATGCCAACCTTTGAACAAAACAAAGAAAACAGAGATCCGAAGGAGCAAGTCAAGAGATTTCGTAACATCATGGCATAATACTCATCCAACGAGGGGCTCTTGTGCCTAACCCCAAACCTTTGGAGACCTCGCATTTAAATGGTTTGGGAGGCTACCACCTAGTAGCATCAGCAACTTCTTAGGTTTTAGTAAAGCATTCGTAAGGCAATTCATGGGCAGCGTACAGAGGAGGAAGTCACTCGCCTATCTCTCAAACATAAAACAGGATACGAACGAATCGCTCAAAAAGTACCTAACGAGATTCGTCAAGGACGTTGCTCAGATTGAAGAAGCAAGCGATGTAGCCGTCATAGTCGCTTTCACTAATGGGTTGCAAAGTGGTCGATTATCCTTTGACTTACGCAGAAATCGACCAAAAACCTATGAAGAGATGATAGACATAGTCGGTGATTACGCTCTAACTGAGGAAGAAGAAGTAGCATAAGAGGGTAGCTATGTGCATGGCCATAAACCGGACGTAAAATCTGAATCTAAAGGCCAAAAAGCAAAGACATAATCGCGTGATTACCAAAGAGATGATATAAGCTGAAAAGATCAATTCAGGGAAACCGAGGGAGCAACCGAACCAGTGGGTTACGAAGTAAGTATAACAGGTTACAATCCCATGATAGGTGACTAAGAGGACATACTTTCAATAGTAGAAGACAAGGGACTCACCAAGTATCATAGACAGTAGTCTGCCAATGCCAAGAGGGACACAACAAAGTACTGTCGCTTCCACAAAGATCACATACATGACACTTCCAAATGTTTCCAACTACGTGATCATTTAGAGAGCCTAATTAGAGACGGCATCTCAAAGACTTCACCCTAAGAGGACACAAGCACAGGGGTCGAAAAGACAACCGGGGAGGCGGGCAAGAAAGAAAGAGTCCGAGAAAGAGTTGCCCAGGTGCCGCCATAAACATTATATTCGGCAGGCCCTATACTGGTTGCAACAATAGAGAGAGAATGTCCGAAGTTTGAGAAGTAATAAATGAAAACAAAGGTACGGAAGTGAACTTTGTGCAGTGAAGCCCCAAGAGAGGTAAATTAGGATGGGACCCAATAGTCTTCATGGCTGAAGACTCAGAAGGAATTGATGTAAAGCCAAATGACGCGATTGTGGTGAGAGTCCAAATAACTCATAGAGACGTACTTCGGGTGATGATTGACAATGGCATCTTAGCTGACATCCTGAGTGCCAGGGTATATGACGAGTTGCGGCTAGACAGAAAAGACTTGGAACCATTTCACGTACCACTAAAGGGGTTTGGGGGTGGCATATGATTATTGGGAACTGTGAAGCTGCCAGTGAGATTCGGCACTGCACCTTGCCGAAGAACGATTCTATTAGATTTTGTAGTCGTTAATATTTATAACTGGTCGTACAATGCACTACTCGGCTGACCATTCCTGAACAAGGTCCGAGCATTCACATCAACATACGCACTAAAAGTGAAGTTTCTGACATAATTTGGGATTGAAGAGCTCAAGGGATCACAAGAGATGGCTCGCCGAGCGAACTTATCAGTTTTCAAGGGAGCGGAAGCTTTGAGCGTATTTGAACTTGACCAGGCCGAGAGAGAAGTACCCAAGAGTTTTGAACTCGACCCAAGAGATAAGACGAACAAGGAAAAGGAAAAGCCAACCGAAACAGTCATCTTAGATGAAAGGAAGCCTGACAGAATCGTTAAGATTGGGGCGAGGTTGGCTGAGCTGGTCAAGACAAACATAACAAACCTGCTGAAGGAATGTAAGGAAATCTTCACCTGGAGTCACAAAGATATGCTTGGGATTAACAGGATTGTGATTTCTCATTATTTGGCGATAGATGACAAAGTCAAACCAGTGATACAGAAGAGGTGAAGCTTCAATTCCGAGAAGAGTGCAGCCATAAGGGAAGAAGTAGCCAAATTTCTCGCAGCAGGATCGATCAGAGAAGCTAAATACCCCGAATGGGTGGAAAATGTTGTGCTAGTGAAAAAGAAGAACAATCAATGAAGAATGTGCGTGGATTTTACTGATCTAAATAAAGCCTGCCCCAAAGACAGCTTCCAGTTACCAAGAATCTACCACTTGGTCGACGCAACTGCTAGAACCCGAACTCTTGAGCTTCATGGATGCATATTCTGGGTACAATCAGATTAAAATGCACGAACCAGATGAGGACAAACATCATTCACAATCGACCAAGGATTATATAGCTACATAGTCATGCCATTCGGCTTGAAGAATGCAGGGGCAACGTATCAATGGTTGGTTAGTAAAATGTTCGCCAAACAAATAGGGAGAAATATGGAGGTGTACATCGATGGTATGCTAACAAAAAGTGTAACAATCGACAGGCATGTGAGCGATTTGTGGGAAACCTTTGATGTACTAACCAAATACGGCATGAAGTTGAACCCTGCTAAATGTGTATTCGGCGTACCATATGGCAAATTCCTTGGCTATCAAGTGCATCAGAGAGGAACAGAAGTGAATCTTTATAAAATTCGGGCGTTAGTTGACATGGTTTCACCAAAAAATTTGAAAGATGTTCAGAAACTCATAGGGTATTTGGCGTCGCTGTATAGGTTCATATCCAAGTCAATCGACAAATGCTTGCCATTCTTTAGGGCCCTCAAAAAGGGTAAAGGGATTGAATGGAATGAAGACTGTGAACAATCCTTCTAGGCATTGAAAGATTACCTTGGTCGGGCTTCACTACTATCAAAGCCTATTCATAAAGAAACACTTTACATATACTTGTCTGTCACAGAGGTAGCTACAAGTTCGGTACTAGTCAAACAAGAAGATGGAATCCAAAAACCGGTGTACTACACAAGCAAAGCATTATTACCCACCGAAACAAGGTAATCGCTAGCCGAGAAGATGACACTCGTTCTAATAACAGCAGCAAGGAAACCGAGACCTTATTTCTAAGCCCATCAGATCAAAGTATACACAAACAACCCACTCAAATTGATCTTACAGAAGCCGGAGGTGTCCAGAAGACTGACTAAATGAGCCATTGAGCTGAGTGAGTTCGATATCAAATACCTTCCTAGAACATCAATCAAAGGTCAGGAGGTCATAGATTTTGTCGTAGAATTTACAGAGCTAGACGTAGAAATGGCAAAGATAATGGCAGAGCAAACAAAGAAAAGTTTCCAATGGCAACTTTAGGTTGACGGTTTATCAAATACGCACAGCAGTAGGGGAGGGATAGTGGTTTCAACCCCGGAAGGAGATTCAGTAGAATATGCCCTGCGCTTTGATTTCAAAGCTACCAACAATCAAGCAGAATATGAAGCACTAATAGCAGGTTTGAGAGTATGCACTGCTTTGGGAGCTGACGAGATAGAAATTTTCAGTGATTCCCAAGTAATTGTTAACCAAGTGCTGGATGAGTATCAGACGAGATACGAAAACATGATCGCCTAACTAGAGTTAACAAAATGATTATTGAGGCGATTTAAAGAGTTCAAGATCATGCAAATCCAAAGAGAAAAAAATGAACAGGCCGATGCACTGGCCAAGTTTGCCTCGGTAACAGTCAACATTTGACCGCGAACAGTCCCTATGGCCCATCTGCCCCAGCCAAGTATAACTGAACAAACTGAAGTTGGGGTAATCGAAAACAGGTCAGATGATTGGACAACATCGATTAAAGAATACCTTGTTAATGACACATTGCTGAGCGATCCGCTAGAGGCAAAACGACTAAAATACAAAGCTACAAGGTATTCAGTTCTCAACGGTTAACTATACAGAAAAGGTTTCTCTAGAATACTACAGAGGTGTGTTGGACCGGAAGAAGCTGAAGGAATACTAAATGACATACACAGTGGAAATTGCGAAAACCATACTGGGGGTGTTAGCCTGGCCCACAAAGCATTAAGCTAAGGGTTTTACTAGCCAACGCTGTTTGCTGATGCTAAGAGAATAGCAGCAAGGTGCGAAGCATGTCAGAAAGTCACAAACAATATTTGTTAGCCACCTGAACACCTGCAGAGCATCACTTCCCCTTGGCCATTCGCCATGTGGGGAATTGACTTCATTGGTCCAATGCCTGCGGCTGTCGGAGGAGAAAAGCATGCCATTGTGGCTATGGATTATTTCACGAAGTAGGTGGAAGCCGAACCATTGGTGCACATAATAGAAGCAATCACCACCAATTTTGTGAAGAAAAATATCTTGTACAGGTTCAGAATATTAAACACCATCATCACCGACAATGGGAAGCAATTTGACAATAGAAAGTTCATAGAACTATGCAAGAAATACAGAATCAACAATTATTATATGTTTCCAGCTCACCTATAGACGAATGGACAGACGGAAGCGGGGAACAAGATAATCAAGCACAATCTAAAAGCCAAGCTTGCCGTTAAGAAATGAAATTGGGTAGAAAAATTACCATAGGTACTATGGGCTTACTGAACCATAGAAATGAATTCAACATGTGAGACACCTTATTCCATGGCTTTCGGAGCCGAAGCTGTCATTCCGGTAAAGGCAACATTCTCTTCGCCAACAGTGCAACTCTTTTAACCTTAGCTCAATATTGGCATGCTAAAATATGGTTTAGACGAGCTAGAGGAAAGAAGAGAATACCCCCAAATCAGGAACGTAACTTACCAACAGAGAGCAGCCAGGTATTACAATTCACATGTGCATTTAAGAAGATTTGCACTCGGTGACCTAGTGCTGAAAAGGGTTTCACCTAGAACCAAAGATAAAGCTGCAGGATCACTCGCAGACAAGTGGGAAGGACCATATCATGTTACTGGTATAGCAGGACATGGAGCATATCGCATCACTCTAGTGGGAGTCGGTGAGCTTCCTCGACCGTGCAATGCGCAATATTTGAAGATATACTATCCTTGAAATCTCATCCTTTAAAGTTTATTTATTTTTTTGCTTTTTTAGAATTTCTTTCAGTATTTTCCTTTAAGCATTGTTAAGGTTGCATGATTTATTCAATAAAGAGTAATTTATTACTAAAGTGCTCGAGATACTCATTGGAGTAATCCATTACCAAAGTACTCAAGACATTCAATAAAGAGTAATTTATTACTTAAATACTTGTGATGCTCAATAGAGTAAGTCATTATTGAAGTATTACCCTTGAAAGGTAAATGTTATTCGACACCACATAGGGTCAAAGAACCTAGCAACAAAAGAAAGGCGAATAGGGTATTCACCTAGCATAGCAGGCTGAGACGAATACGTCATAACACCCTGAGCTAGAAAGACGCTATACGACCAATTGGTGCTCGCCACCATTGGTGTAGCATAACCTATAGAGATGCGATTAAAGCATTCAGAAGCATCACTTAAAAACACATTCATAAAGAAGCCCTGGGGGTTGAACAGACTAACGACAATAACAATATAAGCAGAAGCAGAAGACGTCTCAATAGTATGCTTAAAGACTCGGTGTATGGTCAGATACATCATGACAAACATCGAGTAAGCCAAAAACTCAACAATGGCAACTGAATAACACAAGGGCATTAAGCCTTAGCCAAAAACTCAGCAATGGCAGCTGAATAACAAAAGGGGATTGAGCCTAAGCTTCAGCAATGGCAACTGAATAAAAGACATCAAGACTTGGTCAAAAACTCAGCACTGGTAACTGAACAACAAAATCAATGTAAGACGTAAGCAAAAGATCACTCAATGTATCAGATGGAAAGATAAACTGATTACAGAAATAGATGATAAAATGTACATTTACAAAATGACGAGATAGATTACAAAGGAGTCAAGTTTTCGCTGGACGAGTATCAACACTATCCTCTTTATCTTCAATCTCATCCCCTGAAGGCCAAACCACTTCTTCAACCTTCATCGGCATAAAAGGTTCATAATCCCAACCAGAAATTGACCCTAAATCTGGCTCATCGCCCGTGCTGGTAATACTTCCCTTGGTACTAGAATAATACGTGTTGAAAACACACTTTATGGGGATTTCAAGGTGCATCGGATGAGGTTTGTTCTCATATAGAGACAATGGGGTTTCCACCTTTTTATTTGATCCTTAATCGAACTCACGACACTATCCATATGCAACTTAAGGGATTTATCAAAGCGCTTCAAGGCCTTCTTGTTGGAATGATCCTTCATCGCAAAGAACTTTTTTGATTGCTTCATTCTGTGCTCGAACTCCGGCAATAAGAGTGTGTCATAAGCAGGGGATCACTTGAACTGATCAACAGTTTGGACCTCCAGCTCACCCTTTAGGTCCCCAAAGATAGCATCCCTTGACACTTACTGATTTTGCAGATCCTCAGATTCCCGCTCAGCCTTTTCTCTAGCTTCTTCAGCTAGCCTCTCAACTTCCATGCGGGCTGTAAGAGAATCTTGACTCGAAAACAATTGATCCTTTAAAAGCTTGATCTCCTCCTCATCCATGGATAATTTTTCTTTAGCCGTTAGTTTGGCAACTAGAAATCCATCAGGAAATTCCTTCAGCTTGACGAACTGCTGCGAATGAGATTCCTTAAGACTGAACTTTTCTGCCATCGCGTGAGATATCTGATCACACAGAAGCCTGTTTTCATGAGAGATCGCGTTCCTGCGCTTATAATTATCGGCCATCTCGGACATCATCTAAGCAAAGAAAAAAGAAAAGTTAGAAGAAATAAAGGATGAATAAAGCAAGAATATTAGAAACTCACCAAGGCTTGGCAGTTGGAAAAGAATTCCATCTTTTTATTACAAGACTTGCTCTTCACATTTTCCTAACCTGGCCCGATGTAAACATCATTCTGGATCAGGTGTGAAAATATTTCAGTGGCAGAGAAATCTGAAAGGGAAACAAAGCCTGAAGCTTTGCCAGCTTCAGCCGAAGCAGTTGTAGGCTTTTCACTGACACGCCCATTGCCCGTGCGGATGGTCTAGGAAAATATGTACGAGCAGCATTATCTGGCTCAACGGCACTCGCCAACTGAATAAGCGAATTAGATAGAGTAGAAGCAAAGATGTTTGTATTTGGTGGACCAGAAGTAGAGACATCTGTAACTAATGGATCAGGTGCAGGAACATTTGGATCTTGCAGAACAGAAGTGGAGATAGGCGGGCCACCAACATTCTCTGAAAAAGGAGCTGAATCGGTAACCCCGACCCTAGTAGGGGGAACCTCTAAAGTTACCCCTTCAATCGGATTAGTCTCGGTAAATTCGGATTTACCATTTCCTACCTCGTTCGAGGAAATCACATATTGCACCACTCTCGATGCCCTTTTTGTCGGACGAGTGGCATGCTCAGGAGTACTTTCGGTTACCCGTTTCCCTCGACCAACTCTAGGGTTCAAGTCACTCGTAGGATCCTCAGGGGTTTCCGACACGTTAGCATCAAAAATAAGGGCATCAAAAATATGGACATCTTCACTCGCCCTTGAAGTACCAACTTTATCTTTACTTTTTCGCCTGGGTGTAAGCAACACAGGCCCTCCCTTGACTCACTTGTTGAGGATTAGTTTCAATGGGTTGTTCAGGGCCATCACCCACATCCTCACTGTTCGTAAAGTCATCACCAAATGTGACTGTGACTTCTTTTTTAGCCAATTCGGTAGCATGCCTTTGGCTAGCAGCCTTAGAATTCTTCACCGCTCGGGCTGCTAAGTGTCATACCACGTCAAATTCATTCACTACAAGAAAGAACAAAGTGTCACTGAGAGACTAGCAATGAAGAAAGCAAAGACATTAGACACGAAGAAAAGAACTTACAGCGCTTGAGCCGGGCATGCAGACGAGGGAAACGTTTCTCTTTAATCAATTTCTCTTACTTTAAAAGGAAAGGTTCCTCTCTTTCAGCCAAATATAGCATGACAACGGTCGCAAGATGAGAGATCTCGTTATCCAACATAACGGATAATGTCATGGAGGAAGTATCAGGAGACGTGAAGTGTCTTGGAACCCTCCTTGTTGGGAGATTTCAACGAACGCTGCCGATGCATAAATTCCCCATGCATCGCTGACGAAAAACCAGCTATTTTCCAACGTTTATTTGAGGATGGTAAACCCCAAATAAAACCCTTCTTCTTCTTCTCATCGTCTGAGATCTCCACTTGACCTGGATTCACCACACCTTCGGGAATCCAATTCTCTATAACGGAAGAGAGGAGAAAGTAAGTACTGCCATGACCCGATGGCCTCAATGTGTAGAGGTGGCGAATCTCACGGGGAGAGGGTGGCCTATAACCCTTCCTTTTCCATATAAGGCACAAACACATTAGAGTCCTATAACTATTGAGAGCCAACTGAGCAGGTGTAAGCCTAGCATCAGTGAGGAATCTTGTGATAGGCTGAAGAGGAAGAGTAATCCAACAGCTAAGCATTAAGCCATAAATAGCGATGACATTTTGAGGAGGATTCCATATAGCTCGATCGCCAGGAAGTATCAGATGCACAGTGTCAGGAATATCGAATCGATGCCTATGCTTTTGGAGTTGTTGCTCGCCAACAACATTTACTTCACAATCAAAAGTACTCGGGCGATCAAAAGAGAAATGTAACCTAACACTCTGATGATCCTTAACATTAGAGTCCACTATCGTTTGAGCACCAATCAGGGATTCTTTGGGAACCCTAGGCGACTTTCGTTTGCTACCACTGGGTTTTGAAGATTTCGTCATCTCTGAGGAATCAATCTCAAAAGATGAAGCAGGATATATGTTAGGATCACTGATTTCATGAACATTAGTGATATAAAAGGAAATAGGAACGGTAGAACTCGGGTTAAAATTGAGCATTAACAATTCAATCTTGTCTGTGGTGTTTCTGTCACCGAGTTCTGAGGCCCGTATCATTTGATTAAAAAGTAAAGAACACTGAAAAGGATCCATAGGAACTCACCATAAAAATCCACTAAAATGGAGGATGCACATATGATCTGGTAAAACGAGGAAATGAGTGCAATCAAAGATCTCGAACCGTCTAGTAATCGAAACGAAAAGACAAAAAAGAGGAATGCCAGAAATTTCAGCATCGGGAATGGAGAGAGACAAAAACTTGCAGCTCTAGGATTTTTGAAAGTTCTGGTACAAAAAAAAAGAGAAAGAGAGAGAGAATCGGGAATGCTAAGAGTATGGATAGGCAACTAAAACGATATGGTGCCTTAAAAGAGGCGAGATTTTTGAAATTCAAAAATTAAATTTTAGATATAATAGTGAAAATCGCCAAAGCATTGGGCAGTGACCCAGTTACCCACCAAGAAATAGACTCGTGGCATCCTAGGGAACATTTTGCAGTCAGAACGTCATCTTAATTTCAAGTCATACGTTTTTAAAACTTGTGGCTAAAAACAAAGCGTACTGTAGAAGCTTCTAATCATTTGAGATCAATATCTAAAGACCACGTGGATAAGAAAGAGAAGGTGATGAATGGAAAAGGTAGGAAAGAATTTTTTAAGGAAATTTTCCCAAAGCAAAATGACAAGTATGCTATAAACACTACTCGTAGAAACAAAGAGACAAAGAGATCCACTTTCTTATTCGGCTCGAAGTGTTTTTGGGGGTATTATTGACCAACATGCCACATCATCAAAAGCCAACAAACGGAACGTACTCGCCAGATAATTCAGCTTGTAGCTAAGGCTTGTGCTCACCATAAACTCCTACTCGACCATGATCTACTCGCCTCGAAACAAATGATGTACTCGCCACAAGCTTTGCTCACCAAAGCTTTACTCGGTAAATACGGGCGAATTAATTTATTACTAAAGGAGAGTTTCATCAAACGAGGACTCCCAGATTTAGGATTCCAAGACTCAGATCCCAGTAAGGAAATATCTCCATTTCCTCTCGAAAAAGGAAGCCTAAATAGGAAAAGATTTAAGACTTCTAGAAAGCTAGACATTAAGAGGGGAACAAACCCTAATCAGCCCATAATACTGAAATCCTAAAACGATTCTATTTGGGAAGTCCACCACCTACACGGCAGTAACAAGAGGAAACCCTAATCTATTTGATATAAATAGGACCACGTAGTCTACGAAAAGAAGGTTCTGAATTCTGGAGAGTTGAGAGTTGTTGTATGAGAGAAGAAACATCAAAAGTGTGATCGAAAAGAAGATTATAGTATTATTTTTCCTATCCTCAAGGGGAGCCGTGGTTTTTTTCTGCTTTTAGGGTTTTTCTCCGTAAAACCTGTGTTTTGCATGCTTTTATTTACATTATTGTTTTCCTTAAACGTGATATTATTGTTGGACGTGTGGCAATCCAAAAATCACAGTCAACAATGATCAACAAGGTTTAAGGTTTCAGGTTCCATTAATATTCTTTTACAAGAATAATCCTTCCATGGAAAGAAAAGACCCAATTAAGGTGATAAAGGAAGCCAGAAGTAGGACACTTGTGTTTTATTGCCCTTTAGCTGGTCGGCTAAGAGAAGGTTTCAACTGATGGTGTCATGTTTACAGAGGATGATGCCAATCTCAAACTCGACCAACTTGGTGATCATGAAATTCAGCCACCATCTCCATATTTGGACCAACTACTCCACTTTGATGATCTCGGTATCATTGGTCTACCATTGATGTCATTTCAAGTTAGTCTTTTAATTTTTCTTGAAGCATTAATTGATCTCATATCATACTCAATATCTTTGATTTGTATTATTGTGTTTTTGTTAATTACATGCATGTAGGCAATATCGAAGCTATGAAGAGACCTGGAGGGGAATGGCCTCTATAGCCTCTTGGAAAATTTCCTCCTAGTCTTTGTAATTAATTAAAATTTTTCCTGTAAAATGAATATTCTACCATTTATTTTATTAAATTTGAAATTATGGCTCTGCCTCTGCCTTTAGGTGACATGTTTGATATGTGGAGGATTCATTCTTGCATTCTGATTCAACCATACAATGTGTGACGCGTTTGGTTTGATTCAGTTTTTGAAAGCCATGGAAGAGATGGCTCAAGGTGCTGAGAAACCATCCTTACTTCCTGTTTGGGAACGACAACTCTTGAATGTGAGGGAATCTCCACGTGTAGCTTGCATCCACCATGAATATTATGATGACGAAATAGAAGTTGATGATGGCAGTACCCAAGACTTCTTAAGAGCCATGGATCCAAATGAGAATCTCCACAAATCATTCTTTTTTGGACCCAAAGAGATACAAGCTTTACGAGCCCATCTTCCTCTTAACCTAAAAAAGTCATCAACGTTTGAGTTGATAACTTCTTGTGTATGGAAATGCAGAACAGTTGCACTTGAAATTGATCCTGATGAGATTGTTCGAGTTTCATGTGCAGTTAATGTCTACGACAAGAATTATAACATGAATCTAACTCCTGGGTACTATGGCAATGCATTTGCTTACCCAACTGTGTGTTCAAAGGCTTATGTTTTGTGTGAAAATCCATTGGAATATGTAGTGGAATTAGTAAAGGAAGCCTTGGCCAAAATGAGTGAAGAGTACACAAGATCACTGGCAGACCTTATGGTGATCAGAGGGCGACCCATGCCTATATTCAAAGGAAACATGGTTGTCTCTGACAATAGCAGAATTGTGTTTGAAGAGATTAATTTTGGTTGGGGAAAACCTGTGTACGAGGGACTTGTCGAGGCTGTATCATTCATCACCTTCTATGTCAAGTACCAGAAAAGTGATGGTCAAATTGGGAAATTCGTACCGATATGGCTACCACCATCATCTATGGTGCGGTTTAAACAAGAGTTGAACAAAATGATTACTTAATCAGCTTTGTAAATTGGTTTTATTTATTTAATTAAGTTGTTTTAGTCCTTTTTGCTTAAGTGTACAGTGTAATCTCAAGATGTTGTCCTATATTTTTTTCTTCGAATGTTCATTTACGTCATGTTTGTCATGTTTATAAATTGACATGTACGTCATTGTAGCATACGAAAAATAGAAATCTTCAAACTTGCTTTCAAAGATGATAAGGTGGCGTTATGCCACCAAAAAAAAACAAAAAAAAGTAAACAAACATATTTCTTTTTCAATTTTTTCTCTGAATTCTTACTGTTTTTTGATAGATCCATTAACAGTTTACATTTGAGCACCAAAAAAAAAAAAAAAAAAAAAACCATCTTATTTATGACCAGTGATACAAATTAACAATATTATCTCACTTCTTGATTGTAATTAGAAACTTCATATCTTCTTCTTTATTACTTATCGATTGACATTAGAAACTTCGATCATATTTGTAAGGCATGACTACCAACTTCAGAAGTGTAGTCTGGATGCATCCATAACTATTTTAGGGGCCCCGACCACCTCCGAATTATATCGCGGAATTACCGACTTCTCCTCGGATTGGAGGATTCGGTGACCCTGTATGTCACCGACTATCTTCTGGAATGCCAGTTATAAAGCCGACCAGCACTGGAAGAACAGAGACACGTGTCAAGAATGACATCGTGAACTGACACGATACCCTCATTGTCAGAGTAAGAACTTATATAAACAATATTTTTTACCATTTGAAAGGATCTCTAATTTTTTACGAACAAAGAACCAAACTAACCCAAGCTACAGGACCCAGTAATTATTACCCGTCCAGATATCGTAGCTCCCACGGAGACAATAACTTAGAGGCACACTTTTACCTCCAACATTGGCACTAGAAAGATGGGGAGAAGCCAACACCTCCGTAGAAAAGATGAATCCGCATTCATGGGGACTACACCTTAACGTAAACCTCGGTTTAAGTCAGCCCGGAGGCCATGATTATGAACAGGTTCCACAGGATCAGTATTCTCCACCGGACCCTGTCCTGGCGACAGCTCCACCTAATAATGCACACAACATTCCACTTTACAACACCGTAAACCAATTTCAATAGCCACAAAATTATGGATACAACCTATACCAAATGTAGTGTCCACCATAAGCGTACCATCCCGGCTACAAGAATTTACCTCATTACTGCCCTTAGTATCTTCCCCTAGCAGGACGATCCGGTGATACGCAGTATCACTAGCAGACTCGACACGCTCACCCAAAATGCTACCAGGGTGATCAACGTCGTAGACGGAGGTGGAATCTAGGGTCACTCAGATGAAGTCAACTCTCACGCATATGAGGGAATCCGTATGAACCCTTAAAGGAGAAGGAGACCCAAGCACATGACCCAGTTCGTCGAAACAAACCCTAGAGTGCATGTGAACTATCAGGCACCGTAGAGGATTGTATGAGTCACTCACTACCAAGAAGAACGCGACAGCACAATCCAAGAGGAAATACCCAAGAGGAAAAGGTACCGGCTGGAAGGAAACAAAGAAAACTACCTCAATCAAGAAATGGAGCGGAACACGTTAGCCGACTCGAAAGCTTTCCTTACCTTGTAAGATCAACTCGTGGAGATCTAAGATAAGATTCATATTGGCCGTCATCAAAACAGTAGCCATAGATAGAGCCATTCACGGATGACATCACCTTTATATCAATTCCAAACAGTGTCAAACTGCTATGTAAAGGCATGTGCTGTTTGGTTGGGACATGCGATCCCAAAGACCACCTAGACACCTACCTAGACTGGATGAACAAGAAGAGATCCTCCGATGCCGTGAATGTTAGGATTATGCTCAATAGCAAGAGTGTAATGTTGTAATTAACAATCTTTTTCATATTAATAAAGTGATTTCTGGTTTAACAAATCGTATAACATTTATAGTTTGTATTATAATTGTCAAAGTAAATAATCATAAGCTCTAAAGACTATGGGAAAAGAAGAATTGTTCGTACATCTGGATATGTATGTGGTAGACACAATTCTTTAGTTAGTCTTGAATATTGTTCACAACTTAAGTTAAAGGTTGGGCACCTTTATCTTGTTAAAGTTGTAGAATTCTTTTGCTAGCATTTGAGTGAGATCAAATGAGATATGATGAGTCTAAAATCATCGGAGTGTCTTCGAGCAAAAGGATCTAGTGCACTGGGTGCATTGAACTGGATCACAATGAAAAGCTTTATCTAGAACCGTCAATAGATAATAGTCTTTTCATTATCAGGACAATCGGAGAGTCTATCTTAATCCTGAGATAAATGATGGACTTATGGTTGCAAGTGATATCATTTGAGTTATCAATGAGTACGATTATATCGCATAGTCTATCCTCGATAGTTTGGTGATATTCATTTGTTAATCGATAGAGGACTTCATTTATAGATATGGACATCGTGGCTCCATTTAATTAAATGAGAGTATAATATCATCATATGGATGTTTTGAGGTAATTGGATATTAAATCTCAACGTTGAGTTTTCAATAGTGTCTATTGAAAACATGGCTTCTGGACAAGTCAAAATATCCAAGTTCAAAACGTGGTCATATGAGTAAATATGGTAACTTGGAGAGTTATAGGCGGTCTATGAACTCTTGGCGATTACTGATATTAATCACGAGGATACACTATCTCCAATATGATTGTCTAGGGTATGAATGAGGAGCATCTTCCTTTTCTATCTTTATTTAAGAGTTCAGTTTTAGCTCTTTAGTGGAATGAGTTAAAATTAATGGATCGGACCTAAGTGAATCATTTGTTGATTGTGATTAGGTTATGTCTATTGAAGCTTAAATTTAGATGGCCCGCCAAGATCCCCAATCCACACGGACTTGCATGGATCACTTGATATATTCTACCGGACCAATTTAAGGGTCCATCTAGAATTGCATTTAATATATTAAGAATATAATTTGCACATTATTTAAGTAATGGGCTGCTCAATTATATTAATATATTAATGAAAGACATGTGGGCTTGTTTCTTTTAGTAAGAATGGGTCTGGTTCACATGTGGGCTTTTTTATTTAAAGTCCAATGGATTAAATGAAATAGGAAAATAATATTAGGCCCATCTTATATATAAGTGGGGCGGCTAGGTTAAGGTTTTGATCTAAAAATATTATTTTGTTTCATTTGTTTTAATTAAATAAGAATTAATTGATTTATTGATTAATTGTTTAATTAAAGAAACAAATCTTTCCTAAAAGTAAAAGACTTGTTTGATAAGTAAATAAATAAATTAGTATTATTTATTTAATCAAATAAGGAGTCTTTTTTTTTTATTTATTTAGTCAAATAAAAGAATAAAAATAAAAGAGTTGGATTAGGGTTTGAAGTCTATAAAGTTAAAAAGAATTAGGGTTGAATTTCAGTCACCCTATATAAGTGACATGATGAAATTCGGCCAACCCTAATTAGATACTACATAGAATTCGGCAACCCTAAAGGAAAAAGAAGAAAAATTCGGCCAACCTATATATATGTTCTTATAGGGTTCGGCCACATCAATTAATTGGTGCTTGAGTTTTTTTTTTTTTTTTTCTTTCTTCCTCTTCTTAATTCTAAGAGAGTTTTTATTCTAAAGAGACAAAAAGGAGTGAAAAATTATTCTTTGATAGTATACAATTGCTTAAACATCAATAAGCTTGTGTATACGATATCGATCTAGGTTCACGCGAGTTTCGATCATAAGATTGTGAACTCAAAAGTGACCGGAATAATTTTGACATTCTTTTGATTGTTTTGTGACTAACAAAGAAAAGAAAGTATTTGTTTGGTCCATTCACAGGTTTGCAATTCAAAGGAAAGGGAGACCACGCTCCTAGGTGATCCACGTTCGTGCTCGGATTGAAGGTCTTGCGGATTACCATCGACGTAAGTCAATCGGATCACGTGACAAGAGGTAATTTACTTTTGTTGATATATATGCATGTTTATTGATTAAAAGGGTTTAAGGTTCATAAAGGAAAAATTTTAAAAGTCACTAAATCGTCTTTAGTATCGCTTCCGCTGCGTGTAACACTTTTATTTGTTTATTTTTCCCTACAATTGGTATCAGAGCCTAAGTTGAACCCTTTTAATTAATTAACGTATATATACGTGGATCTATTTCTTTTTATTGTGATTATGCATGTTTAGAAAGAGATGGCACTCTAGGTATTCAAATATATAATTACATGTGATGTATAGATTTATATATATTTTATGTGGTTTGTTATTGCTCGATTTTGGCCCTAGATTTTCAATGTAATTTTTGTTTCGGAGTTGTAACAAGAAGGGTGGTCTATTATCGCCATAATTCCTTCTTGGTAGATTGCTAGGTTTTATTTTTTTTATATATATGTGCAGTATTTTTTTAGGGTTACTGCAGTTTTTTTTATTTTTAGTATGTGCAGTTTTTGGTTTGTAAAAATACTGCAGTGAATAAAAAAAAAAAAAAAAAATTAATACTGCAGTATTTATTATATATATACTGCCGTAATATATTTAGGTCTTGGAGATTCGAAGACACGAAGCAAAACGAAGCAACCGGAACCAAGTACGAGCACCGTGCGCACCCTAGGAGTGGATTGGGCTGCGCATGACAAGCCCAAACTTTGGTGGGCTGCGCATGGCAGCCTTGTGTGGCCTTATGGGCTGCGCAAGGCAGCCCCTTTGTGGGGTTGTGGGCTGCGCACGCCCATGGGAGAAGGCCGAAGGATGAGCGTATGGTTGATGGGCCACCTGAAGATCTTGTATTCTTGACAAATTGTAATTTACTTGTTTTTCTAAGATGGGCCAAAATTGTTGCTATTTAATTTATGCTTAAATAGTACAATATTTGTTATTGTATGATAACATGACATATAGAATAGGAGTGCCACGCATATATCTCTTTTGGTATGAACATGCATTGAATGATTTAGGTATCTAAATTGGCATCTAGATAACTCGGTAAATCATTCTATGGGATTTAATCACACGCCTTAAATAATTGAGTGGGAGAAGGTGTTTTGGTAACACCTATGGCCTCCAAGGTTAGTTGAGCTTTATTATTTATTGGTAATCCCCCCAAGGGGCGTCCATGAATGGAATTTAGCAACATACTTCCTTACAAGGATAGACTAGACAATGGACTCAAACGAGATCTACTCCACAAGGAGGGATTTTTGTGAGAGAAAATTGAGGGTCGATATCTTGGTAACACACTCAATGTAATTTTATTGATATCTTCCCAAGAGTTATTGTCAGTAAAATTGCAAGGCTAAAATTGAAAACGCTGGTTGTTATGTTAACAATTAGGTGGGACCTAGTCTAACTAGTAAATGGTGCGAACTCCCAAAGGAGGCGTAACATTTATGGGTGTTAGATCACCGTTGAATTTTGTGATTGAGTTATTTATTTAATTCAAGATAAATATTTAAAAGTGCTTTATCATGATTATTTACTTATATATGTTTTGTTTTATTCAGAAATCATGACCCCATCACTTATGAACATCCTGAAAGATAACACTTTAACTAGAGATAATTATATTACATGGAAAAGGAATATTGGGTTGTTACTGCAAAGTGAAAAACATAAGTTTGTTCTAACTACTCCTAAACCACCTACTCCTAATAATGAATCTAGCATAATGTGTAGAGATGAGTATGAGCAGTGGAAGACTTCAGATGATATGGCAAAATGTTACATTATGGCCACTATCTCCGACGTGTTGCAACAGCAGCATGAAGGAATGGAGTCCGCTGCTGATATAATGATGTCTCTAGAGGAGATGTTTGCTATGAAGTCTAGGACGACTAAGAGAGAGGCAGTGACTGCTTTTATGAATCTTAGGATGAAACCTGGACAGGCTGTGAAAGATCACATGATGAAAGTCATAGCACATCTCAACATTGCTGAACTGCATGGCGCTGAGATAGATGGTGAGACAAAGATTGATATGGTTGTCAATTCATTGTCAGATTCCTTTGATCAGTTCAAATTGGACTACACTTTGAACAAAAAGGAATACACCTTACAAGGCCTGATGCAAGATGTTCAAAGTGCTGAAAAGATCCTTGTGAAAGGCAAAGGTCAAGAGATTCATATGGTTGGTAAAGTTGCTACTGTTAAGGCCCGTCAAAAGGTCAAGAAACAACAGAAGAAAAAGCAACTTGGGCCTATCAAGAAGGAGACCAAGAAAGTAACCAAGATCAAAGGGAAATGCTTCCTTTGTGGTGAAAAGGGACATTGGAAGAGAAATTGCCCAAAGTCCCAGAACAAGAAGGAAGAAGGTAATTTGAATTATCTAGAAACATGTTTTTTGGCTGATTCTACAGATTCTTGGATCATAGACTCAGGAGCCACTAATCATGTTTGTTATTCCTTGCAGGGGTTTCAAGAAAGGAGAAAGCTGAGTAAGAATGAAATCAATTTGCGCTTGGGCAACGGAACGTTAGTGTCTGCAAGTGCAGTGGGAGATATTAGAGTTTATTTGGATTCTAGAAGGCATTTAGATTTAATAGACGTTTATTATGTACCTCAATTCAAGAGGAATTTAATTTCAGTTTCTTGTTTGAATAAATTTGGATATTCGGTTACTTTTAATAAAGTTTTTATTATTAGTAAGAATGACAAAATTATTTGCCAAGGTACATTGGAAAACGGTCTATACTTTTTGCATAGAAATATCTCTCACTCGTTAGACACAGAAATAACGGAACCTAATCATAAAAGAGTAAAATTATCAACAGATGAAACCTACCTTTGGCATTTACGCTTAGGTCATATTAACCTTAATAGGATTAAAAGATTGGTAAGTGACGGACCTTTAAGTGACTTAAAGGTTGATGATCTACCAACTTGTGAATCTTGTTTGGAAGGTAAAATGACCAAAAGGACGTTCTCTGCCAAAGGTGCAAGAGCCACTGAATGTTTAGGATTGATACACACTGATGTATGTGGACCTATGAGCATTCAAGCTAGAGGTGGATATGAGTACTTCATCACCTTCACGGATGATTACTCAAGATTTGGTTATGTGTATCTCATGAGACATAAGTCGGATGCTTTTGACATGTTCGAAGCATTCAAAGCTGAAATGGAAAATCAGCTTGAGAAACATATAAAAATCTTGAGATCTGATCGTGGTGGAGAATATCTATCTGGTGAGTTTCAGCAATATCTTATTGATAATGGGATAGTTTCTCAGTTTTCTGCACCAGGTACACCTCAACAGAATGGGGTAGCAGAAAGGAGAAATAGAACTCTTTTGGATATGGTTAGGTCTATGTTGAGTTATTCAACGCTTCCTATTTCTTTTTGGGGATATGCTTTACAAACTGCTATATACATTCTAAACGATGTACCATCTAAGTCTGTTCCTAAAACACCGCATGAGTTGTGGACTGGGCGCAAGCCTAGTTTACAACACTTAAGGATATTTGGTTGTCCTGCGCATGTGTTAAAAGGAAAGACAGAAAAGATGGAGTCCCGTTCAGAAACATGTATATTTGTAGGGTATCCAAAAGAAACTAAAGGATATTATTTCTATAGTCCTTCAGATCTTAAAGTATTTGTTTCGACAAATGCTAAATTTCTGGAAAAAAACTATATGAATGATTTTGTGCCTAGAAGTAGAATTGTCCTGAATGAGATGTCAGGAGATACAATTCCACGAGAGGTTGCACAACCTAACCCAATTGTAAGTTCCGATCCAACACAAGATCAACAACCTACCATTCCTCGTCGTAGTGGGAGGGTTAGAACACAACCCGAAAGATACATCGGTCTGGGAGAATCAGTGGAGAATCTCCCGGACGACGATGATCCCTATACGTACAAGGAAGCTATGGAGGATGTTGATAGTCGCCATTGGCAAAAGGCAATGCAATCCGAGATTGAATCTATGTTCGATAACAAAGTCTGGTCCCTTGTAGACTTGCCTAAAGGGATAAAACCCATTGGGTGCAAGTGGGTATACAAGAGGAAAAGAGGTATGGATGGAAAGGTGGAAACCTTTAAAGCTAGATTGGTAGCTAAAGGGTATACACAGAAAGAAGGTATCGATTACGAGGAAACCTTCTCTCCTGTGGCCATGCTTAAATCCATTAGGATACTCTTATCCATTGCAGCATCTTTAGATTTAGAGATTTGGCAAATGGACGTCAAGACAGCTTTCCTAAATGGAAGTCTTGACGAAAGCATCTACATGATGCAACCAGAGGGATTCATTGAAAAGGGCCAAGTGGATAAGGTATGCAAGTTGCAGAAATCCATATATGGATTAAAGCAAGCATCCAGATCCTGGAACATAAGGTTTGATCAAGCTGTCAAAGGTTTTGGATTTATTCAGAATCCTGACGAACCTTGTGTATACAAAAGGATTAAAGGCGACAAGTTGGTTTTCCTGATTCTTTATGTTGATGATATACTACTCATTGGAAACGATGTAGGTGTATTAACATCAGTAAAAGAATGGTTAGCAAAACAATTTGATATGAAGGACTTAGGAGAAGCAAGTTTTATTCTAGGTATCCAAGTAATAAGGGATAGAAAGAATAGAACGATTGCATTATCCCAAGCTTCATACATAGACAAAATCTTGTCTAGGTTTTCCATGCAGGATTCCAAGAAAGGTATGTTACCTTTCAGACATGGAATCAAGCTTTCTAAGGAACAAGTTCCTAAGAATGAGCATGAAGAGCAATTCATGAGTAGAGTTCCATATGCCTCGGCAGTTGGAAGTCTCATGTATGCAATGCTCTGTACTAGACCAAATATTTGTTTTGCTGTTGGCATAGTTAGCAGGTTTCAATCGAAACCTGGACCTGATCACTGGACGGCAGTCAAGCATATTTTCAAGTATCTTAAGAGAACGAGAGATAATATGCTTGTATACTCTGGAGGGGATTTGGTTCCCGTTGGGTATACAGATTCTGATTTCCAATCAGATTCTGACTCCAGAAAATCCACATCAGGGGCTGTGTTTACTATTGGAGGAGGAGCAGTTATATGGAGGAGTATCAAGCAATCTTGTATTGCTGATTCCACCATGGAAGCTGAGTATGTTGCTGCATGCGAAGCTGCCAAAGAGGCTGTTTGGCTCCGCCAATTCTTGATTGACTTAGAAGTGGTTCCTAGTGCGAATAAGCAGATCACTATCTACTGTGACAACAGTGGAGCAGTGGCTAATTCGAAAGAACCAAGAAGTCACAAGAGAGGTAAACACATTGAAAGAAAGTATCATCTTTTAAGGGAGATTGTTCAAAGAGGTGACGTGACGATTACCAAAATCGCGTCAGCAGAAAATCTAGCGGATCCCTTCACAAAGGCTCTACCTCAGAAGAGTTTCGATGGGCATCTAGAGAATATGGGCTTGAGAGATATGACACATTTGCTATAGCGCAAGTGGGAGATTGTTAGGATTATGCTCAATAGCAAGAGTGTAATGTTGTAATTAACAATCTTTTTCATATTAATAAAGTGATTTCTGGTTTAACAAATCATATAGCATTTATAGTTTGTATTATAATTGTCAAAGGAAAAATTTTAAAAGTCACTAAATCGTCTTTAGTATCGCTTCCGCTGCGTGTAACACTTTTATTTGTTTATTTTTCCCTACAGTGAAGTGTAGGGTTTTCCCCTTGAACCTTTCTA
The DNA here is from genome assembly GCA_035582765.1 of Acer negundo. Taxonomy (NCBI): domain Eukaryota; kingdom Viridiplantae; phylum Streptophyta; class Magnoliopsida; order Sapindales; family Sapindaceae; genus Acer; species Acer negundo. The sequence goes on from CM069233.1 coordinate 9,113,300, forward strand.
GAGATGTAAGAACTTGGTACGGTAACCTTAAAAGTCAAAGCATACCCCCCTTCAATGAGTTGTCGAAAGAGTTCCACAGCAGTTCGCCGTAAGTAAGAAAAGGAATTGGCACATGGTCCACCTAAACTGTATCAAGCAAAACAATACCAACACGATCATGGATTACATGAAGAGATTCAACGAAAATGCAAGACAAGTCCAAGACTTCAACGAAGTGGGGGCCATTATAATGTTCATATAAGGACTTTGATAAGGAAGGCTCAGCTAGTCGTTGTCCAAGAGAGGACCTTTCACATATCGAGCACTTATGGAAAGGGCCAAGAAGTATGGCAAAGTAGATGACATCAGTGAATCAAAGATATCTGAAGTACCACCAGAGCCCGCAAAGCCTAGCAGACCTTTAAGAAGGTGGTTCAGATCAGCAAAGGACAAGGGTAAAGAGACCCATACCTCTTGTCAAGTCAACCCTAGAGCATCTTTTCAGACCCTAAGGCTATATAAAGGCAGGTTCAAAAATTACATAACTCTGAAACATTTGATAAACAAAGTTTTTGACATGGCAAGCAAGGACGGATTACTCCAAACGTCGAACCAAATGATCTGCCCTATCAAAAAGAGGATCAGAAGGCGTCACTGCAGGTTTTACCAAGACCACGGTCACAAGACAAAGAATTGTCATTCCCTAAAGGATTACATCGAGGAGTTAATCTGAAGTGAGAAGCTCCGAGACTACGTAAAGGTAGAAGATAACATATCAATCCCGGACAAGGATGAGGGACCCTGGAAAGGTATATCCCAATGTAAATACCCGGATTCAGATGATGAGGAGCCTATTCATTTTATCTTAAAAGAGCTGCTTATAGGGGAAGCATAGTCGTCCGAAAACACACCATCAACCGTGTGTCTCACCTCATCACTTGAGGACCCACCTGGTAGCTGGGAATCAATCTCCTTTACCCCATCCAATTCATATGGAGTAAGGTACTCGCACTACGATACCCTCATCATCTTGGTAAAGATCGGGAGCAAGATCGTGAAGAGAACTCTCATCGACCATGCAGGGTTCATTAGGAACCTCGACTACAACGAATGGTTATCGAATGTGGTTCTGGTAAAAAAGAAAGGCGGGAGATGGAAGATGTGCGTCAATTTCATAGACTTGAACAAAGCTTACCCCAAATATGGTTTTCCACTATTGAGGATCAACCATTTGGTAGACGCTACCTCCAGACAGGAATTACTAAGCTTTATGGATGCGTACTTTGGATATAATCAAATCCGGATGAACATGCAGGACGAGTTCAAAACAACCATCATCACTGACCGTGGAGTTTATTGTTACAAAGTTATACCTTTTGAATTGAAAAATGTCGAAGCAACCTACCAAAGGCTAGTCAACCGTATGTTTTCTAGACAACTTATAAAGACAATAGAGGTCTACATGGATGATATGCTTACCAAGTCAATAACCTTCACCGAGCATGTGCATACTTGGGCAGTATTAGATGCGCTTTAACCCCATGAAATGCGCTTTCGGCATGTTTTCCGAAAAGTTTCTCTATTTTATGGTCTATTAGAAAAGGATAAAAGCAACCCCCAATAAAATCAAGGAGGAAATGGATTTACACTAGCCTAGAAAAGTGAAAGAGGTCTAAAAGTTAAATGGCATTATTATCTATCTCCCCCGTTTCATATAGAAGCTCACAGATCGATGTCTCCCGTTCTTCAAAGCTTTGAGAAATAGAGGAGACTTTAGCTGAACTCCTGAATGTCAAACTGCTTTTCTAGAATTGAAAGCCTACCTATAGAAACCACCAATACTAGCCAAGCCCACTATAGGAGAGATGCACTTTCTCTACATTGTTGTTTTGGATGTTGCCGTTAGCTCAGTATTGATCAAGGAAGACGAAAATTCCCAAAAAGTAGTATATTATATAAGTAAAAGCATGCCTAGCCCAGAAACTAGATACCCAGAGATTAAAAAAATGGCTCTCTATATAATAGTAGTGTCTAGGAAGCTCATACCCTACTTCCAATCACACCCTATCATCGTGATACCAAACCAACCGCTTCAGTAAGTACTTCAGAAGCCCAATTCAGTGGGAAGATTCGTTCAGTGGGTGATGGAGCTTAGTGAGTTTGAAATCCACTATAAGCCTATAGCATCTTTTTAGGGACAGACCATAGTTGATTTCGTAACTGAATTCTCAAACCCGGAGGTTATGAACATAACCACCGAGGAAAAACCCCAGTGAGAAATGTTTATCGACGGATCCTCTAATCGACATGGTAGCGGAGTGAGCATAGTGATTAAAACCCTCGACCGAAGCGTCACCCAAACTTCCCTCCAGTTCAATTTCAAGGCGACCAATAAGGCAAAGTTGAAAGCCCTCACCATCGGGTTAAAGACAATCCTAAATATGGACGCCGAGCATGTGATCATATACAACGATTCCCATTTGATCATTAATCAAGTTAATGAGGACTACCAAGCAAAGGATAATGAAATGATCAAGTACCTAAAGCAAGTCATAACCCTCAAGTAGAAATTCATCCGTTGCAACATCCTCCAAATCTCCAGGGACCATAATTCATAAGCGGATACACTCGTAAACTATCTTCGACATCAAATATGAATCTCCCAAGAATAGTAACCATATTCTGCCTACCTGAGCCTAGCATTATAGAGGACAAGGCTGTCCATGCCTAGATTCATGAAACCAAGATAGACCCCGAAACTTGGATGACTCCAATAGTATGGTTCCTTAGAGACGATAACTTTCCCATGAATAGAAAAGCGACAATGAGAGTCCAGCGTCAATTGCCCCGCTACCTCATCATCAACGAGGTCTATTAACGAAGGGGCTTCTCCTAACCTTACCTAAGGTGAATTGCTCCTCACAGATCGAGAGTGTTCTTCAGGAAATACATGGGGGAATATGCGATAACCATTCCGATGGTAACAATCTAGGCCATCGAAAAACAAGGCAGGGATACTATTGGCCCACCTTTTTTAAAGACTCAAAAGAAAATGCTAGGGCATGCGACATGTGTCAAAGGATGGTGCTAGTCCCCTATATCCATGTGGACGCCCTTACCCCAATGGCTTCCCTATGGCCTTTCTCTAAGTTTGGAGTCAACATAATAAGGTTGTTACCGGGAGGAACCTTCGATAAGAGATTTGTCGTTGTTGCAATCGATTATTTCACCAAATGGATAAAAGCGAAAGCTCTGAAGCATATCGCGGAAGCTCTAAAGCATATCACTAAAGCAAACAAAACCAACTTCATCAGACACTCAATTATTTTCAGGTTCGAAATACCATATACCATTGTCACTGACCACATAACTCAGTTCGACAACGCAAACCTCTGCAAGGACTGTTCATATTTTCACATAAATCTAAGGTTTTCCTCATTGTCCCATCCTCAGAGTAACGGCCAAGTGGAGGCTGTGAAAAAAATGATTGAAACATTCCTAAACTTGTGTTGGCTTGATTCCATTGAAAAACTCTCTTTATTTGTAATGGTTAGTTGCTTAGGTGGTTCCTGGTAAAAAGAAGCTTTAAAGGAGAAAAGCAACTTCTCATGCAAATATCGTCTTCAAGAGGAAAAACGTATTATTGGATGTTAAGGTATCAAGACACTTCTTTCTCTTGCAAGGTGTAAGCGCATACACACACATTGCATTCATATGTGTCCCTGCATCATTGTGCTCATTTAGTATAACACATTCACACAGTTGTTGAAGTATGCACATGCATTAGTCTCAATTTGACAAACATTGTAGAATTGCATGTTTTAGGACTATTTCTAGGAAAGGACATAGTTGTGTGACTTTTTGTTTATTTATTTTTGTTTATTTTGTTTTAGACATGAACATGATCTCATAAGATTCCTTATTGAGTTCCAATCATTTCGGTTACTCACTCATTAGGTTTCAAGTTCAAACTAGGAAGCTAGGCTACTTTAGGTTCTCATACGATGTGTTATCTTAGTCGTCGTGTATCGAGTCAAATTCATAACCTTTTGTCAAAGTTTCATAGTCTTTTTATGTGTGAGGGAGTCAAAGTTCATAATCCAAAAATAGATTCCAATTCAGAGTTCGGAGGCCGGAGAACGGTCGAAGAACGTGGGAGGAGTGCGAAGGAGGCGATAGCTAAATGCCATTTTGCTAAACCTTCTTGTGAGGGCGTGTGAGCATCACGGGAAGGACAACTCTCTGCCCCGTGAGGCTCACGTGCCTCTTATAGGGTGCACAGGTGGCAAAGGTCTCATAGGTGGTCGAATTCCTCCTATTCTCCATCCCTTTTTCCTCCATTTATATTTTAAAATTCTGTAGAAATGTTCATAAGTTCTACAATTTTCATTTTGTGATATCTCTCTCATTTCAACTTTGTATTGAGTGATCCAAAAACAAAAATTGTTGGTCTTGAAGAGAGGAACAAGTCCCAAGCATTTTTAGCATCAAAAGATGTCCAGGTTTAATGCAGTCATCTACTTTCAGTTTGTGGTTCATCTTTGTGTATGGTAATCATCTTCTTTACATTTTTCTTATGATCAACTTCATGGATCTACTCTATTGATTGATGAAAAATGTTTAAAATGTCTTTGATTCCATTTTTAGACTTGTTTGATTGATTTTCAAGTTTATGCTTTGTGATCATATTTGAACATCTTTTAGATAAACTTGATTAACTTGAAATTGATTCTAGAAATGATTTCTATGATGTGCTTCATGATGATTTCTAGGTTTAATTTCATGATCTAAGAACTAGGAATTTTGAGTGTGATTTTGAATATTCTAATCTATTTTTTATTGATTCACATGCTTGGATTTTTAGATAACTTTGTGATTGAGTGTTGATAGCATATTCTAGTTATCTCTTGCATGTTCATAGAGTTTGTGTGATCAACTTTCTCTGTTTGATTGTGTTTGCATCATTGCATCACTTAGATCATTTTGCCTTGCAAAAGGTTGAAGTCGTTTTCAAAGTGAGTGAAGCTTTGTTTAGAGCAAGAAGTCTTGGCTAGGATATATGGTCCGGATAGTCAAGTGTTAAGTCTTAGTTAGGATCAAGGGGATCCGGATAACTAAGCAAGAAGTCTTGTCTAGGATCAAGGGGATCCGGATAGACAATGATGAAAGCTTCCCAGAGATGTGAGCGTCTTGGATAGGAAATTGCATCCTAGAGATGTAGGACACATCTTGGATAGGAAGTAGGCTAGGTGATTCACTAGGCCCGAGGGTAAACTTGGAATTGATAGCTTAGGGTGGATATCATGTGTTGATTGCCTTGAGTGTTTATCTCCTTTTAGTCATAGTGAATTGCTTGCCGGTGGGTGTGGTATCAATTCGTTGACGTTTCCTCTTAAGAAGTTTTACCACGTAAAAATACTTGTGTCAAGTTTCGATTTACGTTTCATTATTTTCCATAACTTGTATTTTTTGCATCACTTGTGTAGTGATTTTCCACTTGTGTTGATTAAAACAATTCATTTGTTAGACACACTAAGTGTGCATATCATTGTTGTATTTGAGAAAAAGGAATTTGGAAGAATTTGGGCCTATACCTATTCACCCCTCTCTAGGTATATATTACACTATATTGCTTAAGGGAATTTCATTTGATATTAGAACGGGTGTCTAGAAGTAATTAGAAAGATCCATATTATAGTGTTTGTGTCTTGTTTTATTGTATTGTTTAGCCATGGGTGATTTGATACCGGAAGGTGCCTTTAATGCTAGACCTCCACTTTTGGATAATGGTAACTACACCTTTTAGAGAAATAAAATGAAAGCCTACATTATAGCCATCAGTGATAAATCATGGATGAGTGTGAGTGATATAGTAAAGGAAGAGGAGTCCTCGGATGACCGAGATTGTACTAGCAATTACATTGCTTACGTGGCTATATATGATGGAAGATTTGAGGATAGTAGTGAAGACTCCTCAAGTAATAAGGAAAGTGAATACTTTTCAAGTAGTGAATGTACTGAAGTCTCCTCCACTCATGAAGAGTTTGAAGCTTCCTCAATTCAAGATTATATAAGCTTCAATGACAAGATCCTTCAACAAAAGAATGAAGAGAACAACAAGTTGAAGTTGATCAATGCCAATTTGGTGGTGATAATTAAAGCTCTTGACAATGAAAAGAGAATATCTTTGGAGAAGATAAGCAAGCAAAGTGAAGTCATCAAGGAGCATGAAAATACAATTGAAAAGTATTTTTCAAAGATAAAGGAAAGTGCTCAAGAGATATATGATCTAAACAAAGACTTTACTATGAAGTTGTTTGCCATGGAGAGAGAGATTAAGTAAAAAGAGAAATTTTTGGCTATCATGAAGTTAAAGGAGTGTGAGCTTAAAGATGAAGTCAAAACTCTCAAAGAGTCTATTAATGGCATGAAGATTGGAGCCATTAAGCTTGATGAAGTAATAAAGCTTGGAAAGTATCATGGAGTTAAGAGTGGCTTGGGTTTTGTAGAAGAAGTTAAAGAGACTCTTACGACCAAGAACAAGTCAAGAAAGTCCAAGACGAAGAAAGACTCAACTACCATTCTATCCAATATCAAAGAAAAAAGCAAGAAGAGCAATGGAACTTCTCAACCATCTTCTCAACCAAAGCATGCACACCTCTAAAAGGTAATTTTTCTCAATTCATTCCGGTTTGTCATTATTGTAATGTGGTTGGTCACATTAGGCCTATGTGTTATGAAACATTAGGCAATGCAAACTAGGAAATGTGAAACATGTCAAAGATATGGAAAAGTTACCTAAACATTCTCCTAAGCATGAGTTTAAGTCTAAAGCTAGACATAACATCTCTAAGTTCATCCCGGTTTGTCATTTTTGCAATGTTATAAGGCATATCAAACCTAAATGCTATGAGTATATTAGACAATGCAAACTAGGGAATGAGATACATGCTAGTGAGATGAAAAGACTTCCTTTGAATGTTTCTAAACATGTTAGGGCATTAGAGACTATGCATGATGAACATGTTAATAAAAATAAATCAATAAGGAAAGTTTGGGTTAAGAAGAATAATGTGTATACTTGTGAAATTGATAAATCTTCTTTGAAAGTTTCTATACATGATAATAGCTTTGATGCTTTGAGAAATGCGCATATTGACCATATTTATGTGAAGAAACCTACTAAGAAGATTTGGATTGAAAAGAACAACATGCATGTTAATGATAATCATGTTAAGAAAAATGATGAGAAAAAGTTGGTTAAGAAGAGTGTTAACCATGATCATTTGAAAAGTCTTAATGATATATTTGTGCGTGGCAACAATGATAAGTTTAATATGAGTGATATTTTCATGAAGAAGATAGTTAATGATTTATCTTCTAGATTTCATATTGTCATGCGTAATAATCATGATGTTGTTTGTGTTGGTTCACCTAAGAACAATATGGTCAAATGTGAGTGCTCTCATACTTGATTGCATAGCACATATGAGAATATTTTTGTTCTTGTTTGATAAGAGTTCTAAGTTTAATGTTTGACTAAGCTATGTGCAATATGCTAGGTCCAGTATTCAAACTTGGTGTCTCTAGTCAATACATGAACTTAATATTCTCATACTTTCACTATGATAGTCAAAATTTATTGGTTAACTTTAAAGAAGTTGAATTTTGGAATCTATTTGGTATTATTTTTGTTAAGACTTTTAGAGAAAGTCATTTTCATGTGATTGTTTGAGTTGAAAGTGTTTGATTTTTATTCTCTTGGGATGACACACTAACAACCTGTTGTCATGAGGACAAACAAGCCAAGAGAGTTCACAAAAAGAGCGGAGACTTTTCATTGGTGAAAAAGCTTGCTAAGGTATTTCTCTATTCTAAAAGCTTGCTTTCTATTTTTTTTTTGTTTCAACTCGTTGTGTGCATGGAACAAAGCACATAGTCATTATAAATCATTTTATTAGAGACCTAGTTGAACATTCTATTGTTTCTCTAGAGCATATGCCTACTAAAAATCAACTTACGGATTTGTTCACTAAGCCCTTGGACATAAGAGGTTTAAAACTCTTCGATGATCCATTGGCATGATTTGTGTTGATTATTGTTTATGTGCGATTGTGAGTGGCTTGATAAACAAAACTTTATTTCAATTGGTATCAATATCTATGAGAGCTACTTATTTGAGAAGTAATGATCTTAAATAAATATTTTTTATTGTTTTTAGATCATGCACTTGAGCTTAAAAAAAAAAAAAAAACACTTATTTTTGAAAAGTGCACTAATACTTCACTTATATGTTTATGTTTGAGTAGTTGAGTTTGAAAATCTATAGATTATGGATGCATCTAGAAGTTTATTACTTAGTATATGATAGATGACATATTGTTAGTATCTATTTTGCTTCGGCAACTACATAGAACTAACGAGCACATTCATGGAAAGGGCTACACACATTGGTTGTGCAACCACCCAATGTAGGAAAGGGCTACGCCATTGTGATAAGTTAAAGTCGCCATTAAACATATATGTTTTTGTTAGAAAAATCAAAGAAGTGTTGAAAGAATCATTAAAATTTTTTTTTTTTTTGATTCTAAGCCTAAAAGAAATGACAAATAAAAGGCTTAATAGAGTATAGTTGAAGATTGTGAAATGCTCGGGTTGTCAAATAGAAATGAGTAAACAAGCCACATGCACACGCACACTCATATGTTGAAATCTATTCTCTTTAAAGCGTAAAACCCGGATGATAATCGGTTTGACTTAGATTGGAAAAGCTTTAGATGGATATGTGTGGATATTGTTTGCATGTTGATATCACAATTACTCCATTTGTATATGCTATGATCTAAGAGCTAGGATTTTTGAGTATGATTTTGAATATTCTAATCTAGTTCTTATTGATTCACATGCTTGGATTTCTAGATAACTTTGTGATTGAGTGTTGATAGCATATTCTAGTATCTTTTAGATGTTCATAGAGGTTATGTGATCAACTTTCTCTATTTGATTGTGTTTGCATCATTTGCATCACTTAGATCATTTTGCCTTGTAAAAAGTTGAAGTCTCTTTCAAAGTTAGTGAAACTTTGTTTAGAGCAAGATGTCTTGGCTAGGATATGTGGTTCGGATAGTCAAGCCTGAAGTCTTAGTTAGGATCAAGGGGATTCAACTAACTAAACAAGAATTCTTGTCTAGGATCAAGGGGATCCGGATAGACAAGCACGAAAGCTTCTTAGAGACGTGAGCGTCTTGGATAGGAAGTTGCTTCTTAGAGGTGTAGGACACATCTCAGATAAGAAGTAGGCAAGGTGATTCACTAGGCTCGAGGGTAGACTAGAAGTTGATAACTTATGATGGATATCATGTGTTGATTGCCTTGAGTGTGTATCACCTTTTCGTCATAGTGAATTGCTTGCCGGTGGTTCTGGTATCAACTGTGGACGTTTCCTCTTAGGAGGTTTTACCACGTAAAAATACTTGTGTCAAGTTTTGCTTTACGTTTCATTATCTTCCATAACTTGTATTGATTTTCCGCTTGTGTTGATTAAAACAATTCATTTGTTAGACACACCAAGTGTGCATATCATTGTTGTATTAGTGAAAAAGGTTTTACCACGTAAAAATACTTATGTCAAGTTTCGTTTTATGTTTCATTATCTTCCATAACTTGTATCGATTGCATCACTTGTGTATTGATTTTCCACTTTTGTTGATTAAAACAATTCATTTGTTAGACACACCAAGTGTGCATATCACTATTGTATTTGTGAAAAAGGTTTTACCACGTAAAAATACTTATGCCAAGTTTCGTTTTACGTTTCATTATCTTCCATAACTTGTATTGTTTGCAGCACTTGTGTATTGATTTTCCGCTTGTGTTGATTAAAACAATTCATTTGTTAGACACACCAAGTGTGCATATCATTGTTGTATTTAAGAAAAAGGAATTTGGAGGAATTTGGAAGAATTTGGGCCTCTACCTATTCACACCCCCTCCCTTTCTAGGTATATATTACACTAAATTGCTTAAGGGAATTCCATAGTGCAAGTTACAACATCTATTAAAGTTATAAAAGACAACTACCAAAGGTCATTACTATATATTTCATTCTTATCCCAGACTAGGAATAGGTCAACAACATTCTCCCTAACATCACGCTTTAAATCACCGATGACATCTTTCGTGCCCCTTAGGCGTCTACGGTAGTCAACCAGCTTGGTGTGCTTCTTCCAGCACTCATCTTTCGACCTCTGATAAGACGTAGATGCCTCATCGAACTTGGTCCTCAAAGCCTTAATGATTCCCCAATCACACTTGATCTTATCATGAAGTTCGAAATTTTTTGCTTTGGCCTTCTGGTATTTCTCCCTCATCGCCCCGTACCTCTTCTCCATCTCCATAAGACCTCCCAAAGCCTGATCTCTGAAATAGAAACCATTAAACATCAAAGATACACTACTCGCCAAAAAAAAAATAATAATAAATAAATAAATAAGCACATGCAAAACAATGTGTCTTCGAAATTAGTTTACCTACCAAATGTTTCCCGTGGACTGCCTAATCCGGTCGACAGTAGACATCTTCCTAAAAAATGACGACCCCCGACTCCTCATCATGTTCTTATCGTATGAGCACAAGAACTCAACACTGTACTCGTGAGTGAAGAGGCTTTCCTTCGGATCGAACTTCCATGTCGAGGGATCCCCGTAGTAGTTTGGAAAGATTTTTAGATCGCTCGTAAATAATGATGGGAGAGTCCCCCCTTATAGAATTCCCTAATTCCAACGAAACCACAGGTGCATCCGGTTTCTCTCTTACCAAAGGGTGCAACAGGATAACACTTGGGGGATTAAGTCCAATCACCAAGATATCACAACACCTGGCGATTCAGCGACTTAAGGCCTTTTATGTATTTATTTAGCTTTGGAAGTCCCCCTTAACATTGAAACCACCGGTAGAATTTGGCGTTTCTTCTTCGAAGCATCAGCCGCACCTTTAGCCTTGCTCTCTATCCTCTTTTTTGCCCCTGCAATCAACTTCCTTGAAACAAAGAGAGGAGAATAAAAAACAAAAGATGTGTGCACTGAAGAAGCTTAAAACATAAATGATCATTGAAGCATTAGAGATGGAGAGGATTCCTTGGCTCTTCTCCTTTCCTCCGAAAGAACTGGAATAAAGCTGATGTCATGAAGATTCTGATCACTCTACAAGAAATCAATATGCCTCCTCAACGGTGCAATGTACCACGCCTTTGTCACGTGCTCCCACTCCGCCTTTGAAAGTTCCTCTAAAGAAATGCGCTCCCATGTAGCTACCGAAACATTATAATCAGATAATAAAATGAAAGAATAAAAGTAAAGTACAAACTACCGGAAGAAACACTAAGAGCCCCCAGACATCTGGGAGATTGAACACCGAATGAATACTCTACCGATGACCACTGAGCTGGACGTCTTTTCCCTAATCGCCTATGGCAACGGACCAGTTTTTCTTCCATTCCTTATTAGAAGACGGTAGCTCAGTGATCAAAGGTTCGCGCGTTGCTTATCATAGCAAGCAAGAGCCCACCAACCATCACCCCCCAATCTATGGGAATGAAAGCTATAGCAGTGTGCAATCTCCCGGAGGGTCGAAGCCGAAAAGCTCATACTACGCCATAGAATGTACATCCAGATCATGATCCTCCAACCGTTCGGATTTAACTAGGCCAGAGCAATCATGAATTTCCAGAGTATTCTACAGATGTACGGTTGCAAAGGCAGCCTCGCTCTAATCTTTAAAAACATCGGATGAAAAGCCACCGACACCCCCTCATGATTGCTCACTTTCTCTCCTACCAATAGCATTCTCAAACCCACCGATTCTAGGATCGAAAAGTCCATTACGATCTGATCGATCCTCATCTCTGTCATCTTATTCACTATTATATGATTTTTCACGAATCTGGTGTGATCCATCTTATACCTGTAATACTTCTTTGAGTTATACCCCATTTCGTAACCTGCACGACCTAGCTGCAATACCTCTGAATCAACAAGATTCTACACCTCTCTCTCTCCGAAAAGGCTTTCGACACTACCTCTCTCGGATGAGCTTTCTGATGAAGATTCTAAAGAACTCGAAGAGTCCTCGACCCTCGAAGATCCTACCTTCCAAACTATCGCCGAATTCGTTCGAGAATAAAACAAAACAAAAAATAAATCACATATAGGAAAAAGGGAAAAGATAAGGGTTTACTCGAAATCTAACCTTACCAAAAACATGTTAGGATTATGCTCAATAGCAAGAGTGTAATGTTGTAATTGACAATCTTTTTCATATTAATAAAGTGATTTCTGGTTTAACAAATCGTATAGCATTTATAGTTTGTATTATAATTGTCAAAGTAAATAATCATAAGCTCTAAAGACTATGGGAAAAGAAGAATTGTTCGTACATCTGGATATGTATGTGGTAGACACAATTCTTTAGTTAGTCTTGAATATTGTTCACAACTTAAGTTAAAGGTTGGGCACCTTTATCTTGTTAAAGTTGTAGAATTCTTTTGCTAGCATTTGAGTGGGATCAAATGAGATATGATGAGTCTAAAATCATCGGAGTGTCTTCGAGCAAAAGGATCTAGTGCACTGGGTGCATTGAACTGGATCACAATGAAAAGCTTTATCTAGAACCGTCAATAGATAATAGTCTTTTCATTATCAGGACAATCGGAGAGTCTATCTTAATCCTGAGATAAATGATGGACTTATGGTTGCAAGTGATATCATTTGAGTTATCAATGAGTACGATTATATCGCATAGTCTATCCTCGATAGTTTGGTGATATTCATTTGTTAATCGATAGAGGACTTCATTTATAGATATGGACATCGTGGCTCCATTTAATTAAATGAGAGTATAATATCATCATATGGATGTTTTGAGGTAATTGGATATTAAATCTCAACGTTGAGTTTTCAATAGTGTCTATTGAAAACATGGCTTCTGGACAAGTCAAAATATCCAAGTTCAAAACGTGGTCATATGAGTAAATATGGTAACTTGGAGAGTTATAGGCGGTCTATGAACTCTTGGCGATTACTGATATTAATCACGAGGATACACTATCTCCAATATGATTGTCTAGGGTATGAATGAGGAGCATCTTCCTTTTCTATCTTTATTTAAGAGTTCGGTTTTAGCTCTTTAGTGGAATGAGTTAAAATTAATGGATCGGACCTAAGTGAATCATTTGTTGATTGTGATTAGGTTATGTCTATTGAAGCTTAAATTTAGATGGCCCGCCAAGATCCCCAATCCACACGGACTTGCATGGATCACTTGATATATTCTACCGGACCAATTTAAGGGTCCATCTAGAATTGCATTTAATATATTAAGAATATAATTTGCACATTATTTAAGTAATGGGCTGCTCAATTATATTAATATATTAATGAAAGACATGTGGGCTTGTTTCTTTTAGTAAGAATGGGTCTGGTTCACATGTGGGCTTTTTTATTTAAAGTCCAATGGATTAAATGAAATAGGAAAATAATATTAGGCCCATCTTATATATAAGTGGGGTGGCTAGGTTAAGGTTTTGACCTAAAAATATTATTTTGTTTCATTTGTTTTAATTAAATAAGAATTAATTGATTTATTGATTAATTGTTTAATTAAAGAAACAAATCTTTCCTAAAAGTAAAAGACTTGTTTGATAAGTAAATAAATAAATTAGTATTATTTATTTAATCAAATAAGGAGTCTTTTTTTTTATTTAGTCAAATAAAAGAATAAAAATAAAAGAGTTGGATTAGGGTTTGAAGTCTATAAAGTTAAAAAGAATTAGGGTTGAATTTCAGTCACCCTATATAAGTGACATGATGAAATTCGGCCAACCCTAATTAGATACTACATAGAATTCGGCAACCCTAAAGGAAAAAGAAGAAAAATTCGGCCAACCTATATATATGTTCTTATAGGGTTCGGCCACATCAATTAATTGGTGCTTGAGTTTTTATTTTCTTTCTTCTTCTTCTTAATTCTAAGAGAGTTTTTATTCTAGAGAGACAAAAAGGAGTGAAAAATTATTCTTTGATAGTATACAATTGCTTAAACATCAATAAGCTTGTGTATACGATATCGATCTAGGTTCACGCGAGTTTCGATCATAAGATTTTGAACTCAAAAGTGACCGGAATAATTTTGACATTCTTTTGATTGTTTTGTGACTAACAAAGAAAAGAAAGTATTTGTTTGGTCCATTCACAGGTTTGCAATTCAAAGGAAAGGGAGACCACGCTCCTAGGTGATCCACATTCGTGCTCGGATTGAAGGTCTTGCAGATTACCATCGACGTAAGTCAATCGGATCACGCGACAAGAGGTAATTTACTTTTGATGATATATATGCATGTTTATTGATTAAAAGGGTTTAAAGTTCATAAAGGAAAAATTTTAAAAGTCACTAAATCGTCTTTAGTATCGCTTCCGCTGCGTGTAACACTTTTATTTGTTTATTTTTCCCTACAAAACAAACATCGGAGCTTCTTTGAATTGTTGAAATATCACAAATGAGGAATCAAGACATCATCTCCTTTATCTATAGCCTTTGTGCTACTCCTTAGGCAAAAATGAAGCGACGCGGCCGTTACCTTTCTGAGATGACCGTCGCCCAAGCTTCATACTCACTAGGTGCCACACGGTAGGTCCCCATTTGGTGTTAGACGGGCCAACCCGATGACCAATGGGCCCAATCCAGCAAGGCCCGTACTTCAAGCCCACAACTGATAGCTCCACCGCGAGGCATCCTCCACTCCGATCGACAAGCTTGAAGGGGAATTGTTGGACATGACTACGAACTTCAGAAGCGTAGTCCGGATGCATCCATAACTGTTTCGAGGGCCTCGACCACCTCCGTATTATATTTTGGAATTACTGAATTCTCCTCGAATTGGAGGATTCGGTGGCCCTGCACTCCACCGGCTATCTTTCAGAATGCCAGTTATAAAGATTACCAGTACTGGCATAATAGAGGCACGTGTCAAGAATGACCTATCGCGAACCAACACAGTACCCTCTTTGTCAGAGTAAGAACCTATATAAACCCCATTTTTTACCATTTGATGGGATCTCTGATTTTTTACGAACAAAGAAGCGAACTGACCCAAGTTATAGGACCCAGTAATTCTTTCCCATCCAGATATCACTGCTCCCACAGAGACAACAACTCGGAGGCACACTTTACCTCCAACAATATCTTCTTCTCATATTTTTTAGGATTTAAGTGATATAAAAAATATCTCACTTCTTGATTGTGATTAGAAACTTCATATCTTCTTCTCATCTTATTTAGGATTAGTGATACAAATTAAACAATATCTCACTTCTTGATTGTGATTAGAAACTTCGTATATTCTTCTCATTTTATTTAGGATTAGTGATACAAGCAATATCTATGAATATTTTAGTAGAATCATTTGGGAAATTCGTGTGTGAGAGAGAGAGATAGAGATAGAGATAGAGATAGAGAGAGAAAGAGAGAGCTAGTTGATGTATATTTGCTTATGGGTGTTTTCTTGATGAGTAGGCTGTCTAAATGAATCCGAGATTGAATTATTTAGGTATTTGGCCTCTGTAGCTAATCTAGTTTGTTGTTGTTTGCTTTTGATTGATTTTGTTATTTGAGTTTGGAAAGAAGTCTGATCTTGTTAAATTTGGAGGTACCAAATACCAATGGGTTTAATAAAGTCAAAAACATTTTTATTTATTTATTAAGTTATTGACATTTTTAAGTTTTAAAAGTCGAGGTAAATAAGTAGCACCAGCAATACCTCTTATTGTATGTACAATGTACATATGTATATATGTCTATATGAGATTGATGGTTTCATGTTTCTTAATTGCTAATATTAGTGCTAATGATTAGGAGAACCAACAGCCTGTATGTAAACTCTACATGTAATGTAATATATGTTAGGTCGATAAATGTTGATATTTGAGGCCTCTAATTCCTATGTTTTATGTTATGTTCTTGAGTATAATTGAATATTTTAATATGTTTGTTGAGATTGTGTAGATGATAACTCTTGGAGTGAATTTGATGACAAAAAGGTGATTTTAGAGGAAGTTTGGAGAAGTGCCTCTGCAGCACATCCAACTTGTGAATACCATATCTTTCTCCTCAGATTGAACCAGGTTAAGATCTACATGTTTTTGGAAAGCCTCAGAAGTCTAGTTTCCAACGCATTTTAGAGAAAGTTATGGCTGATTCTGTAACTGAAAGTCAGAGCTGAAAAAGTCAACCGCGGCCTTGATATCAGGGTTTAAGACTTGAGAAATAAGCAACTTCCGTGGTGACTTGTGGGAAGTTGCTTCAGAAGTCACTTTTCTTGTTGTTTTTCTGTCTTCATTTACCTGAGAAATAAGCAACTTCCATGGTTACTCTTGGGAAGTCGTTTACAAATCACTTTTTGCCCAGATTTCAGAAAAGACCTATTTTGCCCTTGACCTAAATTGTCGCCAAAGCTTTCCAAATTAATTTCTAATAACTTTAGAAGATCAAGACATGTTTGGGAAACTTCCTAAACTCAAATTAAGAGTCAATCATCAGAAGAGGAAATCTAAGTTAGGAAAGGATTCTCATTCCTTGTTTAAATTATCTTTCCTACTTGGTGTGTTTCCTATAACAAAGCAGATTGTGAATCTATAAGGAGTATCACCTATAAATATCAAGAGTGTTCTACAAGGGTCAAGTGTGGAGAGTTGAAGATTGAAGATTGATGACTACTTCAACATTCTCTTCTTCTACCTTTCTTTAGATTATATGTTTTTATTTATTTTTCTAGTTTTTATGTCTATCTAAGTTTCTTGTTAGTTGGGGCTAACTTGCCCCAAACATGAATTCAATTCCATAGACAAGTTTTGTTTAATGAAGTATTATTTTCCATGCATGATGATTTCAATTTCTTCATAAGAATTGTTATTCTATTATTATGTTTCTTTGATTGATTACCTTAGAGCATAATTATTTTATTATAGAACCTATGTTGCAAGTATACAAGTCAGACACCATACGAATTTATCCTTTGTTGCAACAATTAATTGGAATAAGACCTAATTAAGGGAAATTGATTCATGAATTACCTATGATAGATACCATATTTTAGGGTTCTTATGATATTCATATTCTCTTTGTTTTTAATGAATTCCAATTATTAAATCTAAGTAGACACCATGCTAAGTTATAATTTGTGATATAAGTTATGTAGACATCATGCAACTTACATGCTAACTAAGAGAGAATCATACGGCTTGAGTGAGACACCATCACCTTGTCATGAATATCTTAATCATGTTTGATTATTTGTTAACTTCATTATTGTCTATGGATTTGATGATTGTTTAGTGGTGGATAGAAGGTCCTAACTAGTGTTTTTCTATATATATTTCCTCATTAAATTTTTGCTCCGTTTTATTTCTTGTTATTTAATTTTCTAATATTTTTAGTTAGATTAGAGCCCTAGAGTGTCTTAGATATAAACTCAGTATTTTAGTAGGTAATTAATTCTTCGTGGGAATAATCCTTGCTTAACCGATGTGTTATCGTTTACAATTTGTACACTTGTAATGTTTTTATTATTTTTGTTTGTCTATTTGACAACCAACAATATATCAATTAATTAAATAAGAGAGTAATTATCAAGAACTTAAAATCTTCCTAGGTGTAAGCTAGAGGGCTGAATTCAAGATTCTGTACATCAAAGCCATTTGTTTTATACAGTGTAGTTCATTTTACATACAGCATCATCGGAAAAAAAATTAAATAAATAAAAAGAAAAATGTTCACCAAAGTCTAATTTTTCACTATTTATTTTAGTATAAATCTCTTGAATTAGGGCGGATGTATTTGTAAGTTAGCCTGAGGACCAGTTTGATATTCCTTTTGAGAAGTTAAAATAAGTTTATTTTATAATTTTGATTTAAAATAATGTTTGGTAAAACTTACAAAAGTGATTAATTCATAATCTGACAAGTTTTGACAATGATTTTGAGAAAAATTTTAAAGGGGGGTTACATTTTGAAAGTGATTATAGAATAATCTATTTTAGCATTTAATGAATCTTTTCAAATATCATTATTGTCCTTATAAAATAAAATAAAAATAATTTATATACCTTATTTCGTCTTAAAATTAAATATTCTAATTAAATATTGATTTGATTTATAAAATCTCTTAAAAATATTTTTATTATTCTTATGGATTTTGTTTTCTAATTTAAATATTCTACTTAAATATGGACTTAAAATATTTAATTAATTAAAATAAAATAAAATAAGGTTTTAAAATCGTGTATATTTTTGTCATTGTAACTAATTTCAGCAGTTTTGAAATAAAATTACCAAACATACGTATATTGTTTTTGAGCTATACAGTAGTTTTAAAAGTATAATTAATCAAACATCTGCTGATTAACCTCACAATTGATTATTCCTTCAGCATTACTAACAGTGATTATTATAAAAGTTACAGCAATACCAAACTGGCCATGAGTCATGCCCCTTTTAAAAAAATATAATTAAAGTATTTATTTTTTGGTATTTTTGGTACAATGTTTTTTTTTTTTTTTTTTTTTTTTTTTCTGTTTTTGTTAAAAAGAAAAAAGGAAAAATATTTGCAATTATAAAATTGGTGGTTCTATTGCCACCCACAAAATATCTTTTTATACCCACATTTTAATGAAACGTTTTTATTTCTAAAATACCTTTACATTTAATTACTTAAAATACATGGCTTTATAATTGAAAATTAAATTTACTCCATACACTTGAATAAACAATCTATCACAAACCCCAATAATATATACTTAATCAAACCCCAACATTAATTAGAAAATATAATTTTTGTTCACATATAGTCAAGGAATGGATTAAAAAAAATACTTAAAGGATAGTTTGGTATTTTAAAGGGTGTAGGGAGTAAAACTAATAACTTTAATTTTTTTAATATAGGTGTAAGAATATATTTTTTGGGTGCAAATAGAGTCACCCTTACAAAATTAACACCGCTTGATAATTCATAAAAAATGGTCTGGTTTATAATTTAATTTAATTGAGATAATTAATCTCAATATATTCATTAGAGTGATATACTCAATATTTTATTTACATTGAAACATATTAAAGTTTTCATTTCCTTTTTATTCCTATTTCATTCCATAAATAAAAGAAACAAATTTTGAATTCCTTATTTCATTTGCTAATGTTCAAACATGTATGAATTTAGTTTATATCATTTGCATTTTTTTTTCCTAGTTGGATAATTTTAAATGTTTTTATGAGTAATGATCATTATATCTTTCTTATCTAGGTATATACTTTTTAATTAGTAAATTTTATTGTAAAATTTGCTTAAAAAAAAACTTTGTACTACTGCTAAGTGTGGTTTGGGTAATAAATTACGTTCATTCAATATAACAATGTCCTAAGTTCGAGTAACCGCACCGTAGGTGTATACCCAAAAAAAAAAAAAAAAAAATTAATACACCCGGACAAAAGATTCTGGCTTCACTGATACACGTCGTTGGTGTATACCAAAAAGATATTTCTATTCTAATTACCTCGCAAATGCAACGAATCAAAGGACTAGTATAGCAAGTAAGCAAGGTCGTTCCCACAAAGAGATGGAATTCGTTAACTGTATCTAGTTCTAGAGTTTATGAAAGCAATGTAAATGGAATGTGATATGGTGAGAATGGTGTGTGTGAGTGGAGATGCAAACTAACTAACTAAAGCTATGAAACTAAAGATAGAAATGTAACCGGGTGCTTGCCTTTCTAATTAGTCTACTCTTAGTTATGTTATTCTACTCCTAAAGGCAAGACACCCTAGCTACGAAAATAATTGTGGCTTGGAGAAAAGAAAGGTATGAGACACACATGGGACATCGGTTTACCAAACACAAGATGCAAATAATGAAGATTGTTTAACATGTGAATGCCATTTAATTCAAGTAAAGGGTTCGTTCTCTTGATTAGGGAATTCCCGAAATCAAATCATCACTCTCCAAGGTCGGAAGAGTAATGGTGTCTAGGTCTAGACCCATTAAGCACAAGAACATGAACCAAAGCTATCCTAGCATGGTTATGCATAAGCCTTTCCCATTCTATAGAGCTAATAGCCAAGCTCATACCCGGAATGGTTATCCAAGCACAAACTCAACTCTCAATCACTCTAATCATTCTAAGCAAAGCATGTTGAATCTTCTACCAACATACATACATAAATGAGATATTTGATTACAACTACTCCTATATTATTAGTCAATCTGCCCCTAATTTCATTCATGCATACATATCAATATATAACTCTATATACACATGAATATCACAATAAGAGATTATAATGGATAGCATAGAATAGAACAAAACACAAATCAAATCAAAGAACAATACAAACATAATATAGTATAAGTGTTGTGTAAGATCCTTGATTTGTATTGGATTGATTCCATTGCAAAAAGTTCTATATTTGTAATAGGTGTTGCTTAGGTTCTTGGTGAAAAAAAGCTTCAAAGGTTAAAAGTGACGTCTCATGCAAATATCGTCTTCAATAGGAAAATCGCATACTTAGATTCTAGGGTATCAAGTTTCTTCTTCCTCTTGCAAGGCATAGGCGCACACATACAAAATTCATTCATGTGAGTCCCAGCATCATTGTGCAAAATTTGGTATAACACATTCACACACATTTAAGTATGCTCATGCATTGGTCTCATATAGACAAAAATTGTAGAATTGCATGTTTCGTGACTGTCACTTGAATTTGGCATACTTGTGTGACATTGTGTTTAAATGTTTGTGTTTCTTGTGTTTTAGACTTGAATAAGATCTTTTATGATTCTTCATTGAGTCCCGGTCATTTCGATTACTCATTCATTAGGTTTCGAGTCCAAACGAGGTAGCTACGTTACTTTGCATTCTCATTCGTTGAGTTGTCTTCGTCGTCATTTTCCGAGATGAATTCTCAACCTTTTATCAAATTTTTATAGTCGTTGTGCATGAGGGAGCCACAATTCATAATCTAAAGACGAATTCAAAATTAGAATTTTTAGGCCCGAATACGGTCAAAGAACGCTAGAGGTGACAAGGTTTCGGTTCGGTTCCGATTCTGAACCAACGGTTCTGATTCTGAACTGATGGTTCCAGTTCCCGGTTTGGGTGGAATCGGTATTGGAATCGGCCTAGGCTGGTTTCAATTTGCCGGTTTTGGTTTTGGTTTTGGTTTTGGTTCTAGAACCGTCGGTTTCGGTTTCGGTTCCGACCGAACCGGCGGTTCTAAACCGGGCCAATATTTTTTATTTTTTTATTTTTTTATTTTTTTATTTTTACAAAATATTACATTTTATTTATAAAAAAATAAAATGTTAGAAAGAACATTGTAGAGTATTGAGTCATGGCCCATAACCCTTGTCTAAGTAATTATGTTTTCCATTCCCTTCTCCTTCTTTTTTTATAGGTTAGACATCTCATTCACTTCTTTATTTTTCCAATGTGGGATGTGGGATAAAGAGTAAGAAGTCATTAACTGAGTTTTTTTTTTTGATATATCATTAACTAATTTCATGTATTAATAACCTATTGGAATCTAAAGACCTATTGGAATCATTAACTTTTTTTTTGAACTATTACAATATTCCATATTGTGGTATAATTCGAATCTAACACAAAAAGAAATAATTGAAATATTTGTTAAAAATGCATAATATGACTTCTTATCCTTCATCCCACATCCCACATTGGAAAAATAGAGAAGTGAATGAGATGTTTAACCTATATAAAAAGGAGGAGAAGGGAATGGAACACATAATTGCTTGGACAAGGGTTATGGCCCATGGCTCAATACTTTACAATGTCCACTCTAATATTTTATTTTTTTATAAATAAAATGTAATAGTTTGTAAAGTAAAAAAAATTATTAAAAAAAAAAAAATTGGAACTGGAACCAGAACCGACCTCCCTCGGTTCTGGTTACGGTTCTTGAACCGGAATCAAAAAATTGGTTCCAGTTCCAGTTTTTTCGGTACTGGTTTCGGTCCGATTCCACGGTTGGAACCAAAACCTTGCCAAGTCTAGAACGCGAGAGGAGCAAGCATGGCCAACAGCCAAGCTTGGAGTCCACGTCTGAGCCACGTGTGGCACACTGCCAGACTAGCTCTCTACCCACGTGTGCCACATGTGAAGCTGACGTGGCTGCCTCTGATTGGTCCTTATTTTCCCTTTCTTGAATTCTTTTAAATATCCTCCATTCCATCCCATTTCATTCCAAGAAGAAAATTTGAAAAAGATAGAGTGCATAATTTTCTCTCCAACATTCCTAACTTCCAAACACCATAACTTTCTCATTCAGACTCCGAATTGAGTGATTTAAGTTGGAGAATCTTCGTATTCAAGTCCCCTATCTTCTCCAAAAAGGTTTGTAGCTTTTTGATAAATTTTTGTGATAGTTCTACACTCAAAACCGAACCAGCTTGGGATCCCTATGTATTGAACTAAATTTTGTTATTTCATCTTTTATGATCTTCAATTACCTAGGGTTTCTTCTTCTATATGTATGTGTATGTATGGTGAATGTTATAGAGAAAGATAGCTTCATAATAAAACTTAATCAAGTCTAATTAGAGACAAATGTGAACTAGTTTTCTATGATTCTAGTTTTTCACATGTTTGAGAGTTGTATTGTGATTAGTTTGATATCTAGGGTTATTTGTGATTCGATTGACTCATTTTATGATTAATAACCTTAGCATGTGCTTGGATCCTTTATTTGAACAAATCTAGGATTATCACATTTGATTTTGTATTTAGTGCTATATAGGATTTAATTGATTATTCATTATATACTTGCTCTAAATTCTTGCTAGAATATTCATTGATCATATTTTGTGATTCTAGTATTTTTGGTATATGTTTCTAATTTCTTGAATATGTGCTTCATGTATATGATTTATTCAAGTGTTAGCTTTGTGAATGAAACTAGAAATCACATGTGTTAGGTGTTTCACATGCTCTAGGTTTCAATTCATGTTTTATGACTAGACAATATTTAACTTGTGTGCTCACATGATTAAGTCTATGTCTACATGATTTGTACTTGATCCATACATTTCATATGTTCATGTATCATCTTGTATGATTACATCACTTGGATTGTTAAACTAGAATATCATATATTGTGTGCTCAATGTCTAATTCTAGTTTCCATAGTTCATATTGATCATATGTCTTATGTTGAATGTGCTTGCATTATTTGCATCACTTAGATCATTTGCCTTGCAAAAGGTGGAAGTCTTTTGTTAAGGTGAGTGAAGCCTTAATTTGAGCAAGAAGACTTGGCTAGGAAAGTGTTCAGGATAGCCAAGCAAGGAGTCGTAGTTAGGGTCAAGAGGATCTGGATAATTGAGAAAAAGTCTTAGCTAGGAGTTTGGTACTCCGGATGGTTGAGCTAGGGAAGCTTGACTAGGATCATTTGTGATCTAGATAGCTAAGCAATGGAATCTTCCTAGAGACGTGAGCGTCTTGGATAGGAAGTTGCTTCATAGATGTGTAGGACACATCTTGGATAGGAAGTAGGCTAGGTGGTTCACTAGGCCTGAGGGTAGACTAGGATTTGATAGCTTAAGGTGGATATCATGAGTTGATAGTGAAGATTTTTGTATATAGATTGAATTATCAGATAGTTACAATAAGGCATATATATACAAGAGAAGTTTCCTTACTTAGCCTACAATTAGGCCCACAATTAAGGATATAAATGCTAACTTACTAATTCCTAACTTTTAGCTAATCAATTAGTCAACTAACAATTAATTTACAAGTCTACAGTTATAGGAAATTAAATCCCTAGAAATCCTCCTAGGATTTTACTCAAAGAATTATTCTTTAGTCAACACTTTCCAACACTCCCTCTCAAGTTGGTCGAAAAATGTCTTCCAAGGCCAGCTTGCAACATAACTTGTCAAATTGCTTCTTTGGTAAACCTTTTGTGAAAATGTCTGCCACTTGTTCTGTGGTGGGTAGATAGGGTATACAAATCTGTCCACTATCTATCTTTTCTTTGATGAAGTGCTTATCTATCTCCACATGTTTGGTTCTGTCATGTAGAACCGGATTGTGAGCTATGGCAATAGTTGACTTATTGTCACAATATAGCTTTATAGGAAAGAAAACCTAAACCTTTAAGTCTTTAAGAAGCCTTTTTATCCAGATTACTTCACAAATTCTAAGGGCAGCTCCTCTGAATTCTGCCTCCGCACTACTCCTTGTTACAACCCCCTGTTTCTTACTTCGCCAAGTCACCAAGTTTCCTCCAACAAAGGTACAGTAGCCAGATATAGATCTTCTGTCTGTTACACTACCAGCCCAATCCGCATTTATGAAGACTTCAACCTGAAAATTACCCCTGTTAACAAATAATATTCCTTTCCCAGGTGTCCCCTTTAGATATCTCAAGATTCTTAAGACTGCCTCATTGTGTTCTAGTCCTGGTGAATGCATGAATTGACTCATCATGTTGACTGCGAATGAGATGTTAGGTCGAGTGTGAGCTAAGTAGATCAGTTTACCTACTAACCTCTGATATTGTTCACGGTCTACTTGACTCTCTGGTTTAGTAGCCTCAAGTTTCAGATTTGGTTCTATTGAAGTTTCTGCAGCTTTATAGCCTATCATCCCAATCTCTCCCAATAAATCTAGGATGTATTTTCGCTGAGAAACAAAGATCCCCCTTTTTGACCTGGCAAATTCCATCCCTAAAAAATACTTTAAGGTGCCTAGATCCTTGACTTCAAATTCTTGAGCTAGCAACTGTTTTAGTCTTTCTATTTCCTCAATATCATCATCGGTCATGATGATGTCATCTACTTAGACAATTAGAATAGCCTTCTTCCCTCCACTCGAATGTTTAAAGAAGAGTGTATGGTTTCCTTGGCTTTGGTTGTACTCGAATCTTCTCACAACCTTTCCAAACTTCTCAAACCAGGCTCTAGGTGACTGCTTCAATCCATACAAAGATTTTACTAGCCTATATATTTTACCATTCTTGAATTCTCCATCAAACCTAGGTAGAGGATCCATGAATACCGCTTCTTCCAGATTACCATTCAAAAAAGCATTTTTTTTTATATCCAACTGGTGTAAGGACCAGTCTAGATTTACTGCTACAGATAGGAGGATTCGAATGGTGTTGATCTTGGCCACATGTGCAAAGGTCTCCTAGTAGTCAAGGCCATAGGTTTGAGTGAATCCTTTGGCAACAAGGAGAGCTTTGTGTCTTTCTAAGGATCCATCAGCTCTACATTTATTTGTAAAAACCCACTTACATCCCACAATTTTCTTTCTTTTTGGTAACTCGTCAAAAACCCAGGTTTTATTCTTGGCTCGTGCATACATCTCTTCCATAACAACTACCTTCCAGTTTGGGTGTCCTAGGGCTTCTTGTATGTTCCTAGGGATGACTAAGTGGAAATATTTTGAAGTAAAGGCTTTGTAATTTTCGGATAGTCTGTGATATGATAGGTATTTGGCTATAGGATGTATGGTACATTTCCGGACACCTTTCCTATTAGCTATGGGAATGTCAAGATCACAAGAGACATTGGGATGAGAAGTAGAAGGAAGATGAGTGATAGAGATAGGTTGAGAATCAGAAGTATTACCTGGTTTATGCCTATCTGTAAGATGATCAAGATCGGACCCCAGGAAAGCTAACTAGTCTTGTACTAGATGACATTGTTCTCTATTAGTATGAGACTTCTGTCTAGTATAAACCAGTAACTCTGTTGTAGGATGATTATTCTGATTAGGATCTTCACCAAGTAATGTTTCTTTTCCTGAACTAGAATCAGTAAGATCTAGCACCATATCAGTCCCTAATTGTTGTTCATTAACACTCGTTTCCTTTTTAAAAACAGTTTCTTTATGAGAAGAATTTGGATAACTATTAGGAAAGAAAGGATTTGGTAAAACTGAATTATTAGTTTCCAAAACTGGTAGATTAGTTTCCAAAAGATTTTCAAAATCATCTTTATTTTCATTCTCCTCCTGAAGATGAGTTTTAGAAGAAAAAAAAAAAAGGTTTTTGTTCAAAAAAAGTGACATCCATACTAATATGGTTTTTTTTTATTTTTTTTTTATTTTTTTATTTTTTATTTAAAGGGGATTGAAACACTTATACCCCTTTTTATTAGGGGAATAGCTGATGAAAACACATTTTTTGGTTCTAGCATCAAGTTTAGACCAAAGTAAGTCCGGTATATGCACAAAAACAGTGCTGCCAAAAACTTTAAGAGGAAGATTAGAAATTAATCTATTATTAGGAAAAAAATTGTTTAAGACAATGTATAGATGTCTTATGGTTCAAGATCCGTGAGTGAACCTTATTAATGTGGTATGTAGCTGTTAGAAGAGTGTCCCCCCACAGATATTTTGGGACATGCATTGAAATCATGAGAGCCCGACACACCTCTAAAATATGGTGGTTTTTTCTTTCCGCAACGCCATTTTGTTAGGGTGTATGGCGACACGTAGATTGATGTTGAACTCCTTTTTGTTTTAAAAAATTTCCAAGATATTGGTTAAAATACTATGTGCCATTATCACTTCTTAAAATACTGATTTTAGTATGAAATTGAGTTTCAACTAGAGTATAAAATTCTTGAAAAAGTTTTTCGACCTCAGATTTGGAGTTCATCAATTAGAGCCAACATAATCTAGTGTGGTCATCAATAAAAGTTACAAACCAACGTTTTCCATTTAAAGTAGAAATTTTAGACAGCCACCAAACATCACTATGTATTAAATAGAAAGGCGTTGAGGAACTATAGGGTTTGGAGACATAAGGTTTGTGAGTACTTTTAGAAAAACAACAAATATCACATTGAAATTGAGAAGGAGACAAATTTTGAAATAAAGTCGGAAACAAGTATTTTAAATAAGAAAAATTTGGATGACTTAATCTGAAATGCCAGATCATTATCTGCTCTTTTCAGGCAGAGAACTTACATTACTGTTTGAAAACAAAGCCGACTTATTTATACTGTCTTCAAAATAATAGAGCATATCCTGCATCTTAGCATTGCCAATCACTGTCCCCGAAGTCTGTTCCTAAAATTTATAGAGTGTTGGAGAAAACACTACTGAACAATTAGAGTCAAAAGAAAGTTTGCTAACTGATAAAAAGTTACAAGAGAGATTAGGGACATATATGACAGATTTAAGAGTGATAGAATTAGAAATCTTGATAGAACCTGTTCCAGCAATGGATGATAAACTACCATCGGCAATATGGACCTTTTTGTTGCTAGAGCAGGGAGAGTATGTATTAAACAAAGAGGAGATATTTGTCATATGATCTGATGCGCCGGAGTCGATAACCCACGGTGCAGAATTAAACTGACTAAAAAAACTAGTTGAAAGATTACCTGTATGGGCAAGAGAAGCACTAACATGAATGGTTACTGAGTCGTTAGTTGGGATCTCCATTGAATGATCAATTGTTGCCCAAAAAAAAAAAATTACTATAGCGACACTGTAGCAAAGTACTATAGCAATCACTGTAGCCGAAAAACAAAAAAAGAAAAGAGAAGAAAGAATTGAAACAGTAAACCTAAAGAGTTATAGGCTATGAACAATTTAGAAAATAAAAAGAACCCTAAATTTGTTAAGGCTCTGATACCATGAAGATTTTTGTATATAGATTGAATTATCAAATAGTTACAATAAGGCATATATATATATACAAAAGAAGTTTCCTTAGCCTACAATTAGGTCTACAATTAAGGATATAAATGCTAACTAATTAATTCCTAACTTTTAGCTAATCAATTAGTCAACTAACAATTAATTTACAAGTCTACAGTTATAGGAAATTAATCCCTAGAAATCCTACTAGGATTTTACTCCTACAATTACTCCTTAGTCAATACTTTCCAACAAATAGCCTTAAGTGTGTAAGTCATTTTCGTCATAGTGGATTGCTTGCCAGTGGTTGTGGATTCAACCCATAGATGTTTCCTCTTCGGAGGTTTACCACGTAAAAATCAATATGTCAAATATCTCTATCTCTATCTCTATCTCTTTATATTTGTATGTTTGAACATTGTATCTTGTAATATTCTATATCAAGTTGTATAGTTCTGCTTAGTGTAATTACATTGTAATATTCAAAGTACAACTTGTGGAATTTGATCTTCATTGAATATACTTGTATATGAGATACATTGTTTCTTGGTATATGTTTTGTAGACAAAGGGTGGTGAATTGAGCGTATATGTGTTAATTGTTTTCTCACAACAATCATGTTAAAGGTTAATTTGTATGCTCACCAAGGTTTTGACATAAGTCACGAAAGAGTTTTTAAAACTAGTGTGTCAACCTATTCACCCCCCTCTAGGTTGTTTAGTATAACCTTGTAGGTATTTTCAATTGGTATCAGAGCGGGTCACTTAAAGCAATTAGTGTGATTCGAGATCTACAAAGTTATTTACTAGGATAACAACCTTTTGTTGATAATTGTATGTTATGGTTGTCCTCCTTTGTTGATTGGGAAAATGTTTGTTTTTGTTGAAAATGCTCATGAAAGACTTCACTAAGTCTAGTGATGAGCAAGCTTGGTTGGATTGTAAAGAAATGTTTCTCTTCTCTGAGTTTTATATTTGATGGAGTTGTTTCTCCAAACCAATATGTTCATAAAGTATGAATGAGGTTTATTTTTGAGAAGTTGAAACGTTTAGATCTTTTTGCAATTCATAGTGGTGTAAGTTTTGAAACACCTTTCTCTTAATAAAGATTCAAATATGGCAAAAGAGGCATGGAATAGATTCCAAGCTATTTGTAAAAAAAGATTCTTTTTTTTTTTATATTTCATTTATCTACTAACAATTTTATTGATAAGCTTAAAAAGAATGTTAGTGACAAAAGCAAAGAAGAAGAAACTTTCCCGGAGGATGATCGTTCTAGACATGATCACTTGACCATACAACTCAATGAGGTGGATTGCAAATCAAAGATCACCAACTTCAACTTGATGACAAGAGTTCAAACTCTTAAGAAAGAAAGAGATGAAGAAGTTGAAGTGAATGATCAAATGATCAAATATCTAGAAAAGAAGACGGTTGAAGATGCTCGTGTTAGATTGTTTATTGAGTGATTTTGCTAATAATTTGTTTTTCTTGAAGGGAAACGATCAAAGGCAAGGAAGATGAGTTGGCAATCATGAAGACCAAAGGGCTTGGTAAACTTCATGAAGATTCAAGTTACTTAGGCTTTGTAGTTGAGCAAGTTAAGTCTCCTACAACTAAAGGCAAGTCACTAAGGAACAAAAGGATTTCAAAGGCCAATCTTCCAAGGTCAAGTGAAAAATCAAGAAGAGTAAGGAGCTTTCACTGTCAGTACACTCTTACCTAAATAGTATCATCTCCATATGTATTCCGATTTGCAATTTTTGAAATGTTATAGTGCATACTAAATCTAGATGCCATGAGTATATTAGATTATGCAAACTAGGAAATGAGATGCATGTTAGTGAGATGAGAAAATCTTCAATAAATGTTTCTTGCATGAAAACACTTTGGATTTTGTGTGTGTTAATGATAATCATGTGAAGAAAATTTTCAAAAAGATTTGGGTGAAAATGAGTGTCTCACATGATCATATGCATAGTCTTGATAATATCTTTGTTGATAGCAATAATGTTGTGTATAACATGAGAATATCTTTATAGAGAAGATTGTTGATGATTATTTTTTAGATATAATATTGCCATGAGAAATGATCATGATATTTTATGTGTTTGTGAACCCAAGACTAAATAGGTCATGGGTGAGTGCTCTTACCATTAGTATAAGTTGCACATGTGAGTTAGCTTTAAGATTAGTGTCTAGTTTTGAGTAACTTAGCTAGCTAGCTTTGTTTCTCTATGATTTTGACATGAACTTAGTTATCTCACATAATTGTATAACATGAGAATATCTTTATAGAGAAGATTGTTGATGATTATCTTCAAGATATAATATTGCCATGAGAAATGATTATGATAGTTAATGTGTTTGTGCACCCAAGACTAAATAGGTCATGGGTTAGTGCTCTTACCATTAGTATAAGTTGCACATGTGAGTTAGCTTTAAGATTAGTGTCTAGTTTTGAGTAACTTAGCTAGCTAGCTTTGTTTCTCTATGATTTTGACATGAACTTAGTTATCTCACATAATTGCTATGATAGTCAATATTTGTTGATTAACTTTTGAGAAGTTGTATATCATGAAATCTACAGGGTAATGATTTTTGTTAAGACTTTTAGAGAAAGCCATTTTTGTGTTTGAGTTGAAATGTTGAGTCTTTATTCTCTTGGGTCGACACATTAACAACTTGTTGTCATTAGGACAAACAAGCCAAAAGAGCTCACAAAAATAACGAAGGCTTTTCATTTGATGAAAAAAGCTTGCTTAGGTATTTATATATCCTAATGCTTTCTTTCTAGCTTTTCATCTTTCAACTCTATGTTTGCATTACTTCATGGATCATGTCATATTTAAGAACTTGTATAGTGTTTATATGGTCCTTCTTGACATTTGCTCATTTAGGATCTTTTGGTGATAATTGTTCACATTGATCTTAATCATGATGTGTGTTATTGTTTGTATGATTGTTGAGTGACATGTTTTGAAAATATGAGCTTCATATTCTTTGAAAAGCTACTCTCTTGAGAAGTAGAGATCTTAAGTAAGTCTCTTTACTTGCTTTTTGATCATGTGCTTTTAAGCCTTAAAACTTGATTTCAAAAAATGCACTTTGCTTCTCTTGTATGCTTGGTTGAGTAAGTTGAGTTTGATTGATGTAAGTTTTGGATACACCTTGAAGTCTTAAGACTAGTACATTTAAAGATGACATATGGTTGGTATTTATTTGTTTTGGCAACATAGAACTTAACGAGCACCTTCATAGAAAGGGCTACACACCTTGGTTGTGCAGCTGCCAAATGTAGGAAAGGGCTACACCATTGTGATGAGTGAAAGCCACCATGAAACATATACGTTTATGTTAGAAAAATCAAAGAAGTGTTGAAAAGAATCAATTTAAAAAAAAATTCTTTGATTCAAGCTTAAAATAAAACAAAAGGCTTTAAGGAGTTTAGTTGAATAATCAAATGAGCTCGGGTTGTCTAATAGAAATGGAATGACGAGCCACATGCACACACACACTCACATGTGTAAATCTATTCTCTTTATAAGCAAAATATCAGATGATAACCGATTTGACCTTTTTATGGAAATGCTTAAGATGAATAGATGTTGAAAATGTTTGCATGCTTGATTATCAAACTACTTCTTTTCATATAATTGAAGCAAAATCTTCACACACACACACTTTAGCTTATATGGTATTTTGATACTATAGCAATTTTAGAAGAATTATGGGAGAGATTAAAAATCTTGGTGTATCTCTCATAGTTTGTGGATCTTATTTGATAAATCTCATTAAAATTTTTTGAATGTGTGATTATATTGATTTCTTTGTGAACAATATTCTAAATTGATCTTAGATAGAGCACTTGTCAAGGGGGAGTATAATATGCTAGACTTTGTTCTCACTTTGTTCTCTTTTATGATATGTTCACATGTTTCAAGTTGGTATTTGTTGGCATATTTTTTGGTTGATATAATGAATCTTTTAGATGATATTTCATGTCATGATTTGCTGATCATTCTTTGTATTATGATATGCCTTTGTATTTTTGATCACAATTAATAATTGTATGATTGTATTTGGAATCACCTTCTCTTGTGTGAGGTTGTTTAGTAGTTGAGATTGTAATCAATTTCTTGATTCTTAAGGTTGATAAGAGAGTAATTGCAATGTGTTCCTCTTTGTGTGGGGTCAATAGTAATTGTAGTTATAATCAATTTAATTGAGTGTAGTTGCAATGAGTTCATCTTTGTTTGGAGTCGATAGTAATTGTAGTTGTAGTTGTAATCAATTCAATTGGTTATAGTTGTAAGAAATTCCTCCTTGTTTAGAGTGATAATAATTGTGGTTGTAATATTCCATTGATTGTAGGTGCAGAAAATTCCTCCTTGCTTAGAGTGATAGTAGTTATGGTTATAATCAATTCTCTTCTTGAGTGGGATTGAGATGATTGTTGTTGATACCAATTCCCTCATATTTGGGGTTGATATTATTGTTATTGCAATTGTTGAACTTGGTAGAAATGACCAATGTACTTAAGAGTAAAATTTATGCATTTGTGATTTATTGTCCCTGGTGAACAAATCTACTTGATGATAATATGTGGAGCATATGCTAAGGGGGAGCTTTAGTTTATTCAACTTCACTTTCTATATGATTTGTTTGCTTAATATTTCGTTCTTTATCTCTTGTGTCCTTTGTCTATTCCTTAACAAAAAGAGGGAGAAATTGTATACCTCACCATGTTTGATATAGGGGAGAAAAATGTATACCTCATCTTGTGTGGAGAAATGTTCCAAATGTATAAGCCTCTTTGTCTTTAAATGGAGACTTTGTCTTAAGGGTGAGAATTCTTATATTTAGAGGGAGACAAAAATTCTTTATTTTACAAGGTTGAGAGACATAGGAAGAACTTTAATATGAAAATATTCATTCACTTGAGATAATGCATTTTTGTATGAGATAAGGGAAGTTTTATTATTTGTTTATGTTATAATATCTCAACATTCTTCTTTGGAAGAAGATCTCTTGTTGGTTTGCTATTTTGCTCATAGGTTCCTTGAAGATCAAAGAAGGGATTGTAGAAGATTCATGAAGACTTGAAGTTCTTTTAGTCTAGGGATCTCTTTGTAATGTGGGGATGAGAGAATGCTACCAACATTGAGTTTATTGGAGTGAACAATGTATGGTGAGGATGATGTTTTGCCATGGAATAGCCGAAGAAAGAGATTGTAAGATCCTTAATTTGCATTAGCTTGATTCCATTGCAAAACTCTCTATATTTGTAATAAATGTTGCTTTGGTGGTTATTGGTGAAAAGCAGCTTCAAAGGTTAAAAGCAACGTCACATGCAAATATCGTCTTCAAGAGGAAAATCGCATACTTGGATGCTAAGGTATCAAGTTTATTCTTCCTCTTACAAGATGTAACCGCACATACACAAAATTCATTCATGTGTGTCCCTGCATCATTGTGCAACAGTTGGTATAACACATTCACACACATTTAAGTATGTTCATGCATTGGTCTCATATAGACAAAAATTGTAGAATTGCATGTTTCGTGACTGTCACTTGAATTTGGCATACTTGTGTGATATTGTGTTTAAATATTTGTGTTTCTTGTGTTTTGGACTTGAACAAGATCTCTTATGATTCTTTATTGAGTCTCAGTCATTTCGATTACTCATTCATTAGGTTTCGAGTCCAAACGAGGTAGCTACGTTACTTTGCATTCTCATTCGTTGAGTTATCTTCGTCGTCATTTTCCGAGATGAATTCTCAACCTTTTGTCAAATTTTTATAGTTGTTGTTGTGCATGAGGGAGCCACAATTCGTAATCTGAAGACAGATTCAAAATCAGAGTTCAGAGGCTCAAATACGGCCAAAAGAAAAGAGCGGAGCGCGAGAGGACCAAGCGTGGCCAACGACCAAGCTTGGAGTCCACGTGTGAGCCACGTGTGGCACACGGCTGACAACGTAAACATGACGGTTCTAATAAACCATAAAAAATGATAGGGCATGCTTGTGTTTTTACCCTTTGCAAGTATACAAATCGTTAGACGCGTATAACGATTACGGGTACGGGTCTCATTCCTATAGGGAGGTATGGTACCTTAGGTCGGTTCTAGGTCTTAGATTATTTATACAATATATTTACATTATATACATGCAAGAAAAGTAAATGAAAATGGTCACACACAAATGAACTAATTAATCTAAGATTATACTAAGAAAGCCTTAATCTAATTACCACTAAGTTAACTAATTCCAACTACAACTAAGGGTAGTCACTCCCTTAGGCAATTAACTAACTAATCACTAAACTACCAACTACAATTAACTAATTTATACTAACTAGCTAAACTAATTACCAACTAATGCAATAGTCATGCAAGAGTGATAATGAGATATGTTAGGGAATTATGAATCATGCAAAATACCTAATTACTAGTTGATAAAAATTAAGCACTTCAATGATAGGTTAACTAAATTAAGCAAAGTTTGCATTAATCAAGTAAATCATATTTTGCAAGTTAACAATTGATTAATCAATTAACAAGCATACATCTATTAAAGCTCAATATCAAATAATAGATATAACTAGTTTCATAGATAAAATACATGAATACACCAAATTCTTAACATAACTATTTAATTACACATTAATAATAAACTAAGGAAATAAGAGAGACAATAGAGACAACCCAATGATCTTAGAGAAGTCTTAAAGCTAGCTCAACTCCTCTTGCTTTCCTAAGCTCAGAATCAATGTGTGGAAGTTGTGGATAAAGATTGGTGGCTGGAAAATCACTCTACACTCTAGTTACAAACTAAGGAAGTTGGTGTTCTTGGTGAGCTAGGTTATTCTAAGCTATTGGGTGTAATTTCTAGGTTTTGTTGGATATTAGGGATTGTGTTTTTATTGGTAAAAGAGTTATATTTATATGGGGAATTGTTTGGGCAAGGTTTGGACATTAAAAGACATCAAACCCCTTTTGATATTGACAAGCTTGCGGGTTCAAAACCCATTATTGCTGGTTCATTCCCGCGGCACAAAGTCGCGGTGCATTTTGCACACAAACCCACTACTTCAGGCCTTCTGCTTCGAGTCTTCTTTCTCTTGGCATGAAATCACTGAGATTTTGCGAGTTTGGACGTTCATGTTCGCTAGCAAAAGCTTTTAGCTGGTGAGCTTGAAGCTTGAACATTCTTGGAGTATGGAGGACTTTGAGGTGAGAGAAACTTCAGCATAGGAGGCTCAAAGTTGTACCAACATGACCGTCGGAGCATGGGCTGTCGATTTGGGTGAAGTGGCACCGAAAAACTGGTCGGAAATGGCTAGGCAATAGTCAGGTCACGTCGGGTCAAAATCGGGTTCAGTTCGAGTTGGGTCAGACCGGGTCGAGTGCGACCCGCTGCATGTAGAAGATGATGTGATGTCATCTAGACGTCATGCCTACATCAGCCAACCCAAAACATTGCCATTTTCGTGGCTGACGTGGCTTTGCTGCACTGCTTTGCTGGAAAATTACAATCAGCACCCTTTACTTCTCCACTATTCATAGAATCTTCAATAAATGTCCCGAATTTGCACTTTAACCCTTGATTTCGGTAGAATAACCAAAATGCCCTTGAATCCCTCTATTTACCTGAAACATTTATTTAAACCAGTAAATACCCAGTTTTACCTGAGAAACAAGCATAAAGTAATAGAAATTAGGGGTATAAAATAAGTACTTTTATACCCCGATCAAACCCTCAAACCTAACTTTTGCTAGTCCTCAAGAAAAATAAAACAAAACAAATAAACAATACACTAAAGTATAAATAAATATAAATTAAGCTAGTCCACTGTAGTGGGAGAAATGATGGCACTTAGCACATGCCACAAATCTTTTAAACCCCTAGGTGTCCCTAGTAGGAGGAGTGTAATTTCTTGAGGGTTTACCACTACGATACCCACAAACATAAAGCTAAAAATTCAAAACTAAAATCTAAAATTCAAAACGGATTGCGAAAGCCATATAAAAATGAGATATCAAAAAGTTGTGCAAATGAGGAGTGACACATGTGAAAACCGCTGAGTGGAGGATAACATAAAGTCATTCAATTGACTGAAACACATAATGCAAATCCCACACTCAAAATGGCTAAGCATCAAATACAACATACTCAAATGTTTTTGATATAATTCGCCTCGACTCTAATCCTCACTGGATTTAACACTATTTTTCTCTTAGAGTCCTTGGCACACTCTCTGTCAAACACATGCGATTTGGAAGTTATGTAAATGCAATCAAATATATAACGCATGTGAGTATTTGAAATAAAGCACATTTTTAGTGAATTGATCTCATGAAGGAATTGAATGCCATGAATGTGGTAGAGCATATTAAAAACTTGTATTCTCAAAATAGACTTCCTAAAAGATCAATTAGATTCTTCCCTACTTGTGTTGGCCAAGGTGATTTATGGTGAATAGTATACGGAAGGTATATGAAGATACTGATCATGTAAAGATGTTTCACATTACATTTTTCAAAACAAAGCTCACTTTAGATTACTCATTTAAACAATCGTTTAGGCTATAATTTTGAACTTTGATTTGTGCTATCTATTTACTCTTATTGGAGTAGTCATTGATTTGAAGATTAAGGGCTTTAAGTGCTTAATTTTTAACACTTAATTTTTGAAAGCTTTTATTTAAGCACAAGCTACAAAATAAGCCTCAGTACATGCTTTTACAGAATTTAGAGCTTAACGGTTGAATTCTCTACTTAGTAGAACTTGACAAGATTAGTAGCTATGTGAGATTAAGTGTATAGGTCTATGGATAGGGTGTTGTGTGATAGGTTTATGTGTTTAGGTAAGTGTTTGACCGTGTTTGTATTGAATCAAGCATAAAGGGAAATGGACGTGTTTAGGCAATTTGGTCATGAAACACTAACAAAGTCCTAATATCATTTCTAGAAGTCCGTCTACCATGAGAATACAAATTCAACATGTTATCCACATTTATGAATGTTCTATGGCAAAAAATGCTAATGATGCGATGAGATCACAATGAAAAACATATTGAAGAGTGTTTAAGAGTAGAAATAGAAGTTACCCTTAAAATGATCGCTAAGACACAAAATTCACGGGTAGTCTCCACTATTAATCCTAACAATCGAGTACGGAGTCTTGTCCACTTACACACTAAGAGAAAGGGACTAAGTTCACATCATGTGAAGCAATCCTAAACTGACAATAGTTAGCCAAGACTCAGCAACTAACACATGTGAAAGACTACTCAACGACATTACTCAAAACATCTCATTCAAACAATTCTGTTCAAAGATGATTCAATTCGCAAAATTTTGAAAAATTTATTCAAAAACACAAAAAAATAATCCAAAAACTAAACAACACATATGTGTCCACACCCCCAAACCTAAAATCGACATTGTCATCAATGTTGAAAAATTGAAGAACATCGACAAAGAGTTTATGATTTGGAAATCCGGGCACAACATACTAACACTTATATACAAATAATCACACAAATAATAAATATATAACACAAGACAAAATTAAAATAAATTAACAACAAAAAAAAAATACTATGTGAAGAAGGCATCTAAACAGAGGACAATATTTCAAGAAAACTGTCACTTTTCAAATTTGAATAATGTCTGCTTTTCAATGCATATTTTCAAAGATGCTCAATAAAACTTACTCAAATTTTGACACAAAAATATAGACATGCAAATAAAAACTTTTTATGCTGAAAACATTTCAAAATTTAATTTGAAAAAGTGTGAAAACAGTCGTTGAAAATAGGTCATGTGCAAAAATTTGAAAACAGGGCACGTTCATGACCTTCGATCGAAGAAATACTCATAACTTTTAAACCGCCGTCCAGAATTTTACGTTCTTATATCGTTGAAATCGTAACAAAAAAACGATGAACGCAACATGGGCAGAAAAATTTATTTCCTAACCGATTAGTACAGTTTTCAAGAAACATATTGCCTCAAAAATTCAAAACAGAGCATCTTCACAAA
Organism: Acer negundo; assembly: GCA_035582765.1. NCBI lineage: Eukaryota > Viridiplantae > Streptophyta > Magnoliopsida > Sapindales > Sapindaceae > Acer > Acer negundo. Next base: position 9,151,044 of record CM069233.1, read on the forward strand.
GTTTGAATAAAAACACGAAAATCAAAAACAAAAAATACAAAAATACACACATATATATATATATACAATCCTATTATCTATAGCTAACATGTAAACACATATTTACAATCCTAAATATCCACCACTAATCAAATTACAACAACCAATCCTAGTCACTAAGTAAAAACAACCAATTCACACCCTTAAGCTAAACATGAGATATCAAATTGAAGTAAAAACTTAAAAGTAACACAACAAGAAAAGTGATCTATAGTGACAAAAAACATATGTCATAATAAGTGAAAAAATTGTCACAATATCAATACTGTGACAAAAAAATTGTCACTAACAATTCGTTACTTATACCTCCGTCACTAAAAGTATTTGTGACACTTATAGTGCTATTGTCACTATGGTTAGTGACAATTATTTGTAGTTGTCACAAACCATAACATTTAGTGACAGATTTTTAATGAACCCTATCGAGTGACAAAATAAAACTTTTGTCACTATACATAAACCTAGTGACAATTAACTGTTTGAATATTTTGTCACAATAAGCAAATTTTGTGACAATTAACAGTTTGAATATTTTGTCACTATAAGCAAATCTAGTTTGAATATTTTGCCACTATAAGCAAATCTAGTGATAGTTAGCGGTTTGAATATTTTGTCACTATAAACAAACCTAGTGACAGTTAACAGTTTGAATATTTTGTCACCATATGCAAATCTAGTGATAGTTAACCGTTTGAAAATTGTGTCACTATATGCAAATCTAGTGACAGTTAATTATTTCAAATTTTTTTCACTATATATAAACTTAGTGACAATTTATTGTTTGCAAATATTGTCACTATTTACAAATTTAGTGGCGATTAATTTTTACGAAATATTTGTCACTTTATCCAAACTTAGTGACAAATAATTCTTTCAAAATTGTGTCACTGTTTAAGAACCTAGTGACAGTTAATTGTTTGAAATTTTTGTCACAATACATACAATTAGTGACAGTTAACCATATAAAAATGGAATTTCAAAATTGTACGATAAAATTAAAATAATTATAATATTCATATTTCAATTATAATTTTAAATTTAACATGAAACATAAATTAACAAAAGGAAAAAAATAATAACAATGAAAGTCGATAGGGAATCGTCAACCCAACCACATGTGATGAAATTAACAAATATCGTATGCTATAAAGTCTAAACCTATAAAATGGACTTAAAAAATATTTGTAAACTAAGAAGCTGCTAGCGAATCTGAAAATTTTTGTTGTTCAACTATCAACATCAATTCACGAAATTGAGATTTCATTTCCTCCACAGTTTGAAGTTGGGATTTCATCAAGGTCAATTTAGTCTCAAGATGTTTTATCTTTTCTTTTGCTGCCTCTCTTTGAATTCTCTCATCCTGTAACATCTTCAATATCTCAATATGCGAAGAATGTTTACCATTTATTTTTTTTTTGATCGAGTGATCCCAAGACCATATGTTTAAGTAGAAACATCAGCTTTTGAACCAATAACTTCACCCATAACTTGATTGAAGATTTCGTTTTTAGATACATCAGGTTGGTTTGTAACAAGCTCATCAATTTGTCTTTTTAAAAAAAAAAAAAATTAATTAATTAAATAAATTAAATTTCACATCAACCATAATAAAAAAATATAATTAAAAAAATGTGGCTACTAGTTTTCAATATGCATCTTACTATTGCATTTGCAACCTTTGGGGCAATAGGCTTGTCATTTTTCCTAGTGTGAGTAGCCTTAAAGATCGTTATCTTGTTTGGCTCATTTACTTCAAGGTCTTGTTTTTTCTACAAAATATAAATATATTTGTATTAAAATATGTTTAATATCAATTACTAATTACAATATACAACATAGAAATATTTACCCATTCATCTCTAAGTCTAGCAAAACTTTTTATTCCACCGGTGTGATGCATTTCCAGTTTGTCATAATTTTGTTTATTGGTCTTTGCACGATCCTGTAAAACATTAATGAATTAAAATAATTTTCATATTATAGAATTCAAAAAGTAACATGTGATGTATTTATAATTGAAAACCCAATCAAATTAAATTCTTACTTTTCCCTTCTCAAAATTCTAGAACTTGGCCAACCAATCCCATTGGACATGCCCCACATCATTTATGTGTTTAGCAATTTTCTCCTTGTCTTTTGATGGCTTCTCATATTCCTTCTTCAATTTATATTTTCGTTGACACCATAGGTGATCTATCTTTTTATTTATCCAATCTTCAACAAGGTCCCAATCAATATTAAATTTAGTTTAACGTATATAAATTATCATTATGCCATGACAATATATGAAATCATAAATCAATTACACATATATCCAAACATAAATGATATGAGATGAAGTTGAAGCTAATAAAAAAGCATGCATAACCTAAAACAAACTAACAAAAAAAAAATGAAGAATTTATATTACCTTTATTATATCATAATGAAATTTTATCTCTTTTGGCATATGTCTCCAATCCTCAAAAGTAAGGGGTATTATTGTTGAATCACTTACAATGAAACCAATGCACTGTCCTAATTGTTTACCAGGTTCTCAAATAGATTGACGAAGTTCATGAAGTTTGATTTGGATAGGATCCTTTTGAAAATGTAACCATTGGAGACTTGTTCGGCCACGAGTCTTCTTACGAGTAGAATCTATAATCAATTATAGAAATTAAACTTAAAAATAACGTGATTTAAAGCAATATTAATTTCAAATGAAAGATAAACTAGAATTTCATAAATAATTATAAATAGGTTTGTGAGGTTCATAACCAGCATCATCTTGAGTTTCTTCAATATCATGGTCAGAAAGTTCCTCGGTCTCATAATCATCACTCATACTTTCCATATTGTTGCAAGTTCCCCTTCTAACCACATGTCTCATGTTATTCTGAGTTTCAAGATTGTTGGTAGCCCTTGACCTAACAACTTGATGCATGCTGCTTCTATGTTTGGAACCGCCAACAACACCCCTTCTAGCCAAAAGTTGAATATCTTGTTGTCCCTTTTACGTTTCAACATATTCTTTGTCTGCATTTCCTGTTAACAAGTTCAATTTAAATTGTCAATAAATATTCATATAATTATATAAACAGATAACCCAAAAACTAAATATTAAAATAATGATAATATATAAAATTTGTTTGTAAAGTATATAAACTTATAAAAAAAAAATATGTATTTGATACTTTGATATTCACATGAATCACATAAAACCATAATATTAACAAACTTAATAACATTTTTTTTAGCAAAACAAACTTAATAACATGAACATAAAAACAATACAAGTCAAAATAAAAAGAAACATCAAACTTAGTTATCAGTTTCATCCCTATATTGATCTTCTATATCACCCTCCTCAATGATGTTCAAAGGTAAGTCAAGCATTATCCTAGGCAAATTGTCTCTAACATTATATGTGTTGTCCATCAATTCTTGTAAATTTTCTGTATTGCCACTTTCATTTTCCACATACAAATTTGCTACATTTGCAACCTCATCCATATCGTACAAATCTCTTGGCTTTGTAAAGACAATAGCATGCCATTCCGTATCCACATGATCTTCAAAATAGAACACTTGAATTGCTTGGGACGCAAGTATGAATGGTTCTTCAATTTTTAGCAAACAAGAAGGATTCACAAGTTTGAAACCTAACTCGTCTTTCTTTATTCCTCGGTTGGACTTTATATCAATCCAATCACACTTGAAAAGTGCAACCTTCCTCCCTCTATAATAATCAAGTTCAATAACCTCTATTAAATGCCCAAAGTATGAAACATCTCCCACAATAGGATTTTTGTCCTTAATACTTGCAAAACTCGAAGTTTTTGCTATAACAACACCACTATTTTGAGTTTTACTCAAAATATCAATATCTTTTATTTGAAAACTAAATCCATTTATAAGATACTTCTTGAATCCTGATGCTATTTTGTTAGGACCTTGTGCCAACCATTTAAGATCTTTATTTACATGAAGATCACCTTGGTGGTACAACTACAAAACCTAATTAAAACGTATATAAGTTAATAAGTATGAAATTTATAAAATCTAAAATCTAATACAATGTGTTAATGTTCTTGTTACCTTCATTTCAAACCACTTGAGAAATGTCTCATTATGGATGCGAGTAATATCTATCAGACTAGCTCGATAATTTGAACTTCTAACTATTTGAATATGTTGTCTGTCATGTTATTTATGTGATTAGTTTTAAACAAAAATGCATTTATAATTGCATAAAATGTTACTAAGAATGACTTTATTTGACGTACCTAATAAAATAGTCAACTTCATTGCAATTAAACAGTACGTATCTATGTGCTTGAGACAAAACTTGATTATCTAAACAAAATAACTCTTCTTTCCCTTTTCTACAACCTATACTTGTAAATATGGATAATCTCTCCCCATTTGAATCATGGTCATCAATATTCCTTGATGGTCGGTTGAATTTGGTTTCTATTCAAAACAAATATCGAGAGCAAAGTGTTAAGCATTCTTCGGCTAAATACCCATCTGCTATAGAACCCTCGGGATGACATTTATTGCATACCTATGATTTTAATGTACACAAACACCTGTTAAATTACAAGTGCAAACAAATCCGTTCATTGTGTTTAATTAACATATTATACTAAGAATAGAAGTGTTGCTAATACAGATTGATACCTTTCGATTGGATACTTTCATCGATACTGCACCGGTTCAGCAACTTCTGCCTCATCAGCCAGATGAATTGGCAAATGCACCATAATATCAAAGAAAGATGGCGGAAAAATCCTTTCAAGATGACAAAGAGTTCTTGCAATCTGTGCTTTCAGTATACCTTATTCTTCCATGGATCCTACCTTAGTACAAAATTCTTTGAAGCATTTGCTTAATTCAATTAATACAGAACTCACCTTTTTTGGAAAGGCTAGTCGTATTGTCAATGGAATAAGCTGTTGCATTAATACATGACAATTATGAATCTTTAAACCATAAATTTTAAGGTTTTAATGTTCACATATCTTGAAATATTCGATGAATAACCATCAGGAACCTTTACACAAGATAAGACCTTGCAAAAGTTTTGTTTTTCAATTCGAGTCATTGTGAAGCAAGCTGAGGGCAAACATGTTTTTCCTCTAACAGCTTTTGGATGCAAGGATGGTCTTATACCTATATCTTTCATATCAAGATGTTCTTTTAAATTGTCTTTTGTTTTGCCTTCAATGTTTAACAGTGTTCCAACAATACTGTCACATATATTTTTCTCAATATGCATTACATCCAAGTTATGATGGATTAAATTATGCTCCCAGTACGTTAAATCAAAGAAAATACTTCTTTTTTTTCCACAAAACATCATATTCTTTGTCAACATCATCTCACTTTCGTTTATTAATAGGATTGTTTAAAGAATACTTTCCTAATATGACCTTCACTAAACTCATTTGTTGAAATATCTCAGTCCCAGAAGGAGCAGATGGAGCATCATCACCTAAGAAACGATGTCCATATAACAATATTTACTCCAATGCTTTAATCTATGGTGATGGGTTTTCTTATTGCAGTACAGGCAAGCAAAATGACCTTTAGTGCTCCATCCTGACAAATTGGCATATGCTGGAAAATCACTAATAGTCCATAACAATGCTGCACACATATTAAAATTTTGATTTGTTGAGGCATCAAATGTCTTTAGACCATTATCCCATAACTCTTTTAACTCATCAATTAATGGTTGTAAGTAGACATCTATATCATTTCCAGGAGCAGAAGGTCTAAGAATAAGTAATGACATGATGAAATTCGATTGCTTCATACATATCAAAGGTGGCAAATTATATATCATCAAGACGACCAACCACGTACTATGAGAAATACTCATTGTACCAAATTGATTAAAACCATCACTTGATAGTTCCAATCTAATGTTGCGAGGATCTGAAGCAAAATTAGGATAGCGATTATCAAATTTTTTCCAAGCTTCAGAATCCGTAAGATGCCTTAGCAAATCATCTTTAACACAGTCTCTCTCATGCCATTACATAAAAGAAGAAGTCTTCTTTGACATGAAATATCTTTGAAGTCTTGGTATCAATGGAAAGTGACGCAAAATCTTAACTGGAACTTTATGATCTGAGGGAGACGATTGATTTGCATCATTTGTTGTCTCTTTCCATCGAGAAGTACTACACACGGTACATTTTGTCTTTTGAGCTTTTTCTTTCCAATACAACATGCAATCATTAGGACATGCGTCAATTTTGTTGTACCCAAGTCCCAAATCACCAATAATTTTCTTTGTTTGGTAGAATGATTTTGACAAAGTTTCACCTTTAGGTAATGCTTCTTTGAAAAGCTCAAGTAGTACTGTAATCGATTTGTCACTCAATCCATATAGACATTTGATATGAAATAGTCTAACAATAAATGAGAGCTTAGTGAATTTCTTACAACCGGGATATAACTCTTGTTCAGCATCTTTTAATAGGTTGTAAAATCTCCTTGCATCATCATTCAGAATATCCCTATCACCACCATTGTCATTCTCACCACCACCACCACTGTTGTCGTTGTCAAGACTACTAAGGTCAACGCCATCACACTCACCACCACCACCACCATCAATAACACCAAATGCATTATGCAACATCCCATGCATATCATCTACTTGACTTGATTGGTCATTATTCAATCTTGCGCGTGTCGAATCAAGTTCGCCATGGTATATCCACTTATTACTAAAATATCCTATATCTAAACCATCACATATCATATGTTCCTCTACAATATTTCTATCATGCCAAAAAGCATTGATACAGTTTTTACACGGACATTTTATTTTTTCATCAGTATTATTAACAAATGCAAAATCTAATAATTGTGTCACATCGTCCTCAAAAATGCTACTTAATCTAGACTCATGAATCAAACTCTTATCCATTGAGAACTTTTGATAAAATTTTCTAATCCTAAAATGTAGATCCTACAAAATTATAACGGTAGCAAACTTAAGCTAAAAAACAGAAGGAAAAAAAAAAATCACAACAACAATATATTTTCAATACAATATATATTTAGCACATAAATTACATGTTTCTTATTATAATAGGTCTCTGTATTGTTTAAAATTCCTAATTATGATGAATACACTAAATATATATAAAGAAAAAAAAAACACACACACACACACAAAAGCAAACAATGTTGAAGGCTCGAAGGGTTCTAAAAGTCATAACTTGGTTTGGTGAAGGCTGTATGACAAAATTGCTCACCTTGCTGGCAATGAGATAGGTGACTAAAGGCTATTATATATTTCTAATAATTAGTCTTTGAAACTTAGATAAAGAAATGATCAATTGATCATCAGGAGGTGATCAATTGATCTCTAGTTTCATATATATAAACTTTTGATGTATTGATTATTAATAAAGAAATAAAATGAGCAGTTTTACCCACTAAATACTATCTAAAAAATATCTTCAAATTGTTGGAGCTTGAAGAATTCAATCTATTCATGTCAAACACTTAGAAGTTCTAGTGATCATCTATAATTTTTTAGTGTGGACCGATTAACTTACTATAGTAATTTTGCAAGTATCTATTGTGATTTAGTAGGAAACTATAATATTTTGTCATTTTCTTTCATATGTGTACAAGAATTAGATTCAAGAACAGAGTAAGTATCTTTTCAGCACCATCAATAACAGAAAATAGGGTCTTTTTGGCAAAGCAATAGCATTAAACACATTTTAAATATACTAAAAGCAAAACACAACTTGTACTTGGAAACTGGCAAGTACCTGGCAAGCACTTCTAAAGTTAATCAATTGTTATTTAACACCTGGATCAAAATAAAAAGACTGACATTAGTACAAAGCAATAGCAAAAACTAAACAGACCAACTCAAAATTTCAACAAAAACAATCTATGTTCAAGATGAAACTAAGACCAAACAATATAAGATTTAGTCCAATCAATCCTCAATCACGAGATACACTTTCAAAAAAAAAATTCAACCAAAATCCTAAAAATATTTATAAAAAATCCCATATCCAAAGTAAAAAACAACTCAAGTCACCAATTTGGAAAAACTAATTTCATTGTGTGGTCTCATTATCTTACTACATTGATCTAATGTGGTTTGGTAGGAAATTAACATATTTTGTTGTATAAGAAATAAAAACAGTGTCATTTTCTTTCATATGTTTTTTTTTTTTTTTCAACAACTAGAGTTTATTCATCAACCAGACGGTCGGAAGGCAAACAGAACAACCAAGGCAAAATAGGCACAATAGCCAAACCCAACAAACCAAAAATCATAGAAAGAAAAACCACATACAGGCACAACAAAGCCCATAAGCACCAAAACAAAACACCACAAACCTAGAGGAAACCAAAATGCTAGAAACACAAAAACAACAACACAAAGACCTTCAAAGAATGCATTAACATAATAGCTACCAAGAATTAGATTTCATATGTTAAAGATTAGTGTTTGAAACAATGAATTAGATTCAAGAACAGAGTAAGTAGCTTTACAGCATCACCAGTGACAGAAAATTAGGTCTCTTTGGCCCATGGATAGCAAGAACATGTTTCGAATATACTAAAAGCAAAGTACAATCGGTATGTAATTCATAACTTTATAGATAAATTGTCAAAAAGCAACTACCTAGTAAGCATTGTAAAAGCAAATGCAACTGTTATTTAACACCTGAATCCAAATAGAAAGGCTAACATGAGTACAAAGAAATAACTTAATCTAAAAAAGATATACTCAAAATACAAATTGAAACAATTGCAGATACAAAACTTGAAGATATACAGACAATGCCAAAAAGTGATTCTTGTTGAAAACCCATCAAGATTGTGCATTTAGAAGAAGCCAAAATAGAATATCGTTATTGTCAACAAAAAAAACCAACAAAAAAAACTACAATTAATTTTCGAATTTGCTAAAATTATCTTTTTTTTTTTTTTTTTTTTTGAACTGCCAAATATATTCATAAAGCTTGAAAAAGCAAGAGCAAACTGTAAGTATTTTTTATTTTTTTGAAACTACAATTTATTAGATAACCAAACTCAAGTGAGTGGCTCAGCAATACAAAAACCACAAAAACATCCCAGAAAATAACCCCTGCAAGAACTCACACTCAATAAAAAGACCAAGCTACAGAAAATGCAAACAAGCACAAAGACAGACCACTACTCAAGAAACGCTCCACTCTAACGTCTCGCCTTATATGGGATAGCCAAGCATGTGAAGATAGGGAAGTTGTCAAGCAAGCTGCTCTAATAGATCAAAAGAAGAAGAAATCTAGAACAAGCAAATTTACAACAATGATGATTTATCCCAGTCCACATGATCTACCTCTCACACAAAAGATCAGATGGTAGATAATGTTAGTCTCATTCTAGAACAGATTTACCTTAAGAAGAGAAGCATTCTAAGGAGAAAACTTTAGGCGGGAAATTCTATTAGTTTGTTACAACAAAATTTCCAGAATTCAATTAGCTCATGTGATCTCTAAGTGTATAAATAGAGGCTCGACCTCAGATATTCATTTAGTCATAAATTTATAAAATTCTCGTTTTCATGGAGAGCCACGAAGTCTTTCTTCTCTCTTCTTCTCATTTCTCTTCTTTGTTAGTTTTACTCTATTTTGTTCTAAAGGTCTCAGAGACCTTTCATCAAACACCTTATGTGTTATCTTTACACAAACTACAAATGCAAACTTGGACACACAGACAACAAAGACCCCAACAGCACAAACCCCAAACAAACGAAGCAACAAACCCCTGAACATGGAACACAAACACTACAAGACCAGAAAACCACAGCACAAACAAAGAAAAACCAACAAAAATGGGGCACAAGAGCCAAAACAAAAACAGCTCACCCTACCCAAACAATTGAGCAATACAAAGGCCCCAGAAAAAAAAAAAAAAAAAAACGAAACATAACATTAGAGCAACAGCCAACTGAAAAAACTGAGGAGATTAGAGAGATTACTTGAAGGAAAATATTACCCACACTATCTCTTGACAAAGCAATGAAATCAGGTTAGCTGGAAGGGAGCCAAGATGTTGCTGATTGAAAGTAATTGTTTTGTTTTGTTTTGTTTTTTTTTTTTTAAAAAGGAATCAAGTCAATCATATTGAATAGAAAAGAGTAAAATATGAGATATTTCAGTGATACAAGGATTCCTTCACAAAATAAGGAATAAAAAAGCAGTAACATTGTGCGGGAATTTTTTATTTTTTATTTTAATATTTTATTAAGTCACAAAAATATTGTTTCGAAAAAAAAAAGGTCACAAAAATATGCTTTTTTTCCTTTTTAATATATAATTTTCTGACTAATTATATAAATTGTCACAATTTATGGAATTTTTTTAATTACTTGTGACAAATTAATTTAAAAAGTCTCAGTTAACCAGAATTTTTGGTAAACAATTTTGGAGGGAGATTTTGCTCCAAAACATAGAGATAGATAAAAATATTTGTCACAAAATAATGCATATAGTGATGGATTAAAAATTAGTCACAAAGAAATATGTCACTATATGTCACTTTTTAACTAATTGTGACAATTATTTTTAAAAAGTCTCTATTGAACAAAACATAATGACATAATAAAATTTGTCACAAAATAATACCTACCATGATACATTTGAAATTTTTCACAAATAAATGTGTCACTATAGATCACTTTTTTTGTAATGTAAGAGATTGGACCTTCCTAGGATGGGGTAGCTTTGTGGTATGGTTTATGGTGCATGATGTGTGTCGCAGGTTTCTTCCCGCAGTCTTTTCTTGTGGACAATTCTCAGGAATCCACACTAGTTCACTTTCTGGCTAGCGGGCTCTTTCCCACGGATGTGAAGTCGCTAAGGTTCCTTCAAAGAATTCCGTGGCTTTGTTCCTTCTGGCCGGCGAGCTTATGCTTGCGGATATGAAATCGCGAAGGCTCCTCAATCTTCAAGCGGGTTCATCCTTTCTGTCCCGCTGGTTCTTTCCCGCAGACTCTTCTCGCGCAAGGTTCCAAGAGAACCCTACGGCTTTGTTGAGTGGGAATAATCTCGTGGACTCATCCCATGGTATGCATTCTTAGCCTATTAGTCCTTCTCCTTGATTCCATGCCCTGCAAACACAAAAACAACACACACACACACACACACACACACACACACACACACACACACACACACACACACACACAAAAACTACAAGTAAATGCTATGCAAGTATATAAGTAAGTAGTACAACCCCCAAACCTATCTATTTTCATGCATCTCATATCTATGGTTAAGCACAAATGCAACAACACAAGTGGATAAATAAAGACTCTAGATTCTAAACACTAAACTAAGAATTGTTCAAAATAATTACAAACTAAAAGGTCCTAAATTTTTTTTTAAAAAAAATGAATGTCCATTAAGTGCATCCTTTCCTTAAAGCTTGAAATTCTTGCACATTAACAAACATATCAAAAAGTTCATACAATTCAAGCACTCCACCACCATTAAAGATGGGTGCCTTTACCACAACATAGTCATTCTCATTTTTCTTGACCCAAAGGGGTCCATTCCTCTTGAGTCCTTCAAGCTTGGTCTTGTCAATCCATAAGGAATTAACAACTAACTTTTTGGTCATATGACTCACATTTGTCACACGTTGCCAATTTATGTTGGCATATTGAGGTCCAATATGACCACTAATGTGGAACTTGTAACAAATGGGACTAAAGTGAGAGATTGTACCTCTCTAATTTGTTGCGGTTTTGTTTGGAGGCTTGCTTGATCATGTCTTGCCTTGGGGCCAACTTTGGAGTAGATCTCTTGAGGACTTCTAGCATTGGTTTCTTGTCCTTCAAGCTTTATAGAGGTGAAGGTGGGACTTGTTTGCTCTTGGTTGTGGCTTTCTTGAGACTAGGTTTAGTGACCATGGCACTTGAAGCTCCTTGACTAAAGTCGAGCTTATCCTTAGGAAATGAGATCAATTCCTTGCCTTTTGCCTTCAACTCTTTCTTAGCCTTTACAAGCTTCACAAGGTGGTCAAGTTCCCTTGTCTTTATTATGCCTAAAGCCTCATCTTTTGCTTTGATTTCGACTTGCATAATCCACACTCTTTAAGCCAATTCATCCTTAAGCTCTTTAATCTCTCTTAAGGATGAGTCCCTTTCCTTCTCAAGTGAATTGATTCTCATTTCTAAGTCCTCATGTTGATTTATCAATTCCTTGCTCTTTTGTGCAACCTCTACTACCTCATTTTCATACTCTCCATACTCCTCCTCAAAAACCCTCTCTAGCATAAGCATATGTTCATCTAAACGGTCATATTTCCCTTTTGAGGATTTAAAACTGAACTCTGGTTCTTCTACCTCTATTAGATTCAACTCTTCGCTTTGAAGATCGGTTAGTGCCTTTTCATGCTCAATTTGGTAGCTCTCTGCCAACTTCCCCACTAGGACTGCTGCATTCTCTACTGATTCTCCAAGGCTACTAAACCGTTGCTCGGTGAACAAGGGGTTGTCTTGGCTACCCCACTGATGGTCTTGCCATCCTTGATTGTTGTTTGCTTGATACAGAAACATGGCTTGTACTTCTCCCATTAGCGTTTTTTGCCCACGATGTGCCATGAGGTTCTCTATTTCTCATGACAAGTCGCCCAGTTGCATTGCTAACTCCACATTGGCTTTCTCTTCATGAGAACATTCTTTCCACTTTGTTGTTGGGAATTCTCGCCTAACATCTCGTAAACGGCAAATACTTTGCTGGCGGTTTTCTCCCTCATTGCTACCCCACAAGCATTATCAATCGTGGCTTGTGCATTGAGTAACTTGTATCGTTCCTAAGTCTCATGGAAGGCTTCCTCTAGTTCTTCTTTGAAGGTCACTATCTTGCCCCGTATTTCTTGTGTCTTCCAAGAGGGGTAGTACCTTGAGAAGAACTTGGTCTCTACCGCTTCCCAAGTAATCAATGAACATGTGAGTAGAGCCAATAGCCACTTCTTTGCCTCATCTTTGCCTATAAGAAGCATCTCATTCGCAACTAATCTTTCGTGAGCTCTTTGAGTTGGATGGTAGTCACGGCATTGTAGTACTCCTTCATGAATTGAAGGAAATCCTCATCCGTTTCATCTTGGAAGACTAGAAGCATGTTGAAATAAGAACTCTTCAACTCGTAGCTCCGTTGCAAATCACTTAACAGAATCGCTGACGGTTAAGCTCCCATAATCTGTAAAGCAAAGTCGTTAACTAGCCTCTAAGTAATGGGTACAATGGTAAGGTTCTCCATGTTAATCCAAATCCTGAAATACCCAACAAACAAAAATCAAATCAAACAAGATACAATATGAACAATAAAAAAAATAAAATATTAAACTACAAATAACGAAAATAAAACTAACACTAAAACTAACAAAAGATAATACGCCTCCCGGCAGCGGTGCCATAACTTGACAACGTGAACGTGACGGTTCTAACAAAACATCAGAAATGATTAGACGCGCGTGTGTTTTTACCTTTCGCAAGTATACAAATTGTTAGACGCGTATAGTGATTACGAGTACGGGTTTCATTCCCACAGAAAGCTATGGTACCTTAGGTCGATTCTAGGTCTTCGATTATTTATACAATATAGTTACACTATATACATGCAAGAAAAGTAAATGGAAATGGTCACACACAAATTAACTAATTAATCCAAGATTACACTAAGAAAGCCTTAATCTAATTACCACTAAGTTAACTAATTCCAACTACAACTAAGGGTAGTCACTCCCTTAGGCAATTAACTAACTAATCACTACACTACCAACTACAATTAACTAATTCATACTAAATAGTTAAACTAATTACCAACTAATGCAATAGTCATGCAAAACTGATAATGAGATATGTTAGGGAATTATGAATCATGCAAAATACCTAATTACTAGTTGATAACAATTAAGCACTTCAATGATAGGTTAACTAAATTAAGCAAAGTTTGCATTAATCAAGTAAATCCTATTTTGCAAGTTAACAATTGATTAATCAATTAACAAGCATACATATATTAAAGCTCAATATCAAATAATAGGTACAACTAGTCTCATAGATATAATAAATTATTACACCAATCCTATCTAATCTATATCTTTCTCTCTATTCTTTCTATATTCTAATCTTCAACCGTCTTCTTCAATTTTCAGAAACCTTCAAACCTGCAAAATCAACCCAAAAACACATCAAAAATTTAATTAAAATTGTCATGGGCATGACATTTAACCTCTTACACTTTTTAGTGGGTCGTTGCAGATTTTTGTTTTTATTTTTATAATCTTGACCAACTCGAGACCACCATATGGATTATTTGGATCTTAAGCTAGATAGTTGTTGCTATGGGCAACATAGGAAAGCCAACCCTCTCAAATTCATTAATAGCATAGAGAATAGTGGTTGTAGTTGCCTTTAGAAATGAAGAAGAACTCTTTGAACCACCCGATTTCGCCTTTTCATTGCCTTGTACATTTAAAAATGCATGCCAATTAACAAACCCCAAAAATTGCTTATCCAATACCATTCATTATAAGTTCATAACCATAACCAACCATCAAAAAATAGAAATATCATATAGGCCATGTATTTCTACCCATACAAAATTTGAAAGGCCTATCCATACACAATGTGTCACTAAATGACTTTGGAATTTCATCATTTACAAAGGCACAAAGTAGTAATTAACAATGTATAACTTAATCAACCAAAACAGATTAAAAAAAAAAATTTAAGAATATGTTTCAAAAATTAATGTTCAAAAGAGAGAAAATAAAAGACCTTAAGTAAACCTATAACGTTGCCATCCGTTAAACATATACAATGTTTAATTTTTTTTGGCAATATAAACATATAAACACAAATAAGAAAATAAACAAATAAGCAATTACATATTATTCCTCGTAGAAATAAATGAATATTCACTTGAAGTCATTCATGTCTTTATAAGATTCTCCTAATATGGCATTAATCTCATCCAACTTAAATATTTCAGAGAGAGCCTTCAACTTTGTGAAATCTGATGGCAAATCATCCACCTTGACAGAACTTGAGTACCTGATTCCTTATCGAAATAAATTATAAAAACAAAGCAACCCAATTTCATATGTCATGAAAATAAAAATGTTTTTTTTTTCCAAACAATCCTCTCAATTAACAACTTAGTAAATCCAAAAACAAACAAACAAATAAACAAATGAAACTGAACAAAGTATATAAGTCATCTTGGATGAACCAGCTTTGATCATATAATCCACTGTTGTTTGTTGGAATATGCATAGTACACATCTCACCCTCAACTTTCTTATACCTCATGATCCTTACCAAAATTAATATTGGATTCACCCACTAAGATGGCTGGTTGGCTTTTCTTCAAAATTTGAAAAAAAATATAATATATATATATCAGTGATTATAAAAAAAATATATCTATGAATAGAAGCCAAAATTATTCTTATATATGTATATTTAAATCACCCCAATTTGAGCACATGAACTTGGGACACATCCATTTTTGCTTCTTTAATCTTGGATTGATATTGCTCGATATGTTTTAGGAAAATGAATTACAAAAGTATTTATACAAGTATATGAGACTGTTGACATTCTTGTTTTCATTTAAAGTTGGGTTTTATTGTGAGATAATATTGATGAACACTATGTGTCATAAATATTCCTAACTCTATTTGTGTGAATTGTCAAATACTCAAATGAGTTCCATATACCTTATAACTACATGAATTTATTAAATCCTACTTGGCTCTTGGTTTGGAAAAATAAATGTAATAAAATAATTTAAAAGGTTTTAACTTTTCATATCCTGTCAAGAATAATAAGTTTTTTTTTTTTTTTTTTTTAAATTATAATGACATTGAATACCTAAAAACTCCTAGAGATAATAACAATCATTATAATCGAAAAATTCATTTATAAGTAATTTTTTTTATATAAATTTATATTTAAAGATTTTGAATTAAATGTAAATAAATAATTTAATATCGAAGCTCCCTCATGGTGACATGTGGCTCTGTGAGGGTCAGCTTTTATATAATAGATTTATCATGTATTATATAGATTAATGGTTATAATAATAATAATAATAATAATAATAATAATAATAATAATAGGTAATCTGTTCAAAAAATAATAATAGAAAAAGAATGGTTATAGCTTAGGGGTCGTTTGTTTTTTTGTCTGAAGACTGAATAGTTCTGAATTTTATTAAAGACTGAATAGTTATGAATTTTACTGTAGATAGTAACTAAAACCTGAATCTGAATGACATTTTTATCTGTTTTTTTTTTCTCACATCTGAATGTACTGTCAACATGTTTGTTTTTTAAAAATAAAATTGTCTGAAAAAAAAGTAATTTTACATCTATACCTATGTTAAACAATTATACATATAATTTAGAATAAAAACAATCCAAAAATAATAATTGTACATGAACACATATGATCATGATCTTCTTCTTCGATTACAAATAAACTTTATTTTTACTAAGAAAAGAAAATGATTTTTTTTTTTTCAAAAAATAAAATGGGCAGCAGGAAAACTCACATAAAACACTCTAAAAATAACAATACATAAATACATTACCCTAATATCATAATAAAGTATTGATATTAAACATCAGTATGAAAAGTGATTATGGTTCTTTTTTATTTTTAAAGCTATTTAAAATAAGTAATATATTAAAAAAAGATTTCTATACAATATATAATTATGATGAAATTGGAGATATGTTATATATGGAAGATAATAACGGAAGAAAAGATTTTGGATTGCATTTATTGCAATTCAGTGATTTATAATTAAGTGAAAAGTCAGGATTTTTTACTTTTTATTTTAAGTTGTTTTTTGGTATTTTTAAGTTGTTTGACCAATTAAAAAAAAAAAAACAACTTAATAATTATGATTCAGACCCATTAAGTTTTAAGTGGAAAAAACAAATGACCCCTTAGATTCATTGTATTATTATTGTACCTATTTAATAATAATAATAATAATGTTATTATTATTAAAAGAAATGAATAGCAAATATATAAATTAATATATAGAATTTAATTTCAAATCTCTCACACGATATCACGTGTCTTCTTTAAGTTCCATTTTACTATATTATATAGATATAGATATAGATGTCAACCTATTAACCCATTATTTTGAATTTAATTACTCTGCTTTGATTCCAATTGATTACTGATCAATCAATCAATAGCTCTAATGCAGAAGCTAAAGGGTCAATAAACTTAAAACTTTTTATCCACTTGTAAATCGTCTAACGTTTGGGTCTGTGGGTTGATTACTGTAATTTGTATTTTATAGATAATTTTGATAAAAATAAAATCAATAAATATTATAAAATAGTATATATATATATAATTAATGTTGAAGAAGGAAGTGGCCTCCACTACGTATATTGTATGTACCCCATACATATTTCTATGTTAGGTCTGCGTCAACGTTAACGCCAGTCAAGACATATATATAGTAGCATTTATCACTAGTACAAGAAAATGTCTATTGCAACCACCTTTGTAAGAGAGGGATACATCTCCCCTTTTACATTTGTGTATACTGGTATGTATAGTATCCAGTTTAATGAAACACAAAGGATCAAACAAAATTATAATTGGTAGAAATATTATGTAATTATATATGAATGAATATAATTAATCCATGGCTGTAACTTCTATATTTTTATATTCCCATTAATTTGCTCAATCATCATGATCAATTTTATGATTTATTATATTGTAATTTATGTACACTTAATCGGGTGCTCACGTGATAATGATCGAGATTGTATAAATGAACTCTCAACATCGTATTTGATAGACAAAATAAAGTTGGACTAGTGGTATGCCTCTCATGTACGCCTTCATCTTGTGGGTTAAATTATTGTAATTTTAAGCTATTATCTATGTTCCAACCATTTTTCCTCTTCCATATGAGTTGAGGTGGTTAAAACATTAAATGTGCTTATTTTGATTCGTCTACAACCTAATTTTATCCAAGTCTTCACCTCTATTTCGATACACCGCAACGGTTGGATGACTCCAACCTAAAACATTATCAGATTGAATAAGCATCATTTATCATCAAATCATATTAGACGGTAATAACCAGTAACTCCCCTCCTCTTTTTGAGCTTGGGTTGGTTATCAATGATATTCTTGCTTTAGTTCATGAGTTTTGCTTTGGCTAGTTTGTATTATATATGTATACGACAACCAGAGTGGCATGTAATTCCATTTGCTTCGGCTAATGAATTCTATTTTCCATTCATGCATGAGAGATTATTGTTATCATTGACATGGGCCTCATGATAGTTGGCAGAGTCGGCCCTGAGGCGGGGCACCAGGGGCGCCAGCCTAGGGCCAAAGAAAAAATTACTTAGAAAGGGGCCTCTTTTTTATTTTGTCTATGTTTTTTATTGTTGAGAGAAGGCCCAAATATTGGCACAATTGTTTGGATGAGTCCATCTGCAGTATTATATATATTGGCTTCACTAGTAGCTGCAACACAATACAAACACCAGTCTAGGGACTCTGTGTTATCTCAGGACAAGTCTCTGCGTGCTAGTTGTGCTAGCTGATCTGATCAATTTACAAGACTTTGAAGATCGAAGGGTCAACGTGTTTGGATGAACCCCAAATGGGTCCAACTAGAATCATTTTATTTCAGAGAAAAAGGGTCCAAATAATCGTATATTATTTAAAAACCCAAACAACTCAACAGTTAACATTATCATTTGATTGAACCCCACGTGATCATATTGTCAATATATGACATTTTAATTTTAATTTTTTTTATTTATCTATAGTCTTATTATTTATGCCACTTCTCTTATTATTTTTCTACACCCCACAATTCCGCAATTCTTTTCGCCGCACAAACACTAAAACTCTCTCTCTCTTCATCGAATGATTTTTCGATTATCAGAACACTGGCTGCACTGTTCGCCATTAGCTACACATAGGGCCTATTTTTTACATTTTCGTCTCGGACCTCAAATAAGTCAAGACCGGCTCTGATAGTTGGGTACTTGGGTTGGACATTAACAAGCATTTCTTTCACTAAGACATCTTGTTGATGTCATGAATCTTATGATATCAGTGGTGGCAGCTTCTGCATACCATATATTTACCTCCCAAGTCCCAACACCAAAATAATGAGACAAATTTTCACATGATTGTATATTGACTTTCAATTTCAACCGGGAATAATTAAAAAAAAAAAAAAAAAGGATTCATAACCGTTTTTATGATTTGACAATTAAATCACTCATACGAAATCACTTAATTAATATGCATATATTCTACTTTGCACTTATATAGAGACAAACTCAATTACATGTGTCAACTTTAAATTAAAATCAAACACTTAAATTTTTACAGACTAAAACTCAATTATATATTTATTTTCATTGAACATTCCTTTTCACTATTTTTTTTCAATTTTAAAAAAATAAAAAATTAAAAAAAATTTAAAAATTTAAAAAAATTTTAAAAAAAAATTAAAAAAACTTTTGGTGGAACAATCAAATATGACTCCATGCCACATGGTATCTTTTAATGAGCATACGTTACTGTTTTTCTAATCACTCAAAATTTGTAAGGATTAAAGTGAGAAAAACATCCGGAGAATGGTATAACTAAAATATATATTAAAAAATAAAAAATAAAACAAAAGAAAAAGAAAAAGAAAAGCAAAAGTAAAGTGACGCACAGACTCTAAAACAATAGTATAAAAAGGTACACAGACCTCTATAGAAGGCAAGGAAACATGAACTAAAAGTGTATAAATTAAACATTCCCTTATGCCTCAAATGGTGCGGTCCAATTAGAAATAGGAACATGATGTAATTCTGTATGGGCCGATAGAGTAGCATAATCAGAACGAATTTTAGTCTCAGCAATAGGGAGGTACTTAGAATTTTCCTTACTCAATTGAGACTTGAAATTAGCGAAAGTCTTCAAAGTTGGTTTCACTCTTCTCTTCGATTTTGTCACCACAGGAATTCAATTATTGCCAGGATCAACTAGATCATGAGCTTCCGTATAATTGTCATCCTTCCTTAAAATGTTGTTACTTGAATTTCCAAAATTACCGTTTCTCAAATGAGCAGAGATTGAATTGGTATCATTGACAAACTGATCTAACATTCACTGCTTCTTCTGTACAATCTCTCAAATTAAAAGTCGGAAGCCGACCGTATGAATTGTTTAATTGATTTTAAGGTACCATTCACCGGTATGGTATATTTGACGAATTTTGGGGTGCATGTATAAAAGTGTAAAGCAAAAAAAATGTGAGGATGAGTTTAAAATAACAAAGGTTGCCTTTTTTTCTTTTTTCCTTTTTTCCTATTCCTATTAGTATACCTTGTCGTAATCTTTTGAAATATGGTTTCAATCTGGACCCATAAAAATGAGGAGCAGCTAGAGCTTGAGTTTGAGATTTTTTGAGCCCGTGTTGGACACGTATCTGTGTCGGACACTCATCTGACATGGCAAGATACATATCCGACACTCATTTTGGTGTGTCTGTTGATTTTTTTGAAAGTCAACACTAAGGATATGAGAGGGATACGACAAGATGTCAAGATCATTGGGAATACGATGGGATATGTTGGGGATATGGCAGGATATGTTAGGGGTACGGTCTAGGAAATAGGTAGGATACGTTTGGGGCAGTTTTGTCAATTATTTTTTTTGTAAACAACAGGGTCAAATTACAATTTTGAAAAAAGTTTAAGGGTCAAAATCTTATTATTTAAAAAATATTTTATGACTTATGGATTGTGTGACATTTG
Organism: Acer negundo; assembly: GCA_035582765.1. Taxonomy (NCBI): domain Eukaryota; kingdom Viridiplantae; phylum Streptophyta; class Magnoliopsida; order Sapindales; family Sapindaceae; genus Acer; species Acer negundo. Next base: position 9,171,933 of record CM069233.1, read on the forward strand.
TTTATTGAGAATATATTTTGAATGAATTATGTTTTCATATATTATTATTTTTTTTAAAAGTATAAATATATATTATTTTAATTGATATATCCGTATCCTAGTTTTTAGAGATTTACCATATCCCCATATCGTACTATGCCGTATCCAGTATTCGTGTCCATATACGGGCTACTTATTAGATTATGAGAAAGTATCAGACTATCAGATTCTTGATTGTTCCAATAAAATCATTTAACTATGCCCTTTTCTTTTTTCATACATGATAAGCTTTATTTTGCACGTAACAAGTTATATTAAAAGATAAAATTATTACATAGATATAAATCTAACAGATAAGATATGATGTCCGTACGAAATAGTGTAAGAAAAGTCTTTAAAAAAAAAAAACGCATGGGAGTAGGATATAAGGCTTGTGTTGAGAAGCATATCACCTCATGACCAATGGGTTATATATAAAAGTGGACCGAAGAAGGGGACCAGAAATTGTGAGGAGTGATGAGGGATTGAGGTTGAGGGTGTAGTTGGCAAATGGCAGGCTATGGATCAAATGTGAAATGCCTACTTTTGTAAAAAGTTGATCGAGCAGCAACACCGCCATCCACCACATCCCCCTATGGTGTCATGGTCTTAATCATAAAGGGCTTGGAAAGACATGTTAGGTTTTGACTTGTATTCCTAAGCGAACCAAATGTTAATCAAACAAGACTCAATTGATGTGGAGTTTCCTAGAGACGTGGGATACATTTGGAAGTTAGAATTGTGTTGTTTGAGAGAGTTTTGAAGACCTGAAGAACGGAAGAATGAAGATTGTTTCAACGTATTCATCGTGGTTTCCTGAGCGATGTAATTTAAGGTGACTTGTAACGGTTTTGGAAGTGGGTGCGCAATCGTGACCCGAATCGTAATCAATCATAAACATGCGTGGAATGGGAAATCTTCAACGAAAAAGGAAAGTGTTCTTTTAGGAAGTTCTTGTGCTTAAAGGAAAAAGAATACTCTTTACAAGAAGACCTATCATAAAAGGAAATAGTATTTATATGAAACAAGTAAGTCTTATACGTTTAGGAGTAGGATTTGCTTTTATCTTAAACTTCCAGTAACTAGTATAAATAGACCTAATATTTATGTTATTAGATTTTAAGGCTGTAGAGCAAAAAGAACACCATGTAACATCAGAGAGAGAGTGTGGTGAGATCCGAGGAGACGTAAGGGAATATCCGAGGAGGGATCCAAGGGAATATTTGTAGATCAAGTTAGAGATCCGTATGTGATATTTAGGGGAGACTTAGGGGATATTGTAGGGGTACTCGGTGAGGATCTCTGTCGTGGTTTTTTGCCCGATTTGGGTTTTCCACGTATATATTGTGTTGTGATTGTTTATTCTCTCTCATCTATTTTCTGCTTATTAACGGTATTAATTGTTATGAGTTATATGTGTATATTAGGCACAATGTTTCCACGTTTATCAGTTTTGAATTATCTATTTTTCTGCTTATTGACGGTATTAATTGTTATGAGTTATAGACGTATATTAGGCACAACGTTTCCATGTTTATCAGTTTTGAATTATCCCTAACAAGACAAGTGCCATTGCTAGGGCATTATGCAAGTTTCTGAGATTTCTACCAACCTTGCACATGCTCTATATTTTCTTTTTCTTTTTTGTGTGTGAAAAGTGTTTGCCAATTCATCCTTTGAATTTGGAAATGGGTTTCGTTTTCCATGTGACTTTCCCAATTATTGTTGTTTTTTTTCCTTCAAATTTCGTTTTGAAATATGTATATATATTCTCAGGTGTAGACCCTCCAACATGTTTTATAACCATTAGATTAATATGGTGGCTAATATCAGAAGTGATAAAAACAAATTTAAATTATTATTTCTCTCTCCAGCCTCTCTTTTATCTACTCTATATCCGATGCAAACACACTTTCTCTCTTCTTTATGGCAACACATTCTCTCTCTCACTTCTTACCTTTACATTTTCTCGGCTCTCCACTCTTGTTATCAACTAGATTCATTTGTTAAATAATTCATGTTAATTTGATTGGGTCATATTTTTACTATGCAATGTTATACAACTCAATTTTTTAGATTTTGTTATTAGTCATATATTTTTTATCTAACACTTTTGTCTATCATTTATATCAAACTTGATGTGGCAACTGATATTGCACTTCCATGTCAGCTACCATATCATCACATCATCACACTTTAATTTTTATTTATTTTTACATTAAAGTACAAGATTTAAGAAATACAAATTATTATTATTTTTAATTCAACTCATTTTGTGTGATGATGTGGCAGCTGATATGGAAGTGTCATATCAGCTGTCATATCAAATTGGATATAAATGATAGACATAATTATTGGATGTCTATAATTATCCTTTTTATATTGTTGATTTGTCTTGTTTTCCTGAACATGTTTCAGTAATTAACATAGCTTTTTTTTTTTTTTTTTGGTAGAATGTATACAACTTACTTGCTTATAAACCAAATTGTAAGATTCGTACATAATATTGTGTGAGATTGTTGTTAACTTTAATTTAAAAATTAATTACATTACTTGGTTAAAATCCAAACAAAGAAGATCATCTCCAAAATAAAACTAAACGGTGTTTTCTAAAAATCTTAAATTAGCATTTTTTTTTTCTTTGATTCTTAACAAAATCAGACCAAATTTAAGAAGAAAAAAAAAAAAAAAAGAGTTGAAGAGTTGAAAACTATTATTGTTTTTTTTTTTTTTTTTTTAAAGAGTAAACCGTAGAGAACTAGAGTGGAGAGTTGGAGAAGTAAGAAGTGACAAAGAAGGTGTGATCATAAAAAGGAGATAAGGTGTGCTATGTGAGAGAAATTGATCATCATTTATAATATAACCATTCATAACATGATAAAAGAAATGAAAACAACAAATAGAAAACATATATATATATATTTTTTTTTTTTTTAAAGAGTAAACCGTAGAGAACTAGAGTGGAGAGTTGGAGAAGTAAGAAGTGACAAAGAAGGTGTGATCATAAAAAGGAGATAAGGTGTGCTATGCGAGAGAAATTGATCATCATTCATAATATAACCATTCATAACATGATAAAAGAAATGAAAACAACAAATAGAAAACATATATTTGTTGTTTTCGATGGAGCTGTCTTTTAATGAAAATTTTTTTTTCTATATTTTTAGAAACTTTAATCCTAAATACTCTACCGAACGAATTCCTAGCATTTTCTAAACTCGAAAAACAAAAAACAAAAATGTTCTTGGAAAAAGTACCGAACTCACACTAAGATTGTGATCGTGATTGTGATCGACAATGTGTAAGTCCTTTTTTGTGGGGATGGACCACAAAGGAAAAAAGCGAATTCGACAAATATTTTTTCTTGGACCAATCAATTGAATATATATATAGGTTTTCACTTAAGGGATTTCTTATTTTAATTTCGATAAGCACTTTAATTTCGATAAGCATTTTTCAAGCAATGGAACTATTTATCTTTAATTTTTCTATATTTTGTCAATTTTTCGATGTCTTCATATTTAAAACAATCGAAATAAATACTTCTAATACTTGAAAAATTCTCAAATTTTATTCGTAGATAGATTTCAATGAACTTATCATCCACATAAAAAAATTCAGATCAAAATTCATGAAAATCGAGGTGATTTCATCAAGGTCTTTACTGAAGTTAAATCAGAGATCATTTAGGAGAGAATCATATATATATATATATACATATATATACAGTTTTTCTATTGTCAGTTTTCGTCCTGATATAAAATATACTAGGACGAAGAATGTGGATCATTAGATTTACATAATTTGACTCAAATTGTATGCACTTGTCAAAACTTCTTCATAATTTATGGTCCGCATTCTTCGACTATCAAAGTCTTTATTGAAGTTAAAATGAGAGATCCTTTAGGAGAGAATCATATATATATATATATATAGTTTTTCAATTGTCAGTTTTCGTCCTAAAATAAAATATATCATGATGAAGAATGTTGACCATTAGGTTTACATACTTTGACTCAAAGTATATGCAATTGTCAAAACTTCTCCATAATTTATGGTCCACAATCTTCGTTTTGATATATTTTACATCAGGACGAACTAAAAGTAGATAAGACTGTAAATATATATATATATGTGTGTATGTGTGTGTCCTTTTTTGTGGGGGATGGACCACAGAGGAAAGAAGCAACTTAGACAAATCATTTTTCTCGAACCAATCAATTGCATGTCATTTTTTTATGGAGATGGACCACAAAGGAAAGAAGCGACTTAAACAAATCTTTTTCTCAAACCACTCAATTGAATATGTCCTTTTTTGTGGGGATGGACTACAAAGGAAAGAAGTGACTTGCCCAAATCTTTTTTCTCGTACCAATCAATTGAATATATATATATATATTGGTTTTCACTTAAGGGACCATTTATTTTATTTTCAGTGAGAACTTTGATAAAAACTCATCGATTTTAATGAATTTTAAGCTAAATATTTTTGTGGATTATAATTATAATGAAACTTACTTTTGAAATAAATTTGAGAATTTTTCAAGCAATAGAACTGTTTTTCTTGAATTTTTCTATATTTCATCAATTATTCTAATGCCTTCATATTTAAAACAATTGAGATAAATAGTTCTAATACTTGAAAAATTCTCAAATTTTATTCATAGATAGATTTCATTGAAACTATCATCAACACAAAAAATTCAAATCAAAATTCATAAAAATCGATATACAATCGATATATATATATGTATGTGTGTGTGTGTGTGTGTGTGTGTGTGTGTGTGTGTGTGTGTGTGTGATTCTCTCCTAAATGATCTCTCATTTTAATTTCGATAACGACCTTGATGAACTCACCTCAATTTTTATGAATTTTAATCTGAATTTATGTATGTGTGTGTGTGTGTGAGAGAGAGAGAGAGAGAGAGAGAGAGAGATTCTCTCTCAAAGGTTCTCTCTCAAAGGATCCCTCATTTTAATTTCAGTAATGACCTTGATGAAATCACCTCAATTTTTATGAATTTGAATTTGAATTTTTTTTTTTTTTGGATCATAAGTTCAATAAAATTTACTTATGAATAAATTTGAGAATTTTTTATGCACTAGAGCTATTTTTCTTGAATTTTTATATATTTCACACATTATTTCAATGCCTTCATATTTAACAATATTGAGAAAAATAGTTCTAATGCTTGAATATATCTCAAATTTTACTTATATGTATATTTCATTGAAAACCTTAATGAGACACGGGAACCAAAAGAGATAGGTTCGAAGAGGAACCATCGTCAGGAAGCCCTTGTTACTCAATGACCAAAGAAAATGTATGAAAAGACAAAAAAAAAAAAAATTAGAAAGAAAGGGAGCCCGGAGTGGGACAATAATTGCATTATATATGCAATTTAATTTCCTGGTCCTTCAATGAATCACTCAACACTCTAATTCGGTTACTCAGTACTCAAACCTAATAATATTAGTTTAATAATGACATCAATCCCATGTCAGGTGGCATTCTCAGTCGTACGAAAGGCTCCAAAACTTATTGTTCCGGCAAGATCACATGCAACATTGTCTCGTCAAGTGAAGCAACTTTCCAACATAGATGATCAACAAGGTTTAAGGTTTCAGATTCCATTAATATTCTTTTGCAAGAATAATCATTCCATGGAAGGAAAAGACCTAATTAAGGTGATAAAGGAAGCCATAAGTAGGACACTTGTGTTTTATTACCGTTTAGCTGGTCAGCTAAGAGAAGGTTTCAATAGGAAGCTCATATGGACTGCACTGATGAAGTTGTCATGTTTACAGAAGCTGATGCCAATCTCAAACTCGACCAGCTTGGTGATCATGAAATTCAGCCACCATCTCCATATTTGGACAACCTACTCCACTCTGATGATCCCAATATCATTGGTCGACAATTGATGTCATTTCAAGTTAGTCTTTTAATTTTTCTTGAAGCATTAATTGATCTCATATCATACTCAATATCTTTGATTTCTATTTTTTTTTTTTTTGTTAATTACATGCATGTAGGCACCGACAAAGCTATGAAGAGACCTGGAGGGGCATGGCCTCTATAGCCTCTTGGAAAATTTCCTCCTAGTATTTGTAATTAATTTAAATTTTCCGGTAAAATGAAAATTCTACCATTTATTTTATTAAATTTGAAATTCTTGCTCTGCCTCTATCTTTAGGTGACACGTTTGATCTGCAGAGGATTCATTCTTGCAGTCTGATTCAACCATACAATGTGTGACGTGTTTGGTTTGATTCAGTTTCTGAAAGCCATGGAGGAGATGGCTCAAGGTGCTGAGAAACCATCATTACTTCCTGTTTGGGAGTGACAACTCTTGAATGTGAGGGAATCTCCACGTGTAACTTGCATCCACAATAAATATTATGATGAAAAAATAAAAGATGATGATGACAATACCCAAGACTTCTTAAGAGCCAATGATCCAAATGATAATCTCCACAAATCATTCTTTTTCGGAGCCAAAGAAATAAAAGCTCTACGAGACCATCTTCCTCTTGACCTAAAAAAGTCGTCAACATTTAATTTGATAATTGCTTGTGTTTGGAAATGCAGAACAGCTACATTTGAAATTGATCCTGTTGGGATTGTTTTAGTTTCATGTACAGTTAACGTCAGCGGTAAGAATTATAACATGCATCTAACTCCCGGGTACTATGGCAATGCATTTGCTTACCCAACTGTGTGTTCAAAGGCTCATCTTTTGTGTGAAAATCCACTGGAACATGCAATGGAAATAATAAAGGAAGCCAAGGCCAAAATGAGTGAAGATTACATAAGATCACTGGCAGACCTTATGGTGATCAGAGGATGACCCATTCCTATATTCAAGGGAAACATGGTTGTCTCTGACAATAGCAGAATTGGGTTTGAAGAGATTAATTTTGGTTGGGGAAAACCTATGTACGGGGGACTTGCCGAGGCTATATCATTCATCAGCTTCTATGTCAAGTTCCAGAAAATTAGTGATGGCAAGATTGGGAAACTCGTACCGATATGGCTACCACCATTATCTATGGTGAGGTTTTAGTTGACCCTAAGGCAAGTATAAGTGGGTGGTCTGAAAACCTTAGGAAGGAACGTTTAATTCTTTTGACGGATCTGTGGAAGGAGTTGAGGAAAGAGGAACAACTTTGGAGGCAAAAAGCGAGGATCAGTTGGGTGAAAATGGGGGATAGAAACTCTAGTTTTTTCATAATGTGGAAAATAGGAGGAGATGTGGGAATAATATTAGTGAATTAGAGATAGAGAGGGGGAAGGTTTCGGATCCTGGGCAAATTAAGGAAGGGATTTGGAGGTTCTTTAAGGATCATTTTAATAATGTTAAGTGGAAACGCTCGGTTATTAGAGGTTTGGGTCTGAAGAAATTGGTGGGTGGAGAGAGAAGTAAGTTGGAAGAAGTGTTTAAGGAAGAGGAGGTGTGGGATGCAGTTTGCAATTGTGATGGTAATAAGGCCCTATGGCCTGATGGATTGAATTTGAATTTTATTAAAGCCAATTGGGGGGTGATTCGGTGGATTTTATGAAGCTTATTCGCGAGTTCTTTATAGATGGGAAGATTGTTAAAGACTTGAATAAGACTTTTGTAACACTAATTCCGAAGTGTGGTCGTCCGGAGACGCTTAGGGACATTAGGCCGATAAGCCTAGTTAGTTTGATGTACAAGATTCTTGCTAAAGTCCTTGCAAACCGGCTGAAAAAGGTTATGAATTTCGTGATTGGGGAGAATCAGATGGCTTTTGTGGCAAATAGGCATATTATGGATAGTTTTGTGGTGGTGGAAGAGATAATTCATAGTTGGCGGAAAGATAAAGTAGGAGGGTTACTGGTTAAGCTAGATTTTGAGAAAGCGTATGATTCTGTTGATCATTCCTTTTTTAATTTCACTATGAATGAAATGAGTTTTAGGGAGAGGTGGAGGAAGTAGATGAAATGGTGCATATCGACACCCTCTATTTCGGTTCTAGTTAATGGTAGTCCAACGGCAGAGTTTACGGTAGAGAGAGGGTTACGGCAAAGCGATCCTTTGTCGCCTTTTTTGTTCAATTTGGTGGTGGAGTGTCTAAATGGGTGCTTTAAGAAAGCAACGGGTTTGGGTTTGGTGAGAGGGTTGTCTTTCGGTGATGAGGAGGTGGAGATGACTCACTTACAGTACGCGGATGATACAATCTTATTTCTTAAGCCTAATCCAAAGTTTCTTATCAATTTTAGGAGAATTTTGAGGATTTTTAAAGTGGCGTCAGGGTTTAGGATTAATTTTCATAAATCTTGTGTGGTCAGGGTTGGTAATCTGAAAGTGGGGGAGAGTGACTGGGCTGGTATATTTAAGTGTAGGATGTTGACTCTCTCTATTTCGTATCTTGGCATGCCTTTGGGAGCAAGACAAAACACTAAAGTGTTTTGGAATTTGGTTTTGGATCGTATTCAGAAAAGGTTGTCCCCGTGGAAAAAGAATTTTTTAAGTAAAAGGGGTAGGTTGGTCTTAATAAAAGCAGTCCTTTATAGTATTCGTTCATATTTTATGTTAGTCTTCAAGGTTCAGGTGAGCGTGGCTGAAGCGATTGAGAAGGTCTAGAGGAGTTTCTTTTGGGGGCATGGAGGTGAGAAGAGGAAAATTCATGCGATTGATTGAGGGACCATTTGTATGAGTAAGAGAAGAGGAGGTCTTGGGGTAGGCCGGATTGGTGATAAGAATATGGGCTTATTGGCAAAGTGTGTGTGGAGGTTCAGCCGGGAGGATGATTCGTTGTGGAAGAGGGTTATATGTGCAAAATATGGTGTGAGGGCCAACAAGATGCATTGGAGTTGGGGTGCAAACAATGCGTCTCCTTTTATTAAAACTATTTCAGAGTTGTTAAAAGAAGGTACAGTGTCGGCTAGTATTTTAAAGGAAGGTTTGAAGGTGGTGGTTGGGGTTGGGGCTAGGGTTAGGGATAAGGCGAATTTTTGGGATGATGTGTGGAATGAGTGCGGGCTGCTTAAGGTTAGGTTTCCTAGGATTTTGGCTCTGTCAAATGTTACGTGTGGTACTATTGACCAATTTGGGACGTGGAGGGGTGAGGTGTGGAAGTGGAATGTGTGCTTAAGAAGAGGGGTGTTTGATTGGGAGGTGGAGATTTGGGAGAATTTTTGTGAGATCTTGGAGAATGTGAAGCTTAAGAGGAATGTTTCGGATTCGATTGCGTGGAGTTTTTGACCAAAGGGGCTGTTTTCAGTGAGTTCTTTTAGAAAGTGTTTAGAAGATTTTAGGAATTCGGAGACTTTGGAGGCAACTTCGATGTGGAAGGGTTTTAGCCCTCCAAAGGTGGAATTATTTTTATGGCAGCTGCTTAATGGGAGGGTGTTGGTGCGTCAGGTGTTAGGACGCTTTGGGGTAGATGTGGTTAGAGATATGTGATGTCTGTTGTGTGGCAGGGAGTTTGAGACGGTGGATCATCTCTTCTTGTTTTGTGAATGGTCTTGGATGGAAGTCATGTATGAAGTGTTGGGAAGTGTATAGATATGTAAGTAAGAGTATTAAGGAGTGGTATAATGGTTGGACTGCTCTGAGTTTGAGTTTCAGTCTTAAGAGAGTTTGGGATACTTTTTTCTATGCGATGGTGTGGACGATTGGGGAGGCCCGAAATCAAGTGGTCGTCAAAGGTACTCCCGTGAACGTTATCGCGTTTCAGGATTTGGTCAGATTTAGAGTTGCTTGGTGGTTCAAATACCATGGCAAAGGGACGGAGGAACCAATAACGGTTTTGGTTGAAAATTTGGAATGGTGTTGTGCGGAAAAAAAGAAGGTAAAAGAGAGAAAGGCTACAAGCTGGACCCCATCTACGCATGAGGCGCTAAAATTTAATGTTGATGGTTCGTTTATTAGATTTCAGGGGAGGGGGGATTGGTGGCGTTTTAAGAAATGCTAAAGGTAAGGTGAGGTGTGGTGTGAGTTTTCAGCTGCTGTCAGTGTTAGCGATGCTGCGGAAGCTGAGATTTTGGCAATCCAAGGAGCTTGTATCCTCTGTGAAGATAAGAACATGCTTGGGGATAGGGAGATTATAATATAAAGTGATTCGAGGGTGGAAGTTGGATGGATTTTGAGTGGGGATTTTGGCAACTTGTCAATGGTGGATGTGATTTATGATGTTCGGGATAAGCTTTGTGTTCGCAGCAAGCTATTGGTTCGTTATGTTTCAAGAGCTTCGAACGGTGTAACGGATGGTTTGGCTAAGAGAGGCTTAGTGAGTGGGGGAGAAAATGTTGTATGGAGTGTGTTTTAGTTTATGATGGATGGGTTGTTCTTATTTACGTTGTTAAGGAGAAATCTAGGCTTATTTCTTTGGCCTATGTTGGTGGTGAAATCAGGTCGGATCTCTTGGGTCCAGCTATATTGGTTGCAGGGGGTTGAGGTGGCTGTGTTTTTCCTGGTTTTAGAGGCTTGGTTTTTTATTCTTTGCATGTGGGTTGTCAAGGGTTTTGTTTTTCTTTGTGGGGAGTTTTTGGGTCCCCTCGTTCGTGCGTCTTCCTTGGTGGCGTTGCTTTCTGTTGTTCTCTTTCTTTTTCTGTCTTTCCTGCTGTTTTTTGGTTTCGGCCTATTTGTCGTTTTGTGGTTCTTTTTGTGGTTGCAACTGCCCCATTTGGTTGTTGTTTCTGGCTGTGCTCCTTGCCCGTTGGGCCTTTTCTCTATATTATGCTGTTTAAAATATATATATATATATATATATATGTTAGGATTATGCTCAATAGCAAGAGTGTAATGTTGTAAATGACAATCTTTTTCATATTAATAAAGTGATTTCTGGTTTAACAAATCGTATAGCATTTATAGTTTAATATTATAATTGTCAAAGTAAATAATCATAAGGTCTAAAGACTATGGGAAAAGAAGAATTGTTCGTACATCTGGATATGTATGTGGTAGACACAATTCTTTAGTTAGTCTTGAATAATGTTCACAACTTAAGTTAAAGGTTGGGCACCTTTATCTTGTTAAAGTTGTAGAATTCTTTTGCTAGCATTTGAGTGGGATCAAATGAGATATGATGAGTCTAAAATCATCGGAGTGTCTTCGAGCAAAAGGATCTAGTGCACTGGGTGCATTGAACTGGATCACAATGAAAAGCTTTATCTAGAACCGTCAATAGATAATAGTCTTTTCATTATCAGGACAATCGGAGAGTCTATCTTAATCCTGAGATAAATGATGGACTTATGGTTGCAAGTGATATCATTTGAGTTATCAATGAGTACGATTATATCGCATAGTCTATCCTCGATAGTTTGGTGATATTCATTTGTTAATCGATAGAGGACTTCATTTATAGATATGGACATCGTGGCTCCATTTAATTAAATGAGAGTATAATATCATCATATGGATGTTTTGAGGTAATTGGATATTAAATCTCAACGTTGAGTTTTCGATAGTGTCTATTGAAAACATGGCTTCTGGACAAGTCAAAATATCCAAGTTCAAAACGTGGTCATATGAGTAAATATGGTAACTTGGAGAGTTATAGGCGGTCTATGAACTCTTGGCGATTACTGATATTAATCACGAGGATACACTATCTCCAATATGATTGTCTAGGGTATGAATGAGGAGCATCTTCCTTTTCTATCTTTATTTAAGAGTTCAGTTTTAACTCTTTAGTGGAATGAGTTAAAATTAATGGATCGGACCTAAGTGAATCATTTGTTGATTGTGATTAGGTTATGTCTATTGAAGCTTAAATTTAGTTGACCCGCCAAGATCCCCAATCCACACGGACTTGCATGGATCACTTGATATATTCTACCGGACCAATTTAAGGATCCATCTAGAATTGCATTTAATATATTAATAATATAATTTGCACATTATTTTAGTAATGGACTGCTCAATTATATTAATATATTAATGAAAGACGTGTGGGCTTGTTTCTTTTAGTAAGAATGGGTCTAGTTCACATGTGGGCTTTTTATTTAAAGTCCAATGGATTAAATGAAATAAGAAAATAATATTTTGACCCATTTACTCTAAGTTGGGCGGCAAGGGTTAGTTTAACCTAATATATTATTTTGTTTCATTGTTTTAATTAAATAAGAATTAATTAATTTATTAATTAATTGTTTAATTAAAGAAACAAATCTTTTCTAATCAGGAAATATATTTCCTAAAAGTAAAATTAAAAGACTTGTTTGATAAGGAAATAAATAATTAGTTTTATTTATTTAATCAAATAAGAAGTCTTTTTTTATTTATTTAGTCAAAATAAAAGAATAAAAGATCTATGAGTTGGATTAGGGTTTGATGTATTAAAAACTAGATGGAAATTAGGGTGCAACATAAGCCTATGGTAGGCATGTGATTTCGGCAACCCTAGTTATTTCTAGGTTAGGATTTCGGCAACCCTAATAATAAAAGAAAAGAAGAAGCAAACTTAGGCCACATATATATTGACAAGTATAGAATTCGGCCACGATGATATGGGTTCATGATACAAATTTCTTCTTCTTCTTCTCAATTCATAGAAAACTTTTTATTCTACTAAAACAAAAAGGAGTGTTAGATTATTCTTTGATAGTATACTATTTGCTTATTCATCAATAAGCTTGTGTATACGATATCGATCTAGGTTCACACGAGTTTCGATAATTAGATTGAGAACTCAAAAGTGACCGGAATAATCTTAGCCATTCTTTTGATTGTTTTTGTGACTAACAAAGAAAAGAAAAGTTTGTTTTGTCCATTCACAGGTTTGCAATTCAAAGAAAAGGGAGACCACGCTCCTAGGTGATCCACGTTCGTGCTAGGATTGAAGATCTTGCGGATTACCATCGACGTAAGTCAATCGGATCACGTGACAAAAGGTATTCTACTTTTGTTATTGTATATGTATGTTTAATTAATTAAAGGGTTTAAGGTTCATAAAGGAAAATTTTTTAAAAGTCACTAAATCTAATTTTTAGTATCGCTTCCGCTGCATGTACTTCTTTGGTATTTTTCCCTACAATTGGTATCAGAGCCTAAGTTGAACCCTTTTAATTAATTAATGTATATATACGCGGATCTATTTCATTTTATTGTGATTATGCATGTTTAGAAAGAGATGGCACTCTAGGTATTCAAATATATAATTACATGTGGATGTATGGATTTATATATGTTTGTGTGGATTGTTATTGCTCGATTTTGGTCCTAGATTTTCAATGTAAATTTTGTTATGAAATTGTAACAAGAAGGGTGGTCTATCATCGCCATAATTCCTTCTTGGTAGATTACTAGGTTTTATTTTTTTTATATAGGTGCAGTAATTTTTTTTTATACTACTGCAGTTTTTTTTTTAATTTTTTTTATGTCCAGTTTTTTGTATCTAAAAAGGTACTGCAGTGATTAAAAAAAAAAAAACTGCAGTATTTTATTTGTTTAAATACTGCCGTAATATATTTAGGTCTTGAAGATTCGAAGACATGATGAAAAATGAAGCAACCGGAACCGAGAATGAGCACCGTGCGCACCCTAGGAGTGGATTGGGCTGTGCATGGCAAGCCCAAGCTTGGTGGGCTGCGCACGGCAGCCCTGGGGTCTTCATGGGCTGCGCACGGCAGCCCCTTAGTGGGGTTGTGAGTTGTGCACATCCGTGGGTTGGGCCGAAGGATAAGCGTATGGTTGATGGGCCACTTGAAGAACTTGTATTCCTAAACAATTGTAAATTTACTTGTTTTTCTAGGATGAGCCAAAATTGTTGCTATTTAATTTATGCTTAAATGTTACAATATTTGTTATTGTATGATAACATGACATATAGAATAGGAGTGCCATGCATATATCTCTTTTGGTATGAACATGCATTGAATGATTTAGGTATCTAAATTGGCATCTAGATAACTCGGTAAATCATTCTATGGAATTTAATCACACGCCTTAAATAATTGAGTGGGAGAAGGTGTTTTTTGAAACACCTATGGCCTCCAAGGTTAGTTGAGCTTTATTATTTATTGGTAATCCCCCCAAGGGGCGTCCATGAATGGAATTTAGCAACATACTTCCTTACAAGAATAGACTAGACAACGGACTCAAACGAGATCTACTCCCCAATGAGGGATTTTCATGAGAGAAAATTGAGGGTCGATATCTTGGTAACACACTCAATGTAATTTTATTGATATCCTCCCAAGAGTTCTTGTCAATAAAATTGCAAGGCTAAAATTGAAAACGCTGGTTGTTATGTTAACAATTAGGTGGGACCTAGTCTAACTAGTAAATGGTGCGAACTCCTAAAGGAGGCGTAACATTTATGGGTGTTAGATCACCGTTGAATTTTATGATTGAGTTATTTATTTAATTCAAGATAAATATTTAAAAGTGCTTTATCATGATTATTTACTTATATATGTTTTGTTTTATTCAGAAATCATGACCCCATCACTTATAAACATCCTGAAAGACAACACTTTAACTGGAGATAATTATGTCACATGGAAAAGGAAAATTGGGTTGTTGCTGCAATGTGAAAAACATAAATTTGTTCTAACTACTCCTAAACCACCTGCTCCTAATAATGAATCTAGCATAATATGTAGAGATGAGTATGAGCAGTGGAAGACTTCAGATGATATGGCAAAATGTTACATTATGGCCACTATCTCCGACGTGTTGCAACAGCAGCATGAAGGAATGGAGTCCGCTGCTGATATAATGATGTCTCTAGAGGAGATGTTTGCTATGAAGTCCAGGACGACTAAGAGAGAGGCAGTGACTGCTTTTATGAATCTTAGGATGAAACCTGGACAGGCTGTGAAGGATCACATGATGAAAGTCATAGCACATCTCAACATTGCTGAACTGCATGGCGCTGAGATAGATGGTGAGACAAAGATTGATATGGTTGTCAATTCATTGTCAGATTCCTTTGATCAGTTCAAATTGGACTACACTTTGAACAAAAAGGAATACACTTTACAAGGCCTGATGCAAGATGTTCAAAGTGCTGAAAAGATCCTTGTGAAAGGCAAAGGTCAAGAGATTCATATGGTTGGTAAAGTTGCTACTGTTAAGGCCCGTCAAAAGGTCAAGAAACAACAGAAGAAAAAGCAACTTGGGCCATGTAGGGAAAAATAAACAAATAAAAGTGTTACACGCAGCGGAAGCAATACTAAAGACGATTTAGTGACTTTTAAAATTTTTCCTTTATGAACCTTAAACCCTTTTAATCAATAAACATGCATATATATCAACAAAAGTAAATTACCTCTTGTCGCGTGATCCGATTGACTTACGTCGATGGTAATCCGCAAGACCTTCAATCCGAGCACGAACGTGGATCACCTAGGAGCGTGGTCTCCCTTTCCTTTGAATTGCAAACCTGTGAATGGACCAAACAAATACTTTCTTTTCTTTGTTAGTCACAAAACAATCAAAAGAATGTCAAAATTATTCCGGTCACTTTTGAGTTCACAATCTTATGATCGAAACTCGCGTGAACCTAGATCGATATCGTATACACAAGCTTATTGATGTTTAAGCAATTGTATACTATCAAAGAATAATTTTTCACTCCTTTTTGTCTCTCTAGAATAAAAACTCTCTTAGAATTAAGAAGAAGAAGAAAGAAAATAAAAACTCAAGCACCAATTAATTGATGTGGCCGCACCTTATAAGAACATATATATAGGTTGGCCGAATTTTTCTTCTTTTTCCTTTAGGGTTGCCGAATTCTATGTAGTATCTAATTAGGGTTGGCCGAATTTCATCATGTCACTTATATAGGGTGACTGAAATTCAACCCTAATTCTTTTTAACTTTATAGACTTCAAACCCTAATCCAACTCTTTTATTTTTATTCTTTTATTTGACTAAATAAAAAAAAGACTCCTTATTTGATTAAATAAATAATACTAATTTATTTATTTACTTATCAAACAAGTCTTTTACTTTTAGGAAAGATTTGTTTCTTTAATTAAACAATTAATCAATAAATCAATTAATTCTTATTTAATTAAAACAAATGAAACAAAATAATATTTTTAGGTCAAAACCTTAACCTAGCCGCCCCACTTATATATAAGATGGGCCTAATATTATTTTCCTATTTCATTTAATCCATTGGACTTTAAATAAAAAAGCCCACATGTGAACCAGACCCATTCTTACTAAAAGAAACAAGCCCACATGTCTTTCATTAATATATTAATATAATTGAGCAGCCCATTACTTAAATAATGTGCAAATTATATTCTTAATATATTAAATGCAATTCTAGATGGACCCTTAAATTGGTCCGGTAGAATATATCAAGTGATCCATGCAAGTCCGTGTGGATTGGGGATCTTGGCGGGCCATCTAAATTTAAGCTTCAATAGACATAACCTAATCACAATCAACAAATGATTCACTTAGGTCCGATCCATTAATTTTAACTCATTCCACTAAAGAGCTAAAACTGAACTCTTAAATAAAGATAGAAAAGGAAGATGCTCCTCATTCATACCCTAGACAATCATATTGGAGATAGTGTATCCTCGTGATTAATATCAGTAATCGCCAAGAGTTCATAGACCGCCTATAACTCTCCAAGTTACCATATTTACTCATATGACCACGTTTTGAACTTGGATATTTTGACTTGTCCAGAAGCCATGTTTTCAATAGACACTATCGAAAACTCAACGTTGAGATTTAATATCCAATTACCTCAAAACATCCATATGATGATATTATACTCTCATTTAATTAAATGGAGCCACGATGTCCATATCTATAAATGAAGTCCTCTATCGATTAACAAATGAATATCACCAAACTATCGAGGATAGACTATGCGATATAATCGTACTCATTGATAACTCAAATGATATCACTTGCAACCATAAGTCCATCATTTATCTCAGGATTAAGATAGACTCTCCGATTGTCCTGATAATGAAAAGACTATTATCTATTGACGGTTCTAGATAAAGCTTTTCATTGTGATCCAGTTCAATGCACCCAGTGCACTAGATCCTTTTGCTCGAAGACACTCCGATGATTTTAGACTCATCATATCTCATTTGATCCCACTCAAATGCTAGCAAAAGAATTCTACAACTTTAACAAGATAAAGGTGCCCAACCTTTAACTTAAGTTGTGAACAATATTCAAGACTAACTAAAGAATTGTGTCTACCACATACATATCCAGATGTACGAACAATTCTTCTTTTCCCATAGTCTTTAGACCTTATGATTATTTACTTTGACAATTATAATACAAACTATAAATGCTATACGATTTGTTAAACCAGAAATAACTTTATTAATATGAAAAAGATTGTTAATTACAACATTACACTCTTGCTATTGAGCATAATCCTAACAGGCCTATCAAGAAGGAGACCAAGAAAGTAACCAAGATCAAAGGGAAATGCTTCTTTTATGGTGAAAAGAGACATTGGAAGAGAAATTGTCCAAAGTCCTAGAATAAGAAGGAAGAAGGTAATGTGAATTATCTTGAAACATGTTTTTTGGCTGATTCTACAGATTCTTGGATCATAGACTCAGGAGCCACTAATCATGTTTGTTATTCCTTGCAGGGGTTCCAAGAAAGGAGAAAGCTGAGTAAGAATGAAATCAATTTGCGCTTGGGCAACGGAACGTTAGTGTCTGCAAGTGCAGTGAGAGATATTAGAGTTTATTTGGATTCTAGAAGGCATTTAGATTTGATAGATGTTTATTATGTACCTCAATTCAAGAGGAATTTAATTTCAGTTTCTTGTTTAAATAAATTTGGATATTCGGTTACTTTTAATAAAGCTTTTATTATTAGTAAGAATGACAAAATTATTTACCAAGGTACATTGGAAAAAGGTCTATACTTTTTGCATAGAAATATCTCTCACTCGTTAGACACAGAAATAACGGAACCTAATCATAAAAGAGTAAAATTATCAACAGATGAAACCTACCTTTGGAATTTACGCTTAGGTCATATTAACCTTAATAGGATTAAAAGATTGGTATGTGACGGACCTTTGAGTGACTTAAAGGTTGATGATCTACCAACTTGTGAATCTTGTTTGGAAGGTAAAATGACCAAAAGGACGTTCTCTGCCAAAGGTGCAAGAGCCACTGAATATTTAGGATTGATACACACTGATGTATATGGACCTATGAGCATTCAAGCTAGAGGTGGATATGAGTACTTCATCACGTTCACAGATGATTACTCGAGATTTGGTTATGTGTATCTCATGCGGCATAAGTCGGATGCTTTTGACATGTTCAAAGCATTTAAAGCTGAAGTGGAAAATCAGCTTGAGAAACACATAAAAATCTTGAGATCTGATCGTGGTGGAGAATATCTATCTGGTGAGTTTCAGCAATATCTTATTGATAATGGGATAGTTTCTCAGTTTTCTGCACCAGGTACACCTCAACAGAATGGGGTAGCAGAAAGGAGAAATAAAACTCTTTTGGAAATGGTTAGGTCTATGTTGAGTTATTCAATACTTCCTATTTCTTTTTGGGGTTATGCTTTACAAACTGCTATATACATTCTAAACGATGTACCATCTAAGTCTGTTCCTAAAACACCGCATGAGTTGTGGGCTGGGCGCAAGCCTAGTTTACAACACTTAAGGATATTTGGTTGTCCTGCGCATGTGTTAAAAGGAAAGACAGAAAAGATGGAGTCCCGTTCAGAAACATGTATATTTGTAGGGTATCCAAAAGAAACTAAAGGATATTATTTCTATAGTCCTTCAGACCTTAAAGTATTTGTTTCGACAAATGCTAAATTTCTGGAAAAGGACTATATGAATGATTTTGTGCCTAGAAGTAGAATTGTCCTGAATGAGATGTCAGGAGATACAATTCCACGAGAGGTTACACAACCTAACCCAATTGTAAGTTTCGACCCAACACAAGATCAACAACCTACCATTCCTCGTCGTAGTGGGAGGGTTAGAACACAACCCGAAAGATACATCGGTCTGGGAGAATCAGTGGAGAATCTCCCGGACGACGATGATCCCTATATGTACAAGGAAGCTATGGACGATGTTGATAGTCTCCATTGGCAAAAGGCAATGCAATCCGAGATTGAATCTATGTTCGATAACAAAGTCTGGTCCCTTATAGACTTGTCTAAGGGGATAAAACCCATTGGGTGCAAGTGGGTATACAAGAGGAAAAGAGGTTTGGATGGAAAGGTGGAAACCTTTAAAGCTAGATTGGTAGCTAAAGGGTATACACAGAAAGAAGGTATCGATTACGAGGAAACTTTTAAAGCTAGATTGGTAGCTAAAGGGTATACACAGAAAGAAGGTATCGATTACGAGGAAACCTTCTCTCCTGTGGACATGCTTAAATCCATTAGGATACTCTTATCCATTGCAGCATCTTTAGATCTAGAGATTTGGCAAATGGACGTCAAGACAGCTTTCCTAAATGGAAGTCTTGACGAAAGCATCTACATGTTGCAACCAGAGGGATTCATTGAAAAGGGCCAAGTGGATAAGGTTTGCAAGTTGCAGAAATCCATATATGGATTAAAGCAAGCATCCAGATCCAAGAACATAAGGTTTGATCAAGCTGTCAAAGGTTTTGGATTTATTCAGAATCCTAACGAACCTTGTGTCTACAAAAGGATTAAAGGCGACAAGTTGGTTTTCCTGATTCTTTATGTTGATGATATACTACTCATTGGAAACGATGTAGGTGTATTGACATCAGTAAAAGAATGGTTAGCAAAACAATTTGATATGAAGGACGTAGGAGAAGCAAGTTTTATTCTAGGTATCCAAGTAATAAGGGATAGAAAGAATAGAACGATTGCATTATCCCAAGCTTTATACATAGACAAGATCTTGTCTAGGTTTTCCATGCATGATTCCAAGAAAGGTATGTTACCTTTCAGACATGGAATCAAGCTTTCTAAGGAACAAGTTCCTAAGAATGAGCATGAAGAGCAATTCATGAGTAGAGTTCCATATGCCTCGGCAGTTGGAAGTCTCATGTATGCAATGCTCTGTACTAGACCAGATATTTGTTTTGTTGTTGGCATAGTTAGTAGGTTTCAATCGAAACCTGGTCCTGATCACTGGACGGCAGTCAAGCATATTTTCAAGTATCTCAAGAGAACGAGAGATAATATGCTTGTATACTCTGGAGGGGATTTGGTCCCGTTGGGTATACAGATTCTGATTTCCAATCAGATTCTGACTCCAGAAAATCCACATCAGGGGCTGTGTTTACTATTGGAGGAGGAGCAGTTATATGGAGGAGTATCAAACAATCTTGTATTGCTGATTCCACCATGGAAGCTGAGTATGTTGCTGCATGCGAAGCTGCCAAAGAGGCTGTTTGGCTCCGCCAATTCTTGATTGACTTAGAAGTGGTTCCTAGTGCGAATAAGCAGATCACTATCTACTGTGACAACAGTGGAGCAGTGGCTAATTCGAAAGAACCAAGAAGTCACAAGAGAGGTAAACACATTGAAAGAAAGTATCATCTTTTAAGGGAGATTGTTCAAAGAGGTGACGTGACGATTACCAAAATCGCGTCAGCAGAAAATCTAGCGGATCCCTTCACAAAGGCTCTACCTCAGAAGAGTTTCGATGGGCATCTAGAGAATATGGGCTTGAGAGATATGACACATTTGCTATAGCGCAAGTGGGAGATTGTTAGGATTATGCTCAATAGCAAGAGTGTAATGTTGTAATTAACAATCTTTTTCATATTAATAAAGTGATTTCTGGTTTAACAAATCGTATAGCATTTATAGTTTAATATTATAATTGTCAAAGTAAATAATCATAAGGTCTAAAAACTATGGGAAAAGAAGAATTGTTCGTACATCTGGATATGTATGTGGTAGACACAATTCTTTAGTTAGTCTTGAATAATGTTCACAACTTAAGTTAAAGGTTGGGCACCTTTATCTTGTTAAAGTTGTAGAATTCTTTTGCTAGCATTTGAGTGGGATCAAATGAGATATGATGAGTCTAAAATCATCGGAGTGTCTTCGAGCAAAAGGATCTAGTGCACTGGGTGCATTGAACTGGATCACAATGAAATACTTTATCTATAACCGTCAGTAGATAAAAGTCTTTTCATTATCAGGACAATCGGAGAGTCTATCTTAATCCTGAGATAAATGATGGACTTATGGTTGCAAGTGATATCATTTGAGTTATCAATGAGTACGATTATATCGCATAGTCTATCCTCGATAGTTTGGTGATATTCATATGTTAATCGATAGAGGACTTCATTTATAGATATGGACATCGTGGCTCCATTTAATTAAATGAGAGTATAATATAATCATATGGATGTTTTGAGGTAATTGGATATTAAATCTCAACGTTGAGTTTTCGATAGTGTCTATTGAAAACATGGCTTCTGGACAAGTCAAAATATCCAAGTTCAAAACGTGGTCATATGAGTAAATATGGTAACTTGGAGAGTTATAGGCGGTCTATGAACTCTTGGCGATTACTGATATTAATCACGAGGATACACTATCTCCAATATGATTGTCTAGGGTATGAATGAGGAGCATCTTCCTTTTCTATCTTTATTTAAGAGTTCAGTTTTAGCTCTTTAGTGGAATGAGTTAAAATTAATGGATCGGACCTAAGTGAATCATTTGTTGATTGTGATTAGGTTATGTCTATTGAAGCTTAAATTTAGATGGCCCGCCAAGATCCCCAATCCACACGGACTTGCATGGATCACTTGATATATTCTACCGGACCAATTTAAGGGTCCATCTAGAATTGCATTTAATATATTAAGAATATAATTTGCACATTATTTTAGTAATGGGCTGCTCAATTATATTAATATATTAATGAAAGACATGTGGGCTTGTTTCTTTTAGTAAGAATGGGTCTGGTTCACATGTGGGCTTTTTATTTAAAGTCCAATGGATTAAATGAAATAAGAAAATAATATTTTGGCCCATTTACTCTAAGTGGGGCGGCAAGGGTTAGTTTAACCTAATATATTATTTTGTTTCATTGTTTTAATTAAATAAGAATTAATTAATTTATTAATTAATTGTTTAATTAAAGAAACAAATCTTTTCTAATCAGGAAATATATTTCCTAAAAGTAAAATTAAAAAACTTGTTTGATAAGGAAATAAATAATTAGTTTTATTTATTTAATCAAATAAGAAGTCTTTTTTTATTTAGTCAAAATAAAAGAATAAAAGATCTATGAGTTGGATTAGGGTTTGATGTCTTAAAAACTAGATGGAAATTAGGGTGCAACATAAGCCTATGGTGGGCATGTGATTTCGGCAACCCTAGTTATTTCTAGGTTAGGATTTCGGCAACCCTAATAATAAAAGAAAAGAAGAAGCAAACTTAGGCCACCTATATATTGACAAGTATAGAATTCGGCCACGATGATATGGGTTCATGATACAAATTTCTTCTTCTTCTCAATTCATAGAAAGCTTTTTATTCTACTAAAACAAAAAGGAGTGTTAGATTATTCTTTGATAGTATACTATTTGCTTATTCATCAATAAGCTTGTGTATACGATATCGATCTAGGTTCACGCGAGTTTCGATCATTAGATTGAGAACTCAAAAGTGACCGGAATAATCTTAGTCATTCTTTTGATTGTTTTTGTGACTAACAAAGAAAAGAAAAGTTTGTTTTGTCCATTCACAGGTTTGCAATTCAAAGAAAAGGGAGACCACGCTCCTAGGTGATCCACGTTCGTGCTAGGATTGAAGATCTTGCGGATTACCATCGACGTAAGTCAATCGGATCACGCGACAAAAGGTATTCTACTTTTTGTTAT
Organism: Acer negundo; assembly: GCA_035582765.1. NCBI lineage: Eukaryota > Viridiplantae > Streptophyta > Magnoliopsida > Sapindales > Sapindaceae > Acer > Acer negundo. The sequence goes on from CM069233.1 coordinate 9,194,749, forward strand.
TGTATATGTATGTTTAATTAATTAAAGAGTTTAAGGTTCATAAAGGAAAATTTTTTAAAAGTCACTAAATCTAATTTTTAGTATCGCTTCCGCTGCGTGTACTTCTTTGGTATTTTTCCCTACAATATATATATATATATATATCTATGGTGAGGTTTGAACAAGAGTTGAACAAAATCATTACTCAATCAACTTTGTAAATTTGTTTTATTCATTTAATTAAGTTTTTTTAGTCCTTTTTGATTAAGTGTATAGTGTAATCTCAAGATGTTGTCCTATTTTTTTCATTGACTGTATATATATATATATATATATTCATTTGTGTGTATGTGTGTGTCCTTTTTTGTGGGGATGGACCACAAAGAAAAAAAGCGACTTAGAAAAATCTTTTCTCTCAAACCAATCAATTACATGTCCTTTTTTGCAAGGATGGACCATAAAGGAAAGAAGCGACTTACACAAATCTTTTTTCTCAGACTAATCAATTGAATATGTCCTTTCTTGTAGGGATGGACCACAAAGAAAAGAAATGACCAACACAAATCTTTTTTCTCGGACCAAATGATTTGAATATATATATATATATATATATTGGTTTTCAATTAAGGGATCATATATTGGGTTTGAAGAGATTAATTTCGGCTGGGGAAAACCTGTCTACAGGGGACTTGTCGGGGCTGTATCATTCATCAGCTTCTATGCCGAGTACCAGAAAATTAGTGATGGCGAGATTGGGAAACTCATACCGATATGGCTACCACCATCATCTATGGTTAGGTTTGAACAAGAGTAGAACAAAATCATTACTCAATCAGCTTTGTAAATTAGTTTTATTTATTTAATTAAGTTTTTTTTAGTCCTTTTTGCTTAAGTGTATAGTGTAATCTCAAGATATTGTCCAATTTTTTTCTTTGACTCGATATATAACATATATATATATATGTGTGTGTGTTCTTTTTTGTGGGGATGGACCACAAAGGAAAGAAGTGACTTAGGCAAATCTTTTTTCTCTAACCAGTCAATTGCATGTCCTTTTTTGTGGAGATGGACCACAAAGGAAAAAAGTGACTTACACAATTGCATGTCCTTTTTTGTGGAGATGGACCACAAAGGAAAGAAGTGACTTACACAAATCTTTTTTCTCAAACCAATCAATTGAATATGTCTTTTTTTGTGGGGATGGACCACAAAGAAAAGAAACGACTTACACAAATCTTTTTTCCCGGACCAATCAATTGAATATATATATATATATATATATTGGTTTTCACTTGAGGGATCATTTATTTTATTTTCGGTGAGAACTATGATAAAAACACATCGATTTTAATGAATTTTGAGCTGAATATTTTTGTGGATTATTATTTTAATGAATCTTACTTATTAAATAAATTTGAGAATTTTTTAAGCAATAGAACTATTGTTTCTTGAATTTTTCTATATTTAGTCAATTTTTCTGATGCCTTCATATTTTAAACAATTGAGATAAATATTTCTAATACTTGAAAAAGTCTCAAATTTTATTCATAGATAGATTTCATTGAACTTATCATCCACACAAAAAAATTAGATCAAAATTCATAAAAATCGATATATAATCGATATATATATATATATATATATATATTTGTGTGTGTGTGTGTGTGTGATTATCTCATAAAGGATCTCTCTTTTTAATTTCGGTAAGGACCTTCACTACAAGAAATTATGGTTTTGTTGACAGTTATTTTATGACAGCTTTTTACTGTCATAAATCGTTCACAGTTATTAACTATCAAGGATTTAATAACTGTCAACGATTTATGACAGTTAAAACTGTCAACAAATAATTATAATTTATCTATATATTATTAATATATTTAATAATATATAATATATATTAATATAACCAAGGCGGGTGGCAGAGAGCCTTGAACCGTCTATCAGTAGGGTTTTCTGATTTTCCCCAACAAGCAGCACAGTTGCTTAAACAGGGTACTTACAGATTTACCATCCATTAGACAAACAAGGACATTAAGCCAAGAATCAACATCTCTTTTCTGATATGCAGGATCCTCAACTAGAGGCAAGCATAGAGCATACTAAGTTTTCAGATATCTCAACTAGAGGTAATCTGAGATGATTATATACTGTTTTTTTTTTTATCTAATAGAGACTCATTAAAGAAGGAAGAAGTTTAGAAAGCTAAGAGATTATAAAACATCTGCTAGTTTATATAAAATGATCTAATGATTTTACAACGAGAGGAGCTGCTCCTTATATAGGAGAAGGAAGCAAGAAATAGACAAGCCATTCAGTCAAGGATAAGTGGGCCTAACAAGTGACCGACAGAAACCTAATAATTAAAGTACTTAATAATTAAAGCACTCTGAAAATCAAGGCCTAACAAATGGCCGACAGAAATAATTACACACAATTATTAAAGTAACAGATAAGATTCTGCTTAACAGGTGGTAAATAAGCACAAAGCTAATCAGTGAGAAGAAAAGCTAGGTTCACGGACTGTGTAGGTTGCAATTCATATGGTCTTCATCATCTGAGTCATGGGCTCCACAGATAAGACAAGGCTAGGTGGCGAAGTCTATTGAATCCTGAGAATCAATCATGTAGGAGTGTCGGCTTAGAGAGGGGTTTCTGGAAACAGTTGGGACGATGAAACATTCGTTAATCGAGACTCCATTAACGTCACACAGGAAGTTGAGGAGAGGAGTCTAGAGATTGCGAGGGTACCACTTAGGGTAGTCATAAGTGGTGTGTCATTCATAACAGATGTTGGACAACCAAAGTAGTCGTTTGTGAAGGTTGAAACGGTAAGGTCTATTGAGGATCCATATACATGAAACATCAACAGCTGAGTCATAGTCAAGTTTCCATAGGTTATAATTTCCCATGAGCTTAGTGAGCTCAGTTCTCTAGTAAGTTAGTGTATTAAACCATTGCAAGAACGTACAGAGAAGAGAGCTTTGGTGAATAGGATCACTGAGGTGTAGATACAACGCCTCTAAGGGAAACACAATAGCATGATGGTGGAGGACAAACAAACACCATAAAAATCAAAGAACTTCTGGAGAGAAGTATAAGAATGGAGGCATAAGAAACGGATCCAGAAAGGGTCGACTGGGGTTGGTGAAGTCGTGTTTGACTCTTTGTCTTTTGATCGGGAAAGATAAACAGGGAGATAGGACTTAACGAAGTCTTGAATCTGTGTTGGTGAGGGCAGTTGATTAGGAGGTAAGTTTGCTAAGAGTTCTGGTGGGAAATCTCTAATCTCCGGAGCAAGAGAGGAAGACGATGCTTTTGAGGAAGAAGCCATGTAGATGAGAGGAATGGCTTTCGATGAGAGGATGAGGTGGACATGAGTGGGTCTGGATAACATATCAGCAATTATATTGACAGTGAAGTCATATATAGCAAACCAGTCTTTAGTCTCAACAGTGGACAGGAATCTTGTTATGGAACTCGGGGATTTTAGGAAAGGACGAGTTTTCCATTTCAACAGTATAGTGCTTTGTTCTGAGGTGGATATCGAACTTTTGAATCCCACTTTTTACTGCAGAATCTCTTTGTAAACAGTGTGATAGTGTTGTTGGGCGACTTTGAATTGACCACTGGCGTGGCCACAGTAATTTCTTTTTCCTTCCCTGTCTTCGAGAAAGATAGCAACCTAGAAGGTGTCACTAGCGTCGGTCTGGAGGATGAGGTGACCGGTGGAGGGAATAGTAAGGGCTGGCTGCGACTGCACCATGGCCTTGAGCTAGGTAACGGCATCGGTATGGGAAGAATCCCAAGGTGGAGGTGCTTTCTTTAAGAGCGAAGAGAGGATTGAAGTGTAGCGGCTAACTTGAGGTAGGAAATCACGGATGAAGTTGACAATGTCAAGGAACTGTTGGACCTACTTGGTTGTGAGGTGGGAATCAGGAAAATCTAGTAGTTAGACCGCTAAATGAGGACCAAGACGATACTGGCCGACAGATATGTGCATTTCAAGGAAGTCAATTTATGTTTGACCAATCACGCTTTTCTTTTCTGAAAGCATGTTACCATGCTGGTCGACAATTTGATGGAATTACTAAAGGAGGTGGGTATGAGAGGACTCATCAGGAGAGAATAGTAGGATGTCATCAATGTGCAGCAAGGCAGAGTGGAGAAATATCCTAGTGACAGCTGTTTAAAACAATAAGGGGGCGGTCTTGAGGCCAAAGGGTAAAATCGTCCATTGGTATTGGGTGTTCGGGAGACAGAACGCTGTTTTGTATCTATCATCTGGATGAATTCCTAATTGCCGAAAAGCTCCTTTGAGGTCAAACTTGGAGAAGACAGATGCACCAAGCAACTGTGAGAACAGTGTATTCATTTTTGGAACTAGGTACTTGTCATCTCTGAGAAAGAGGTTTAAAGGATTATATTCAATGACTAGTTTCTTCTTTCCCCTGACTTTTTCTGAATGTTTTTCGACATAGAAAGCCTTACAGGCCTATAGTGAGGAGGTAGGTTCGATTAAACCTTGTTGAAGGAGTTCACCACATTTAATAGTTGCCAGTTGGAGGTCTGAGGGAGACATGCCAAAATGTGAGGCTTTTGTAAGATTGACATCTTCATTTAATTTGAAAGGTAAGTGGATGAAGAAGTCTGGATTTTTCTATAGTGGAGAAGGATGGAGAAAATCTGCATGGCTGTTTGCACAAAGCTGTAACAGCTTCTACTGGATTTGTTGGAAAGATGGTTGGATATCAGATAGAGGAAAGATCTTAGGTACAAGAGAAAAAGCTTTGAAGTCCCGTTTGAATCTGATTCCCGTAGGAAGAATCCGGAGGGATTTGCATTGGCAGTAAACATCCTAGCCAATTAGGATGTCTTTATCAAGTAAGGGTGTGCCAATAACACGTGTCCAGTAAGTGTAAGATGGAAAGAGCTTGATGGCGATTTTGTTCTTGAAGATCGGATTGGTAGTGAAAATCTGACCGTCAGCCGCTTTAAAGTAGCGGAGATAAGACTTCCAGGCTGTAGGAGGAAGAAACTTTAGGGTTCATCATAGTGGTATGAGAACAAGTATCAATATAGGCGATGGCATCAATGGTCTTAGAGAATCTTTTAGGTAGTATCTATATAGAGACGTGAGGTCCAGAGGAGTCAACTGGGATAGCCTGATAGGAGTCGAGGACGTTAGAGTCAGAAAACTCTGAAGTGTCTGAGGAAGAGGCAAAGTCAGTATCACGGAGGACGAATGTGGTATTGTTGTCAACACCTTCTTGTTCAGAGAAGATAGACTCAAGATCAGCATCAGAGGGGACGTCGTTTGTGACCTGTTCGAGTTGTCGAACTAGCTTTGCTGATTTTGCCTTAAGACATTTCTTTGCATAGTATCCCTTCTGCCCACAAATAAAGCATTTCTGGGATTTGTTCCAGGAACGCTTTGATTTCTTTTTGAAGTATTTAAACTTCTTAGGCTTTTTATTTCTGGGAGTATGAAAATGTTTTTTCTTTTTATGTTTGCAGGTACTCATTTCTACAAATTTGCATTTGATCTGGTGCGAAAGTTGATTGCACTGAGAGTCATATTTCTTTCATTCGCGTAGCATCTTAGAGAAGACCTTCTGGGTTGCACAGAGTTTGTCTAGGGCACCGATGGTGTACATGTGAATTTCCCCTAGAGTAGTGTCTGCAATGGATTTGCCAAAAGTGTCAAATCTGCGTTGAAGATCATCATGAAGCTCTTGAGGAAGAGAGCTTAGGTAAACATGTTTCAAACTCGAATCATTGATTCCACCAAGGATGTGGAATCTATAAGACATTCTTTTGTAATGAAAATCAATGTATTTGCGGTGGAGAGAATAGCATTTCATGTCAAAGAAATCATGTCGAGCCTGTTTATAGAACTAGGAAGGATCGCTAAGGAATTCTCGGAATATGATACCCATGACATTGGATGCTGTTGCGGACCAGACAAACTGGAGTTGTCTGTATTCTCCAAGGGCCTCGTTATAATCTCTGAGAAAACCAACAAAGCGGGAGACAAATTCTCGTATGATGGCTTCAAGGTTCTGTTTAGATTTGGCTAATTGAAGGTCAAGCCAAGCACTCATTTCAGAGATCTTTTTTCTCCAGGTTGTTGGAGACTCAGTAAGATCAAACCAAGGACCATTTATGGGTTTGGTACTAGGAGAGCGACCAGGGATTGGAGGATCTGGAGGTTCTTCAACAAAAGGAGTTGGGCCAGCAAAGGTTTCACCTTCTTCAGGTGAATCATAAGTCTGAGTGGAAAGTTGAGGATCTATTCTAGATGCCATGAAGACTTGAGTAAGATCTGCAACTTGGTCAGAGGTTGAAGATGATGCAGATGGAGTGGGACTAATATGCCAAGAGGATTCAGAGGAAGAACTGGAAAAGGATTCCGAATCAGTTTTGGATGTATGCGTCATAGGAACAGAGCTGTATAAGGCTGGCTTATAATCATGTTCTAGAAAGGGTTGTTTGTTTTTTCTTGAGGAAGAGGGTTTCCTAGAAGAGTGTTTTTTAGGAGGAGAAAGGGGAGGATACTTTCGAAAAAGTTCTTCGGTGGATTTAAAATACTGTGACATATCAGCATATGATGTTGCACGAGGAGGTGATGATGGAAAGAACATAGACTATGGTGAAGGATACAACTATGAAACAAAAGGCGGAGGTATAAGAGTTGAATGATCTTAGTGCATTTGTTCAAGCTGTTGTTTAAGCTGTCTCATTTCTCTTTCCTTTCGGTCGAAATCAGGACCAATATAACCACGTCTGATGTATGAGTGAAGTTCTGAGTCCAGTTTTTTAATTCTAGTCTGGAGATCGGTGAACAGGTCTTGAAAGACTGAGTCGAGATGGTGGAAATGGTTTTCTTGTTGGGAAACACAGTGGGAGACTCAGTCAATCTTTTAGTCAATAGAGCTTAGGACTCTATTTTGGATTCTTGCATTATGGGATTGCCAGTTGAGGACTTCTTCAGCTCGTGAAGGATGTTTGAAAGATCCATCAGGCAGGACTTCAGTGGATTGAACATGTCTCAGGATTAGATGTTGGTTCAAAAGGAGGAAAGTCATGGCCATAATTCGAAACCATATAGTAAGGGATGGCAGGAGGGAGAGGAATGGACTGGGGTTTTGGTTCAGAAGGCAAGAGTCCTTCAGAACGTAGGATTTCTATTACTCTATCATAGATGGAAAGATGAGTGGTCTGAATAGGTGGTAGACCAATCCAAGGGCTGTCTGGTTCGTCAGGTCTGCGAGGTTTACATTGTGGTTTGCATGAGGAAAAAGACCTCTTTAATTTCTGACGGCAGTCACAGTTTGGGTCACACATATCAGGATCATCATCCCAGATAAAAGTAACCATTGATCTTGTCGATGTAGATGGGTGACCCGTCAGCTTGGAAGCTATGGATCGGGATGTCATCTTCAATTGTCACCAGTTTGATCATGAGGGAGTGAAAGATTGGAGGAGCAGAGGCACTGGAAGATACCTCAGGTTTGGAGAGAGGTTCATAAATGGTTTTGACAGAATCGTCCGGCTATTTGATATGTTTTGAATCTGAAGCAATTGTTGGAGCTAAATCCAGGAAAACCTTCTCATAATTGGTGATCCACTCAAGTGGCATGATTTCGAGAAGCTTTTCTTTGGGCAGCTATTTGGGAATTTGGGTGATAATAAGAATTTCATCTTACCGTTCAGCTCTGATGAAAATGGTGTCTCCAGAGTGGCCAGGAATAGGAAGATCAAGGGCATGGTCTTGTAGGCGGTAGGCAATCTGGTGGTGGAGAGTGGCCATGGAAAATTCGGGTAGCATGGAAATGCCCGAAATCTGGAGTTGAACTTTTAAGCAGTTGTGGAGGTTCCGATCCCATAAAAGGATGTTGAAGTTGGGGTAGTATGTGAGAGATATACTACCAGTATGGAGGGTGGACAAGCATGTACCAATAACAGCATGCTCATACTCTCTGTAAATGGTGTTGAGTAAGGCAACACGGGCTGTGACTGAAAGACCTTTCTAGCCATAGAGGGTGAGGATGATTCGTACAGCTCCAACATGGAGATGTGAATATCCATCTTGGATCCATTGGTCGATCATTTTTTGGTCGATTTCAAGGTCGATGTATTGTTCAGCAATAGTAGCAGGAACTAGACAGTTGTCTAGACTGGTGAACTGTATATATTCTTTGACAGGATGGGCTCTGTGATGGAGGAGATGATTAACCCGTCTAGCAAGAGATTTTTCTCTTTTAAAAATATTGTAAAGGTTTAGTAAAGGAAGAGAGGTTTCGTTAATTTGTGCGGAATCAGGAATATGGGTATACTCTACAAGGTCTTGTATTCTACGAGACTGGGTTCGTCTGATTGTGGGAGGTAAATAGACAGAAGAGGATAACCTAACAGGAGATAACACATTAGAAGAAGTGTTTAAAGCCATGATAATAAATTCCTTCCTTTAACAATAAAGTCTCTACTTGAAAATAAAACAGTCTAACTCAATCTAGTCAATAATATATTTATATTATATATATTATATAATATATAATATATATAATATATATAAATATATTATATTATATATGTTTATATATCATTATATATATTATAATAATATAATATATAATAATAATATATATATTATATTATACATCATATAAATATTATATTTAATAAATATATAATATATAATATATATTAATTATATATTATAAAAATTCATAATATATAAATTTTTTTTTATCTTTAATAATTTTTTTAATCTTTTACTTTCTATTTTTAACACTAAACAAAATTCCGATATGGATTTATTTTACAGTAAGATATCGGTTTTTAGGCAAACTGATATTGGATAAATAAAATTTTGAATTTAATAAATTTACTTTTAAATCATTTACTTTTAAAAAATAAAAAATTTAAATTTAAATTGTTTATTTATTTTGCACCATCTTGTTTCATACTAAAAGACACGTTAATAATTCAATTATCCATATAAATTAGTAATATGAGTCTTACATTTGTTCATTAAATTGCAAGATGCATGTTGAAAAATATCTCTCATATAATGAGAGTTGTCGTATTCTAAATCATGTTTATAACAATTGATATCATGAGTCTCCTATAAGTCATGTTTGGTTGGATGGAATGGAATGGAAAGAAAGTCATTCCATTCGTTTGGTTTGTTAAAATGCAATGGAATGGGTATTCCACCATTTTGGTTGAATGAGCATTCCATCCAAAAAGCAATGGAATGCTCTTCCATTCCAAACTAAAATTTATATTCCATAAATACCCTCATATGCCCCAACTCAATTCCAAAAATACCCTTATTTCTAATTATATATTATATTATATAATATATATTATATATTATTATAGTGGAAATTGTCAAAAATGACCACTCTATATATGAGAAATTCGTTTTTAACCACATACGAAACTTTAATTGTTAATAACTATGTTTTGAAAAAAAATTCACTGGGTGTCCATAAATTACCAAGATGCCCCCAAATTAATATTTCTATTTTATTTACTGTTCACTCTCTCTCTTCCTCTAATATTTCTATTTTATTCACTGTTCACTCTCTCTCTTCCTCTTCTTCACGGTTCATTCTTTATCAAAAAATTTTACCTTTTTTCTTATTTTCTTCCTTCTTCTTTGTTCATTCTTCCTTCCTCTACCTGCAAATCGAACACTAATATGGCTGAACCATTGTTATTCTTGCAAATAGACTAACTAGAGAAGATTTAAAGAAGTGAAAACTTGAAACAAAAATTTCGATTTGCTCTAAATCGGTATTTGGTGTATATCTTTCATTTGTTCATTAATTGAGTTGCAAACAGTAACCTTAACATAAGTTTAACGTTATTGCATCACATTTATTTGTTTTTGTGAATAATCGAATTAAATAAAGTTTCAAATTTTTTCCAGAAGATTTCAAGTTCACTTGTTCAAAAAACTTGAGATCTTATGTAAAAACTTGAAATGTTGACAAGTTTCTAGAAAAGATTTCAAGTTTCTGGGTAAGACTTCAATCAAGTTTTTTCCAGAAGATTTCAAGTTTTACTTCAAGTTCTTACATAAGATTTCAAGTTTTATGTTAGAGATTTAAAGTATGATTTCAAGCTTTCACAAAACATTTCAAGTTCGTTGAAGATTTCATGCTTTCAAGTTTTTTTTTTTTCAAATCAAACTCTAACATTCAGTCTCAAATCATCCAAAATACCAGACCTCAACTCAATCAACCTTTAAAAATTGATACATTTCAACATTTATTATTCCATAAACATGTTCTTAACAATAAGAGAGAGAGAGGAGAAAAGAGAGGGAGGAAAGGAGAAAAAGAGAGAGAGAGAGAGAGAGAGAGAGAGGAGCGGTGAGAGAGAAGAGATGAGAGAGTGTGTTTGTGGATAGTTTTATGTGAGGACATTCAAGTAACTTCTCAAAAAAATGGTTATTAACAATTAAAATTTCAAAAGTTATTATAAACAAAAGTTTAATGTTTTGGATAGGTAGTTTTGGTTTTCTCTCATTATTATATGTATTATATAATATATATATATATATGTATGTATTATATATATTATATTATTATATATTATATATTACTATATGTATTATATAATATATATGTATTATATATTAATATATTAAATAATATATATTATATATTTATATTATATAAATATATTATTATATATATTGTATAATATAACATATATTATATTATATATATATATTATTATACATAAAATATATATGTATTATATATAATATATTATTATATTAAATAATAGATAATTATATATAATATACTTTTATATTTTATTATTATTATCCATAATATATCATGTTATTATGAATGTTTTATAATTAGGGGTATTTTGGACAAAATACAGTTAACTTCATTCCATTCCATTGTTAACCAAACAAAATAATACTGATTCAAAGACTAATTTTTAAGTTCCAACTAAACAAAAAACTTAGTTTTCCTTTCTTTTCCATTCTCATTCTCATTCCGATTATCATTCCACAATGTAACTAAACGTGACCAAACATGACCACGTGGTTCGAGTGTGACACACTATACAGCCCGTGGTTTTTCCTAGTGGTTGGGTTTCCACGTATATTTCAAGTGTTATTTAATTTCCGTACCATATTACACTTGTTATATTATATTGACTAGTTAGGGGTATTTTTGTAATCTTGACCTTACATGAAAATTTGGTAAAATTAATTAAAATCTATTCAACCCCCAACCCCCCCTCCCGATTAATATTGTACACACCGTAATTAGTTTCATATATTATATTAATGATATATAAATATATATGTTATATATATGTGATATATATTATATTTATATATTTATATATGTTATATAATATAGATATATATATATTATTATATGTATTATATATATTATTATATTAAATAATATGTAATTATATATATAATATACTTTTATATTTTATTATTATTATCCATAATATATCATGTTATTATGAATGTTTTATAATTAGGGGTATTTTGAACAAAATACGGTTAACTCCATTCCATTCCATTGTTAACCAAATAAAATAATACTAATTCAAAGACTAATTCTTAAGTTCCAACTAAACAAAAAACTTATTTTTCTTTTCTTTTCCATTCTTATTCTCATTCCGATTACCATTTCACAATGTAACTAAACGTGACCAAATGTGACCACGAGGTTCGAGTGTGGCGCACTATACAACCCGTGGTTTTCCTAGTGGTTGGGTTTCCACGTATATTTCAAGTGTTATTTAATTTCCGTACCATATTACACTTACTATATTATATTGACTAGTTAGGGGTATTTTCGTAATCTTGACCTTACAAGAAAATTGGGTAAAATTAATTAAAATCTATTCACCCCCCTCTAGATTAATATTTTACACACCGTAATTAGTTTCATATATTATATTAATGATATATAAATATATATTTTATATATATGTGATATATATTATATTATTATATATATTATATTTATATATTTATATTTATGTTTATATATGTTAAATAATATTGATATATATATTATTATATGTATTATATAAAATATATCATATATATTATTATATTAAATAATATGTAATTATATATATAATATACTTTTATATTTTATTATTATTATCCATAATATATCATGTTATTATGAATGTTTTATAATTAGGGGTATTTTAGTCAAAATACAGTTAACTCCATTCCATTCCATTGTTAACCAAACAAAATAATATAGATTCAGAGATTAATTCTAAAGTTCTAACTAAACAAAAAACTCAGTTTCCTTTCCTTCTCATTCACATTCTCATTACCTTTCTACCATATAACCAGACGTGACTATAGAGTATTGATCAATAACTCAACTATATATGTTTTAAAAATTATAATTATTAAAAATTTCAATAAATATCTTTTAATATATGTTTGTCGTAGAAACTAAAATTTTGATTAGCTAAATAAATTTAAATTTAACTAAAAAGGTTTTTTTTTTTAATTTTTTTTAATTTTTTTTTAATTTTTTTAATTTTTTTTTTTTTTTGCATTTCTAACGATTTATATAAGTTATATATAAATGTTGTTAAATTAGTAACACATCAACTGTTGTGGTCAGGTGGGAAGGACTTGCAACATTGGACTTGAGGTCTCAAGTTCAAGTCCAATTAATTGTCATTATTTATCACAAGTGGGCATAGCCGGAGGCTGGCGGCCTGCTGGCAAGCAGCGGGTGGCGGCGGTGGTAGTTGTTGGCGGTCAGACCGACGCCATGTTTATGTACAAAACTGTCATTAAATAAAAAATAAAAATAAAAAACACACACACAATTTTCTTGTAGTGATCGATGAAATCACCTCGATTTTTATGAATTTTTATCTGAAATTATGTGTGTGTGTGTGTGTGTGAGAGAGAGAGAGAGAGAGAGAGAGAGAGAGAGATTCTCTCCTAAAGGATCTCACTTTTTAATTTCGATAAAGATCTTAAAGTAATTTGAATTTTTTTTTTTGAATGATAAGTTCAATGAAATTTACCTATGAAAAAAAATTACAGAATTTTTTATGCACTTGAACTATTTTTCTTGATTTTTTTTAATATTTCGCTCATTTTTCCGATGCCTTCAAATTTAACAATGTTAGGAAAAATAGTTCTAATGCTTGAATATTTCTTAAATTTTACTTATAGGTATATTTCATTAAACACCTTAATGAGATACGGGAACCAAAAGAGATAGGTTCGAAGAGAAACCATAGCCATGAAGCCCTTGTTACTCAATGACCAAAGAAAATGTAAGAAAAGACAAAAAAATATATATATATATATCTAGAAAGAAAAGGACCCTTGAGGGGGACGATAGTTGCATTATATATGTAGTTTCATTTCCTAGTCCTTCAATGAATCACTCAAAACTCTAATTCAATTACTGAGTAGTCAAACCCAATAATATTAGTTTAATAATGACATCAATCCCATGTCAGGTGGCATTCTCAGTGGTACGAAAGGCTCCAGAACTTATTGTTCCAGCAAGATCACATGCAACACTATCTCGTCAAGTGAAGCAACTTTCCGACATAGATGATCAACAAGGTTTAAGGTTTCAGGTTCCATTAATATTCTTTTACAAGAATAATCCTACCATGGAAGGAAAAGACCCAATTAAGGTGATAAAGGAAGCCATAAGTAGGACACTTGTATTTTATTACCCTTTAGCTGGCCGGCTAAGAGAAGGTTTCAACAGGAAGCTCATGGTGGACTGCACTGATGAAGGTGTCATGTTTACAGAGGCTTATGCCAATTTCAAACTCGACCAGCTTGGTGATCATGAAATTCAACCACCATCTCCATATTTGGACCAACTACTCCACTATGATGATCCTAGTATCATTGGTCATCCATTGATGTCATTTCAAGTTAGTATTTTAATTTTTCTTGAAGCATTAATTGATCTCATATCATACTCCATATCTTTGATTTCTATTATTGTGTTTTTGTTAATTACATGCATGTAAGCACCGGCGAAGCTATAAAGAGACTTGCAAGGGCATAGCCTCTACAGCCTCTTTCAAAATTTACTCTTAGTCTTAGTAATTAATTTAAAATTTTCTTGTAAAATGCAAATTCTACCATTTATTTTATTAAATTTGAAATTCTGGATCTGCCTCTACCTTCAGGTGACACGTTTGATATGCGGAGGATTCATTCTTGCATTCCGATTCAACCATACAATGTGTGACGCGTTTGGTTTGATTCAGTTTCTGACAGCCATGGAGGAGATGGCTCAAGGTGCTGAGAAACCATCCTTACTTCCTGTTTGGGAACGTCAACTCTTGAATGCGAGAGAATCTCCACGTGTAACTTGCATCCACCATGAATTTTATGATGACAAAATAGAAGATGATGATGACAGTACCCAAGATTTCTTAAGAGCCATGGATCCAAATGAGAATATCCACAAATCATTCTTCTTCGGACCCAAAGAGATAAAAGCTCTACGAGACCATCTTCCTCTTGACCTAAAAAAGTCATCAACGTTTGAGTTGATAACTGCTTGTGTTTGGAAATGCAGAACAGTTGCACTTGAAATTGATCCTGATGAGATTGTTCGAGTTTCATGTACAGTTAACGTTCGCGGCAAGAATTATAACACATATCTAACTCCTGGGTACTATGGCAATGCATTTGCTTACCCAGCTATGTGTTCAAAGGCTCATCTTTTGTGTGAAAATCCACTGGAATATGCAGTGAAATTAGTAAAGGATGCCAAGGCCAAAATGAGTGAAGAGTACATAAGATCACTGGTAGACCTTTTGGTGATCAGAGGACGACCCATGCCTATATTCAAAGGAAACATGGTTGTCTCTGACAATAGCAAAATTGGGTTTGAAGAGATTAATTTTGGTTGGGGAAAACCTGTGTACGGGGGACTTGCTGGGGCTGTATCATTCATCAGCTTCTATGTCAAGTACCAGAAAATTAGTGATGGCGAGATTGGGAAACTCGTACCGATATGGCTACCACCATCATCTATGGTGATGTTTGAACAAGAGTTGAACAAAATGATTACTCAACCAGCTTTGTAAAATTGTTTTATTTATTTATTTAAGTTTTTTTAGCCATTTTGCTTCAGTGTATAGTGTAATCTCAAGATGTTGTCCTATTTTTTTTCTTTTACTATATATATATATGTGTGTGTGTGTGTGTGTGTGTGTTTACGTGTGTGTGTGTCCTTTTTTGTGGGGATGGAACACAATGGAAAAAAGCGACTTAGACAAATCTTTTTTCTTGAACCAAACAATTGCATGTCCTTTTTTGTAGGGATGGATATATGTTTGTGTGTGTGTCCTTTTTTGTGGGGATGGAACACAATGGAAAAAAGCGACTTAGACAAATCTTTTTTCTTAAACCAAGCAATTGCATGTCCTTTTTTGTAGGGATGGACCACAAAGGAAAGAAATGATTTATACAAATCTTTTTTCTCAGACCAATCTATTGAATATTTCCTTTTTTCTAGGGATGGACCACAAAGAAAAGAAACGACTTACACAAATCTTTTTTCTTGGACCAATCAATTGAATATATATATATATATATATATATTGGTTTTCATTTAACTGATCATTTATTTTATTTTCGATGAGAACTTTGATAAAAACACATCGTTTTTAATGAATTTTGAGCTGAATATTTTTGTGGATTATAATTTTAATGAAACTTACTTATGAAATAAATTTGAGAATTTTTCTATTTTTAGTCAATTTTTCTGATGCCTTCATCTTTAAAACAATTGAGATAAATATTTTAATACTTGAAAAATTCTCAAATTTTATTCATAGATAGTTTTCATTGAATTAGCATCCACACAAAAAAAAAATTTAGATCAAAATTCATAAAAATCGATATATATATATTTGTGTATGTGTTTGTGTGTGATTCTCTCCTAAAGGATCCCTCATTTTAATTTCGATAAGGACCTTGATGAAATCACCACATTTTTTATGAATTTTAATTTGAATTTGTGTGTGTGTGTGTGTGTGTGTGAGAGAGAGAGAGAGAGAGAGAGAGAGAGAGAGAATGAGATTCTCTTCTAAAGGATCCCTCTTTTTAATTTCGAGAAGGACCTTAATGAAATCACCTCAACTTTTATTAATTTGAATTTGAATTTTTTTTTTTTGGATGAAAAGTTCAATGAAATCTATCTATGAATAAAATTTAAGAATTTTTTATGCTCTAGAACTATTTTTCTTGAATTTTTTTTACATTTCGCTCATTTTTCCGATGCATTCATATTTAACAATATTGAGAAAAATAGTTCTAATGCTTTAATATTTCTCAAATTTTACTTATAGGTATATCTCATTGAAAACTTTAAAGAGACACGGGAACCAAAAGAGATAGGTTCGAAGCGAAACCATCGCTAGGAAGCTCTTGTTACTCAATGACCAAAGAAAATATAAGAAAAGACAACAACAAAAAAAAAAAAAAAAAAAATTCTAGAAAGAAAGATAGCTAGGAGGGGGACAATAGTTGCATTATATGCAGTTTAATTTCCTAGTCCTTTAATGAATCACTCAAAACTCTAATTCAATTACTGAGTACTCAAACCTAATAACATTAGTTTAATAAAGACATTAATCCATTAGAAATTTCAAGAGAGACTTCTGATGATTTTCAAGATTATCAGAATCCGCTAGCTAGCTCCATATAAACTCCAAGCTTTTAACCCATTTAAGGGAAATCTCATATGTCCATCAGTAAATAAATAAAACAATTGGCATCGATATTCCTCCACTAATTACAAATTAGAGTGTCTTTAGAAGTTTTTAGAATGAATTGACTTTAGAAAATAAGTGTCAAAAGATAAATCTAGATTGTAAGTAGAAATCTCGTGTGTTTCTAGGTTGTATTTGGGCATCTGTTGGTGTAATCTTGCTTGTAAGACCTCATGTTCAAAGGATACAAGTTAGGCTTGGATTGAAAATAACAATCAATATAGAATCTGAAGAGATGTCAAGCTTTGTTAGAGAGAGGAGCTCTAAAGAAAAAAAGGAAGCTACAGCTGGAAGAGGAGATGGGAAAGATTTCAGAGATAAGTTGTTTTCCATTTTCGTAGATAACCTAAATCCAAAGGTGGATCTTGAATGTTTGTGGGGTTTGTTCAAGCCATTTGGTAAGGTAAGGGATATATATTTATCAACTGTGAAGGCCGCAAAAAGGAGCAAGTATGCATTTGTGTGGTTTGAATTGTTAGAGGAAGCTACGAAAGTGGCCAAAACTACTAATGGGATGCATGTTTATCGTTGGCCAAATTCTACTAAAGTGGCGGCTCAAGACTAGAAAAATAGGAAGGATCGGATTGGAAAGCAGAGTAGTCCCTTTCAGATACCAAAGGGTGGGGATGGGCATAGAACAGAGAAGGTGAGATATGAGGTAGGTAGAGAGGAAAAGAGAGACAGTCGATCTTTCATGGAGGTGGTACGAGGGAGGCAGAGTCTTGGTCAAGGGTACTCAGAAGTAGAGAAGGAGAAGTTGATTTCAATGTCATGGGATTTTAGTTAGAACAACAATGAGTGGCTTAAGAAATGTGCTATTGGGATTCTGAAAGATTTTAAGGATGTTTCTAGAGTTAATGTTCGGCTAGAACTATATGGGTGGCAATTTTCATCAGTATATTTAGGAGATAAGAGTATACAGTGGTGTTTTGAGTCTGGTAGTATAAAGGAGAGATTTATCCAGGAGAAAAACTTATGGGATGATTGCTTCTCCATGATGGTTAGATGGTCTGATAATCTAGTACCTCGATCCAGGCTGTCATGGGTCAATGTGTGGGGAGCTCCTATATCGTGTTGGTCATATGAAATCTTTATGAAATTAGGATGGCAGATAGGAGAACCTTTGTTGATTGATAAAGAGATAGATGATATATTGAAGCTGGATAGAGGAAGGATTTTAGTGTTGATGCCACAACAGAGGTTAGAACAGAGCAGAGTTATGATTTACGGAGGGTTGAAACCGTGTGTGGTCAAGGTGGAAATAGATCCAAAACTGGTGGATATAGAGTGGTTGGAGAATTTTTTGGATTTGAGAAAGAACAAGGTTCAAGTGGATCAGAATAGTAAACCGTAGATGGGAAAATTTCAAAATCATGATTCAAAAGGAGTCGGTGAGAATTCAACTGGATCCTGTCACAAGTGGGTAAGAAAAGGAGAGACCTAGAGGAGGCTTGTTAGGAAAGTAGATCAGAATTAATAGGTAGGGAAAAGGTGATTGGACAGTGCAATCTGTTTAGGCGGACAAGGAGTGTGGTGATGAAGAAGTCAATTGAGAAAGGGAAAAAGAAGTGGTGTAAGAGGATTAAGGTTAGACCGAAACACTCTTTGATTCAAAATGGGAAGTAAGTGTTAGAAAAGAGGAAAGCTTCAAAGATGGCAGGGTATGTCAGAGAAACAGAGACATCATCATCATTAGAGGAAATGGTGAGATGGAAGTGGTTTGAGAAAGGAGAGTGCTCTAAGAAGTTGGGTCAAAAAGAGGCTGTTGATTTGAATGGCCTGAGGAAGGAATGAGGCCCAAAAATGTGTCTTTTAGTTTGGCTTTTGATGGCCCGAATGGTTCAAGGGTTTCTGAATGCAATCAGAAGGTAGACCTAGGTGTGGACTTGGGCCAAGTTTTAGTGAGAAATGGGGAAGGGTGGAGATCAAATAATTGGTTTCCAGAATTAGAAGCAGAAGAAACAGATAATGGGGTTGCCTTTGACAGTAGAGCTTCGGTGGAAGAGGTGATTAGAGAAACATTTGAGGTGGAAAATCAAAGGAAGAGAGGTGGATATGAAGCGACTGAAAGGAATGAAGAAGTAACTAGTAGTGACAATCAGGTGCTCAAGAATGAGATGGTGAAGGCAACTATTGAAACAAAACAAGTGACAGGAGCAACGGTGGCTGACAGTGAGGAAGATATAGCGATGGAGGCTAGGTATAGCAGAAGGACAGATAAGAATTCGAGTCTGTTCGGATCTAGGCTCAGAAGGAATAATCAAGGAAGACATGCCAGCAGCCATGGAATGATTACTAGAAATTCAATCAATAGACAGGAGAGTCAGGAAGAGAGTATTATGAATTTGGCAGAGGAAGAGGCAGTTAGAATTATGGAGATCGGGGATGTCATAGGTTTTGATTTCTCTTGCGAAGATAAGGAAGTCTTGAATGAGCTTGCAAGGAGGGAAAATGAGGAAAATGAGAGAAGCCGATAAAGTTTGGTTAGTTTTTAGTTTTGTTGTTGTGTTGGTTTCTCTCTTTTTATGATAGTTTTAACTTGGAACATTATAGGTCTGGGCAAGATAGAAAAAAGGTGGTGGGTTGATTTCTCTTTGGAATGAGGAGTTATTTTCTATTAAGTCGTGTATCACTTCAAATCGTTGCATAATTCTGGTTGGTAATTTATTAAGGATTCAAAAAGAGGTGGTTTTTTATAATGTTTATGCGGCAAATGTTGAGGGTGAGAGGAAAAGGTTGTGGAATTATTTGGTGGAGGTGCAGTTGTCTTTCTCGATTCCGTGGTGAATCGGAGGTGATTTCAATGCGGTTTTGAGGCCAGAGGAAAGAATTGGGAGAGGTTGTGATTTGGGGTCAGTTAGGAATTTTAATGAGTTTGTGCTTAGAGCTAGAGTGTTGGATTTACCTTTAGTTGGAATGTCGTTCACTTGGTCTAATAGTAGAGCAGTAGCCGCTTGGGTGAGATTAGATCACTTTCTTGTTTCTCCCGAGTTGCTTTTATGGTTCCCTAATGTGGTGCAAAGGGGATTGCCTCGATCTCTCTCGGACCACAATGCCATAATTTTAGGTGAAAGAGAGGCGTATTGGGGTCCCAAGCCGTTTCGATTTTTTAATGGGTGGCTTGAGGAGAATTGTTTGCTAAAGGAAGCTGTGGAGGGGTGGAAAAGGTGCAGGGTAGGAGGATCCAAAGGTGTGGTTCCAGCAGCCAAGGTTAGGAGGGCAAAGTTGTGTATGGAAAAGTGGTATAATGTGAACAGAGGGACTGTTTTGAGTTGCAAAAAAATTAGAGGACAGTTTGGCTATAGTTGACACTAAGGCAAATATAAGTGGGTGGTCTGAAGACCTTAGGAAGGAACGTTTGATTCTTTTGACAGATTTGTGGAAGAAGCTGAGGAAAGAGGAACAATTTTGAAGGCAAAAAGCAAGGAGTAGTTAGGTGAAAACGAGGGGGGATAGAAACTCTAGTTTTTTTCATAATGTGGCAAATGGGAGGAGATGTGGGAATTTTATTAGTGAATTAGAGATATAGAGGGTGAAGGTTTCAGATCCCGGGCAAATGAAGGAAGGAATTTAGAGGTTCTTTAAGGATCATTTTAATAATGTTAAGTGGAAACTCCCGATTATTAGAGGTTTATGTCTGAAGAAATTGGTGGGTGGAGAGAGAAGTAAGTTGCAATAAGTGTTTAAGGAAGAAGAGGTGTGGGATGCAGTTTGCAATTGTGATGGTAATAAGGCCTTGGGACCCGATGGTTTGAATTTGAATTTTATTAAAGCCAATTGGGGGGGGGGGGGGGGGTGATACGGGTGGATTTTATGAAGTTTATTCACGAGTTCATTGTAGATGGGAAGATTGTTAAAGACTTGAATAAGACTTTTGTAACATTAATTCTGAAGTGTGGTCGTCCGGAGATGCTTAAGGACTTTAGGTCAATAAGCCTAGTTAGTTCAATGTACAAGATTCTCGCTAAAGTCCTTGCAAACCGGATGAAAAAGGTTGTGAATTCTGTGATAGGGGAGAATTAGATAGCTTTTGTGGCAAATAGGCATATTATGGATAGTTTTGTGGTGGCGGAAGAGATAATTCATAGTTGGCGGAAAGATAAAGTAGGAAGGTTACTGGTTAAGCTGGATTTTGTGAAAGTGTATGATTTTGTTGATCATTCCTTTTTGGATTTCACTAAGAAGGAGATGGGTTTTGGGGAGAGGTGGAGGAAGTGGATGAAGTGCTGCATATGGACACCCTCCATTTCGGTTCTAGTTAATGGTAGTCTAACGACAGTGTTTACGGTAGAGAGAGGGTTACGGCAAAGCGATCCTTTGTCGCCTTTTTTGTTCATTTTGGTGGTGGAGTGTTTAAGTGGGTGCTTTAACAAAGCAGCGGGTTTGGTGAGAGGGGTGTCTTTCGGTGATGAGGAGGTGGAGATGACTCACTTACAGTACGCGAATGATACAATCATTTTTCTTGAACCTAATCTCGAGTTTCTTATCAATTTTAGGAGAATTTTGAGGTGTTTTGAAGTGGCGTAAGGGCTTAGGATTAATTTTCATAAATCTTGTGTGGTTAGGGTTGGTAATCCGAAAGTGGGGGAGAGTGATTGGGCTGGTATATTTAAGTGTAGAATGGAGAATCTCCCTATTTCGTATCTTGGCATGCCTTTGGGAGCAACACAAGGCACTAAAGTGTTTTGGAATTCGGTTTTGGATCATATTCACAAAAGGTTGTCCCCGTGGAAAAAGAAGTTTTTAAGTAAAAGGGGTAGGTTGGTCTTGATAAAAGCAGTCATTTCTAGTATTCCTTCATATTTTATGTGAGTCTTCAAGGTTCCAGTGAGCATGGCTCAAGCGACTGAGAAGGTCCAGAGGAGTTTCTTTTGAGGGGATAGAGGTGAGAAGAGGAAAATTCATTCGATTGATTGGGGGACCATTTGTATGAGTAAGAGAAGAAGAGGTCTTGGGGTAGGCCGGATTGGTGATAAGAATATGAGCTTATTGGCAAAATGGGTGTGGAGGTTCAGCCAGGAGGATGATTCGATGTGGAAGAGGGTTATATGTGCGAAATATGCTGTGAGGGCCAACAAGATGTATTGGAGTTGGGGTGCAAACAATGCGTCTCCTTTTTATTAAAACTATTTCAGAGTTGTAAAAAGAAGGTACAAAGTCGACTAGTATTTTAAAGGAAGGTTTGAAGGTAGTGGTTGGGGTTGGGAATGAGGCGAATTTTTGGGATGATGCGTGGAATGAGTGCGGGCCGCTCAAGGTTATGTTTCCTAGGATTTTGGCTCTGTCAAATGTTAAGTGTGGTATTATTGACCAATTTGGGACGTGGTAGGGTGAGGTGTGGAGATGGAATGTGTGCTTAAGAAGTGGAGTGTTTGATTGGGAGGTGGAGATTTGGGAGGACTTTTGTGAGATCTTGGAGAATGTGAAGCTTAAGAGGAATGTTTCAGATTCGATTGAGTGAAGTTTCTGCCCAAAGGGGCTGTTTTCAGTGAGTTCTTTTAGAAGCTGTTTGGAAGATTTTAGGAATGGAGAAACTTTGGAGGCAACTTCGATGTGGAAAGGTTTTAGCCTTTTAAAGGTGGAGTTATTTTTATGGCAACTACTTAGAGGGAGGGTGTTGGTGCGTCAGGTGTTAGGACGCTTTGGGGTGGAGGTGGCTAGAGGTGGGTGTTGTTCGTTGTGTGGCAGGGAGTGTGAGACGATGGATCATCTCTTCTTGTTGTGTGAATGGTCTTAGAGCCTATAGAAGTCGTGTATAAGGTGGTAGGAAGTGTATAGATGTGTAAGTAAGAGTATTGAAGAGTGGTATGATGGTTGGACTGTTTTGAGCTGAGTTTCAGTCTTAAGAGAGTTTGGGAGACTCTTTTCTAGGCGATGGTGTGGACGATTTGGGAGGACCGAAATCAAGTGGTCTTCAAAGGTACTCTCGCGGACGTTATCACGTTTTAGGATTTGGTCAGATTTAGAGTTGCTTGGTGGTTCAAATACCATGGCAAAGGGATGGAGGAACCAATAACGGTTTTGGTTGAAAATTTGGAAGGGTGTTATGTGGAAAAAAAGAAGGTAAAAGAGATAAAGGCTACAAGCTGGAGCCCCTCTAAGCATGAGGTGCTGAAATTTAATGTTGATGGTTCGTTTATTAGAGTTCAGGAGAGGTGGGGATTGGTGGCGTTTTAAGAAATGCTAAAGGTGAGGTGTGGTGTGAGTTTTCAGCTGTTGTCATTGTTAACGATGCTGCGGAAGCTGAGATTTTGGCAATCCGAAGAGCTTGTATCCTCTGTGAAGATAAGAACATGCTTGGGGATAGGGAGATTATAATAGAAAGTGATTCGAGGATGGCAGTTGGGTGGATTTTGAGTGGGGATTTCGGTAACTAGTCAATGGTGGATGTGATTTATGATGTTCGGGAGAAGCTTCGTGTTTGTAGCAAGCTATTGGTTCGTTATGTTTCAAAAGCTTCGAACGGTGTGGCAGATGGTTTGGCTAAGAGGGGCTTAGTGATTAGGGGAGAAAGTGTTGTATAGAGTGTGTTTTAGTTTATGATGGGCAGATTGTTCTTGTTTGTACAGTTGAGGAGAAATCTGGGCTGATTTCTTTGGCCTGTGTTGGTGGTGAAATCAGGTCGGATCTCTTGGGTGCAGTTGCATTGGTTGCAAGGGTTGGGGTGGCTATGGTTTTCATGGTTTTAGAGGCTTGGTTTTTGATTCTTTGCATGTGGGTTGTCAAGAGTTTTGTTTTGCTTTGTGGGGCATTTTTAAGTCCCCTCGTTCGTATGTCTTCCCAAGTGGCGTTGCTTTCTGTTGTTCTCTTTTTTTTCTTTGTCTTTCCTGCTATTTTTTTTTTGTTTTGGCCAGTTTGTTGTTTTGTGGTTCTTTTTGGGGTTGTAGCTGCCCCCTTAGCTATTGTTTCTGGTTGTGCTCCTTGCCTGTTGGGCCTTTTCTCTAATATATGCTGTTTCAAAAAATAATAATAATAATGACATCAATCCCATGTCAGGTGGCATTCTCAGTCGTACGAAAGGCTTTAGAACTTATTTTTTAGGCAAGATGACATGCAACAGTGTCACGTCAAATGAAGAAACTTTCTGACATAGATGATCAACAAGGTTTAAGGTTTCAGGTTCCAATAATATTCTTTTATCTGAATAATCCTACCATGGAAGGAAAAAACCCAATTAAGGTGATAAAGGAAGCCATAAGTAGGACACTTGTGTTTTATTACCCTTTAGATGGCCGGCTAAGAGAAGGATTCAACAGGAAGCTCATGGTGGACTACACTGATGAAGGTGTCATGTTTATAGAGGCTGATGCCAATCTCAAACTTGACTAGCTTGGTGATCATGAAATTCAGCCACCATCTCCATATTTTGACCAACTACTCCACTCTAATGATCCCAGTATCATTGGTCGACCATTGATGTCATTTTAAGTTAGTCTTTTAATTTTTCTTGAAGCATTAATTGATCTCATGTTGTACTCAATATCTTTGATTTATATTATTGTGTTTTTGTTAATTACATGCATGTAGGCACCGGTAAAGCTATGAAGAGATCTGGAGGGGCATGGCCTCAATAGCCTCTTGAAAAATTTCCTCCTAGTCTTTGTAATTAATTTAAATATTTCTTGTAAAATGAAAATTCTACCATTTATTTTATTAAATTTGAAATTCTGGCTCTGCCTCTACCTTCTAGTGACACATTTGATATGCATAGGATTCATTCTTGCATTCCGATTCAACCATACAATGTGTGACGCGTTTGGTTTGATTCAGTTTCTGAAAGCCATGGAGGAGATGGCTCAAGGTGCTGAGAAATCATCCTTACTTCCTGTTTAGGAATGACAACTCTTGAATGCGAGGGAATCTCCACTTGTAAGTTGTATCCACCATGAATATTATGATGAAGAAATATAAGATGATGATGATAGTACCCAAGACTTCTTAAGAGCCATGGATCCAAATGAGAATCTTCACAAATCATTCTTCTTTGGACCCAAATAGATAAAAGCCCTAAGAGACCATCTTCCTATTGACCTAAAAATATCATCAACGTTTTAATTGATAACTGCTTTTGTTTCGAAATGCAAAACAGTTGCACTTGAAATTGATCCTGATGAGATTGTTCGAGTTTCATGCACAGTTAAAGTCCGCGACAAGAATTATAACATGTGTCTAACTCACAGGTACTATGGCAATGCATTTGCTAACCCAACTGTGTGTTCAAAGGCTCATCTTTTGTGTGAAAATCCACTAGAATATGCAGCAGAATTAGTAAAGAAAGTCAAGACCAAAATGAGTGAAGAGTATATAAGATCACTGGCAGACCTTATGGTGATCAGATGATGACCCATGCCTATATTCAAGAGAAACATGGTTGTCCCTGACAATAGCAGAATTGGGTTTGAAGAGATTAATTTTGGTTAGGGAAAACATGTGTAAGGGGGACTTGTCGGGGCTGAATCATTCATCAGCTTCTATGTCAAGTACCAGAAAATTAGTGATGGCGAGATTGGGAAACTTGTACCGATATGGCTACCACCATCATCTGTGGTGAGGTTTGAACAAGAGTTGAACAAAATGATTACTCACTCAGCTTTGTAAAATTGTTTTATTTATTTATTTAAGTTTTTTTAGTCCTTTTTGCTTAATTGTATAGTGTAATCGCAAGATGTTGTCCTTTTTTTTTTTTTTTACTGTATATATATATATGTGTGTGTGTGTGTGTGTCCTTTTTTTTTTTTTTTGGGATGCACCACAAAGGAAATAAGCGACTTAGACAAATCTTTTTTTCTCGAACCAATCAATTGCATGTCCTTTTTTATGGGGATGGACCACAAAGGAAAGAAGTGACCTACATAAATCTTTTTACTCGGACCAATCAATTGAATATGTCCTTTTTTGTGGGGATGGACCACAAAGAAAAGAAACGACTTACACAAATCTTTTTTCTCGGACCATTTAATTGAATATAAATATATATATATATATTGGTTTTCACTTAAGGGATCATTTATTTTATTTTCAGTGAGAACTTTGATAAAAACACATCGAATTTAATGAAATTTGAGCTGAATATTTTTGTGGATTATAATTTTAATGAAACTTACTTATGAAATAAATTTGAGAATTTTTCAAGCAATGGAACTATTTTTTTTTGAATTTTCTATATTTCGTCAATTTTTCTGATGCCTTCATATTTAAAACAATTGAGATAAATAGTTCTAATACTTGAAAAATTCTCAAATTTTATTCATAGATAGATTTCATTGAACTTATCATCATACAAAAAATTTAGATCAAAATTCATAAAAATCAATATTTAATCGATATATATATATATTTGTGTGTGTGTGATACTCTCTTAAAGGATCCCTTATTTTAATTTCAATAAAGACCTTAATGAAATCACCTCAATTTTTATGAATTTTAATCTGAATTTATGTGTGTGTGTGTGTGTGTGTGTGTGTGTGTGTGTGTGTGTGATTCTCTCCTAAAGGATACCTCATTTTAATTTTAATAAGGACCTTGATGAAATCACCTCAATTTTTATAAATTTTAATTTGAATTTTTTTCTTTTGGATCATAAGTTCAATGAAATTTACCTATGAATAAAATGTGAGAATTTTTTATGCACTAGAACTATCTTTCTTGAATTTTTTTATATTTCGCTCATTTTTCCGATGCCTTCATATTTAACAATATTGAGAAAAATAGTTCTAATGCTTGAATATTTCTCAAATTTTACTTATAGGTATATTTCATTGAACACCTTAATGAGACACGGGAACCAAAAGAGATAGGTTCGAAGAAAAACCATCGTCAGGAAGCCCTTGTTACTTAATGACCAAAGAAAATGTAAGAAAACACAACAAAAAAAAAAATTACTAGAAATAATGAAAGCCAGGAGGGGGACAATAATTGATGTAGGACAGTTTTTAGTGTTTTAATTATTTTTTTTGTTTTTTAGTTTTCTTTTGTTTAGTAGATGACCTTTTTGGTCTTTTTGCTTAAATTAGAGTTTCTAGGGTTTCCAGAGTCTATTTAAGGCTTTTTTGTTTTCAGTTTCAACATATTGAATAATATTATATTTTGGTTTTCAATTTATTTTGCTAGTGGATTCCAGTTGATTTGCTAGTGGATTCCAGTTTATGTTCTTTTATGGTTTACGCTGGTAGCCCTAGATTTCCGTGTTGCATCAATTGATATCAGAGCAAGGATTCGCCTGGCTAGATGGCAACTAAAGGAGCAGGAGGCAAAAACCCTAATGACGTTGGTCGTGGGGTAGGGGCCTTGAGGGCGGCGATGGAGGACACTCGGTAACAGGTGGTGCAGATTCACGACATGCTTGCTGGGATGAACCTCAACGCTAACAATAGGCCGCCAGTTATCAGGACACGCACCGAGGGATTTGCCTGAGGCCAACCTACTAATAGGAGACGTAATCAACCACCTCGTGATCAACCTGATAGCGAGGATGGTTTGAGTGAAGAAGATCTGGATGTTCACGATGGAGAGCGAATTAATTGTATGATGCAACGGGTGATGTACTCGCCAAAACAAAAGGATTCTTGCCAGCGAAACAATATATTCCGATCTTGCTGTAGTGTTAGTCAGAAAGTTTGTGACCTGATTGTTGATAATGGGAGCTGCGAAAATTTCGTTGCAAGGAGGCTAGTGGAGCACCTGAAATTGTCAATCGAGAAACATCAAAAGTCTTATACGAAAGTGACGGAGGTGTGTAAGGTTCCTATTTCGATCGGGCAGCACTACTAGGATGAGGTGGCATGCGATGTAGTCGACATGGATGCTGTTCACATGTTATTAGGTCGCCCATGGCAGTTTGATGTGGATGTAACCATGCACAGCAATGTGTGTGTTTTCAATTGGGATGGCAGGAAGATTGCAATGGTTCCGAAACGGAGTTCAGGCAGTGGCTCAACTAAGACCATGGTAAAATAACAATCATTAGTCTCCTCAGTAACATCAGTAAATGACTTGGAATCTGAAATTAAGGAAATGCAGGAGGTGACAGATGTGAAGGCTGCTCCGGAAGAAACTGCTGCAGTAGACATAGTGACAGAAGTTGTGCCCGAAGTTATGACAGAAGTGAAGAAACACACAGAAGATGTGACAGAAGTCGTGACAGATGTGAAAGGTGCAACAGAAACTCACGTCTTAGTGGTTAAAGGTCTTGTAGCTGAAAAGGAGAAAACACCAGCGGTATTGGCTCCTGAGAAAATACAACCACTGCAGCTAGAACAATTCACATGCAGTACCTCAGATAAATTACCTCAGGGTTCGAGTGTTAGTATTGCTGCAGAAAACGTGGGTAATCGGGCTAGTGCAGTGCTACAAGCAAAGGTGCGCAGAAGCTGGAAGAAATTAATGTGAAATATAAAGCCACGGTAGATGTCAAGAGGCGTAGGAAATTGTTTACTGCTGAAGGTGATCAGGTTATATTTTATCTAGGTTATAACTTGAGGTCGAGTTCTTCAGAAGTGGGAAGGAATGATGTAGGACGGTTTTTAGTGTTTTAATTATTTTTTTTGTTTTTTTGTTTTTTTTTTTGTTTAGTAGATGGCCTTTTTGGTCTTTTTGCTTAAATTAGGGTTTCTAGGGTTTCCAGAGTCTATTTAAGGCTCTTTAGTTTTTATTTTCAGAAGATTGAATAATATTATATTTTGGTTTCGATTTATTTTGCTGGTGGGTTCCAGTTGATTTGCTAGTGGATTCCAGTTTATGTTATTTTAGGGTTTACATTGGTAGCCCTATACTTCCGTGCTACGTCAATAATTGCATTATATATGCAATTTAATTTCCTAGTCCTTCAATGAATCACTCAAAACTCTAATTCAATTACTGAGTAGTCAAACCTAAGAATAATAGTTTAATAATGACATCAATCCCATGTTAGGTGGCATTCTCAATCGTACGAAAGGCTCAAGAACTTATTGTTTCGGCAAGATCACATGCAACACTGTCTCATCAAGTGAAGCAACTTTTCGACATAGATGATCAACAAGGTTTAAGGTTTTAGGTTCTAGTAATATTCTTTTACAAGAATAATCCTTCCATGGAAGGAAAAGACCCAATTAAGGTGATAAAGGAAGCCATTAGTAGGGCACTTGTGTTTTATTACCCTTTAGCTGGTCGGCTAAGAGAAGGTTGCAACAGGAAGCTCATGGTGGACTGCACTGATGAATGTGTCATGTTTACAGAGGCTGATGCCAATCTCAAACTCGACCAGCTTGGTGATCATGAAATTCAGCCACCATCTCCATATTTGGACCAACTACTCCACTCTAATGATCCCAGTATCATTGGTCGACCATTGATTTCATTTCAAGTTAGTCTTTTAATTTTTTTTGAAGCATTAATTGATCTCATATCATACTCGATATCTTTGATTTCTATTATTGTGTTTTTGTTAATTACATGCATGTAGGAACTGGTGAAGCTATGAAGAGATTTGGAGGGGCATGGCCTCTATAGCCTTCTGGAAAATTTCCTCTTAGTCTTTGTAATTAATTTAATTTTTCCTGTAAAATTAAAATTCTACCATTTATTTTATTAAGTGTACAGTGTAATCTCAAGATGTTGTCCTATTTTTTTTCTTTGAATGTTCATTTATGTCATGTATGTCGTGTTTATAAATTGACATGTATGTCATTATAGCAAGAAAATCTTCTATGTGATATGTGTGGGATATACCCAATTAGATCGTGACATCTGTCAAAGGCTTTAAAATCAAACATTTACTTTTTATTCACCAGTTAAATAACGACACCTGGATAATGTATTTAATTAATTAAAACCCTATTGCATAATACAAACGTAAAAAAGCCTAACTCATCTAACTCATCAGATCATCTCTTCCTCTCTTCACAACAAAATCTACTGCCTCTCATCTCTCAACTTCCATCTCTTCACGCAAAATCTCAAAAGGTCCCATTCAAAAGTATTCATTAAAGAGTATGTTCATGTATATACTACCGCCTCTTACCTCTCAACTTCAATATATGTTAAGGTAACACTCAAGAGTATTCATACTCCGATTGAATCTTGATAATACTGTATCATGGAGGAAGAACACTTTTGTTGAAGGAATTTTATAAATCGGGTCTTCAATTTTTATATTTTTTTAATCTTCCTTGGCTATAGGGTTTGGCTACTAATCACAGATGTTATTCCCTTTTCATACATTATAATTTTATACATTGTAAATCTTTAACAATTAATACATTTTTTTTTTTTATAATTTTTTTTGCATAATTGTGAGTTTAAATAAATTCATATCTTTTATTTGTTCAATACTTCAATTGGTTTTAATGCCTTTATCTGATTTGGTTCTTCGTGTTGGTTGAGAATTGATTAGCAGTGAATGGTTTGTATTTGTAAATTGTAGATTTGGTGCTTTGTGTTGGTTGGAATGAATTGGTAGTGAATGGTTTGTATTTGTAAATTGCTGATTTGGTTCTTTGTTGGTGTAGAATAGATTAGCAGTGAATGATTTGTGTTTGTAAAATGTAGATTTGGTAATTTGTGTTGATTAAGAATAGATCGGTAGTGAATGGTTTTTTTTTTTTTTTTTTTTTTTTTTTTTTGTGTTTTGTTAAGAAAGTCCCTCCAAATAGTTGATTTAGTTGTGGCTATATTTATGGCCCTGTTTTGGGCCTTTTTTTTGTTGTGGGCCTTTTTTTTGTTGTGGATTGTAGCTGTTTTGAGGGCTCATGCTTTGACTTGTTGTCTTAGTTTCTTTGGTTTGTTCTAGTCTTGTCTTAGTTTCTTTGACCGGCAATGAATGGATTTTGAGACAGACATTAAATCTTTTTGAAATAAGTTTTTGAAAGATTGTAATCAAAACATTAATTTTTTTGAATATATATTGCATATATATATATATATATATATTGTTGACTGAAAAAAAATTTTGAATTACTTGTGATGAATAAATATTGATAATTAATATAGTAGGTAAAGAACATAATTGTTTCAATGACTCTAGAGGAAATTGTTTTTGAAAAATGGATAGCTACAAAACCCAATTAAAGCAAAAAACACAAAATTATTATAGATCCTAAATTTATAATTAAAAGTAATTGAGTATTATCGTTTCACCTTTGCAAATGTCATCCTTTTGCCTTTGCAAATTTCACCCTTTCGCCTTTGCATATTTCACCCTTTCGCCTTTGCATATTTCTTGGAATCAGCCTTTGCCTTTGAAATTTTTTTATATTTCTTTTTTTTTTTTTTTTTTTTTTTTTTCCTAATTCTTTTATTTATCATACCTAATGGGAATCAAATTTAAATAATAATTAATAAATATAAAAATTTACCATTAAATGTCTTCGATCTTCAAAACAGTGAAATGGTGGAGGAGGAGATGACATTTCTTGAGTGAAAAGGTGGAGGAGATGAAATTTTTTGAGTGAGGAAGAGGAAAAGATCTTCTAGTGGAGGAAAATAAGGGAGGTAAAATTTTTGGCTTTTAATAACTTATCCAGGTGTCGATATTTAACTGGTGAACAAAAAATAAATGTTTGTTTTTAAAAGCTTTGACAGATGTCACGATTTCATTAGGTCCATCTCATACACATCACATATGGGATGGACCCATGGAAGATTTTCTCCAGCATACAAAAATAGAAATATTCAAACTTGCTTTAAAAGATGATAACGTGGCTATAGCGTTATAGCCTCAAACACACACACAAAACAAAAAAAACAAAAAAAAACAAAAAAAAGTTTACGAACATATTCCTTTTTCAATTTTTTCTCTGAATTCTTACTGATTTTTGATAGATCCATTAACGGTTCACATTTGAACACCAAAACAAAAAAGAGTAATACTAGACAATCCAAAAATTTAACCCAAATTTCAACCCAAATGATGTGGCTAGTGAGTTGTCATCACCACATACAACATCAGATAATGTGGTTAATGAAAAAATCATTTGCCACATCATTTGGGTTGAAATTTAGACTAAATTTTTGGATTGTCTAACATTAGTGAAGAAAAAAAAAAAACATCTTAGTTATGATTAGTGATACAAATTAACAATATTATCTCACTTCTTGATTGTAATTAGAAACTTCATATCTTCTTCTTTCTCACTTATCGATTGAGATTAGAAACTTCGATCATATCTGTTGGACGTTACTACGAACTTCAAAAGCGTAGTCCAGATGCATCAATAACTGTTTCGGGGGCCCCGACCACCTCTGAATTACATCACGAAATTACCGACTTCTCCTCAGATTAGAGGATTCGATGGCCCTGTACTCCACCGACAATCTTTCGGAATGCCAGTTATAAAGCCGACCACTACTAGCATAACAGAGACACGTTTCAAGAACAAACTATCGCAAACCGACATGATACCCTCTTTGTCAGAGTTGTTTGGTAGAATCTGATCCCATGTTAATTTTCCAAACTTGTATATTTTTATGTGTTCACAATTGGTGAATAACCTTTCTCCAACAAATCACACCGTATATATATATATATATATTCTTATTATTTACATTTTTTTTCTGTTATAATATATGTGGCTTTTACCACATGTGTTATACACAAAAATATCACAATATATATCCTTCCCATAATATCTCTCTAAATATCTCCCATAATATCTCCCTTAATATCTCCTAATAACATCTCCCTAAATATCTCCCATAGTATCTCCTCACTTGCTTCATGATTAAGTTAATCAATTTGCCTATATATATATATATATATATATATGGCTTTCTTTGTAATTGTTTGGGTTGTTCAACTAAAGCTCTAGATATATCAATACAAGTGTCTCTCAAATCATTTCATATGTACTTCATCTTTTCTTCAATTTTTTTTACAGCACGTTATCATCACGATCGTATGTAAGTAAAAAGGATCCCTAATGGGTGATTTAATTACATCCTAATATTCTGGATCTATGTATATATATATTCCGTATACAATATGGCTTATGCCGTCAATGGAACATATATTTATATAGTTCTGAATTTATTTATTTATTCTCTTTAAATCCCAATATTATTGATCTATTTATAGTTCTGTATACAAGATGGCTTATGCCATCAATGGATCATCGATATATATTTCTGGATTTAATTTTTGTGCACATGACAGGTGTGCTCAGCCTCTTGGAATTGTATTTACAGGACATATATACTATTCTGGAACTGTTTATTTACAGGACATATATATACCATCCTAGAGCTGTTTATTTACAGAACATATATATCATTTTGGAACTGTTTATTTACGGAAAATGCGCAATATATGAGATTGGATAGACCGACTAACCAGAACTTAAAGTTTCTGAAATATCTCCCATATCTTCATACAATGGATAGTGTGGTAGAAAGGTGCATCTAGTTCTTTCTACCATACTATCTATTGTATTGGATCTATATACCGCTGATTCAATCCAGTCCACTCATTTCATTTAAGATTTGGAATTGTAATCCCTTTCATTTCTTTAATCATTGATAAGAACTAATAAATAACTCAACTTTCATTCAAATGAATCATTTTTACTTAATTTACTATACTAAAAAAAAAGTAGAAAGTAGAATAAACAGTGCAGTAGCAAAAAATGCTCGGTACTTCCATAATCTCATCATCTTGTTTTTTTTTCGTATATTCCTTTCTAGTCTCGAATCACAAGAAGTTGGAGCGGATCTTTGACATTGTGTACATAATTCGTGTTAGAATATACAAAAGTCATTTTTTTGGTATAGGGCATATAACAAAAGAGTTTCCATTTCTATCGGTCATAAAAAAAATAGACTCGATTTCGTACCATCATTGTAGAGGGAATTCTCTCTTTCCGTTGCTAACTGCAAAGGCACTCGAGGGAGTAGGACTCACGTTTCATGCTATGATTCAAGAAATAAAGCAATCAGTGCTCTTTCGAATAGCACCTGTAGTTACACTGCGAATTTACTCCTAAGAAATAAATAGCTCTAAGAGATCGTAGTCCTTATATCTCCTCAAGCGCTTTCCTCGCCGAGCATATGATTGCCCCGCCCACTTTGCCACCAGGAATTGATGGGCCAAGCAAGACGGGCAAAGACCCCAAGAGAGAGTCCCCACGTCCAGGGTTGCCCTCTCTAGAGGCTTGCTGTAAGGTTTCTGCCCTATTTGAGTAGCTAGTTTGAAGCTGGGCTATGGAACTAGTTGTCAGTCGTAGAGCGGGCAAGAAGCTAACTAATAAAGGAGGATTCCAGGATTCGAATTCCAATCAGTTCAACATTTGGGTTGGGTCCTCGGGCCTTAACTAAATCAACGTTCAATCCAACCTTGAGGGAAGGCACCGTAGCAACATCTTTTTTTGGACTTCTATTCGATTTCTACCTAAAGTCAATAGATGGGAAACTATAATTATAAAGACTAATTTAGAAGAGGAGATGAGGGAGAAGGACTTCATGGAAATAATAAAGAAAGAAGAAAAAGAAAAAAAGGATAAGGATAAGGATAAGGATGGAGAAAGCGCGGAAGAAGAAGTTACATATAGAGCAGTCCTAAAGCTCGGAATAAATACAAGGACCTTGTGATCAAGGAAGAATTGGAACGAAGGTGCTTGACAACGAAAGCAAAAGCACTCGAAACAAAGGAACGGAAATCAACCGAAACTAAAACGCATTTAAGGATCTGGGGCTTGTTTAATTTTGGCAGAAATGAAAAGAAAAGAAAAGGGCATAAGGAAGAGAACACTAAGACTTCAACATAGTACACGCCCCTTCGGATAAATGCTACGGAAAAGCACTGGACCTTATGTCCAGCACTTTCCCTTTACGTTACGCTTGCTCGTTCCTTGTTAGTGACTAAGGTTGAAATGCACAAAAAAGCGCTTGGTTTTGAAACGGAAGGGAAAACTTGAGAATCGCACAGGCTTGGCTTACCGCACGTTACGCTTATTCGTTCCCGCTTAGCGAAGGGATTACTAATTCTACTACTTTTACTTTATTTTGTACTATTATATGCGAAATACTTAAAGTAATAAAAAGGTACGTTTCGCTTCTCTAGAGAAGATGAGACGCTAAAAATGAAAGTGTTCGCAACGCATACCGAAAGGATACCAATGAAGCCGACCTTTAATGACTAGTTCGAACACCAGGAGCGGTCTGATCAAATAGCATTAGGGGCAGGATTTCTCTCCAACAAAGTAGAATTAGGTAGGCTTTGCTTGCTCGCTATAACAGGCTGAGCTAAATGTGACAACATATCTGTGGGGTTAGTCAATCCCCCGTAAATGGGGAAAGAAGAGACGAAACTTTCTTATAAAGAGGCTCTGACCGTCATAAGTTTGAAGTTTTCTGTGATGTTTATCAGAATCAATGGCATGCGCGATATGCAGTATCGGCATTGCTAAACATTGAAAATGGAACAGACCTGCGCACGGAGAAAGCGTCGTTTCGGACCCCTCATGGGTGGTGCCGTGCCTATCCGAGGAACTTGTCACTTCCTTCTCCACTTCTTCCTCTCAAGTCAAAGCGCCTTCAACTGCAGCTAGTTTACGGAGAGTTGCGTTAGCTAGGTTTCCTTCCTTCGTGCTTCTCTGGCCGGCTTTCTCACTTTTGAAGTAAAGCGCTAACTTTGATTGGCTTTTACGGCGGGGAATAGCCGGTGTAATCCCTTTTTCTAAAAAGTATAATGAGATTCAATGTTGTATCGGGGAACTGGAAATACGGTATGCTGCTAGTGTACGATATAGGAATAGGAAGCCATCATATGGAGGGGCATCTGTACGTGACTTTTGTGTTGCGGAAGCAGCAGCAACAACCACGGTCGGGGCTTTCACGGGTATCTTGTACGTAGTTAAGGTGAAGCTTTGTTTGGTGTTGATTCTAGACTAGACTAGACTGGAAATAACCCTATGACTTATGATTGACCTAGCTTAAAAGCTAAGCTTTTGATGTTGATTTGGGAAAAGCGGAATCCACGGGATAAAAGATCCTTTGGTTCAGGAGAAACTTGATATGTTAGTTCGAATAAAAGCTGGATATCTTCTTGAGGGAAATGCGCCGAGAGAGGGGCGGTACGGAAAGAATTGAGTGATTCACCTAAGACTTCAAAGCGTTACGGTTGTGCTTCTTTAGAGGGAAGCAAGCGCGCCAAGTTAAGAACAATTCAATACCGTCCACTTTTTCATCTATTTTTTGATAAAAAGAAGATTTCAGCTACCTTAGGAAGTCAAAAAGAAAGAAAATCGTAAAAGGCATAGTAGGCAGGGAAGGAAGCACCATAAGCTACAAGCTCCCCCCGCCTCGGTTCGAGGTGCTCATCGCAGTGGGTTCCACTCCTTTCATAAAATAAGGTAAAAATGACCGGCTTTCGCGAAAGCTCCTTTGAGCGGTGCTTCTCCTGTCAACTCATAGAAACTATAACCAATCTGTTTTATTCCACTTTTGAAACATGACCGGCACCGGTGCTGCTGCAACAAGTGGCGTCATCGGATGAAGACTTCTGCTTTAAGTGATTCGGGTGCAGATGCGTCTCTATCTTTAGATTCTGAGTCACCTTCATATGAAGCTGGTGTCTACGTATGCGTCTATCGATACATCTTCGGATTCGGCTTTAGCTGATACTTATGTTTCTCTAGTGGCAACTGCTTCTTCAGATTCGGCATCTGAAAGAGTTGAAGTTTAACAGGCGCACTCACTGAAGGAAGCCTTCCGACCCGGAATAGGCCTATTCCGCTGGTTCGGATTGGGAAAGAGCGGCCCTAGACTTAGGTTCTTAGGTAGGATGCCTACCTATGCTATTTATGATTCATCGGATTATTCTTATGCAAATTCGGCGGGTGATTCAAAGTATTCGGCGTCTGAAACAATGTACTAGCACCAGTGCTTACTTATCATTCCCATCCTGCTTGGCACCGGGATTTGAGAAACCTACTCAGCCAGCCACCCTTCTTATTGGTTTATGTTTATAAGCCAAGAAAGCTAGAAAACAACTCCCTCCGCCACTTGTTACGGTTCATACCGGGATAAACACCCCTTGCCGTCGGACTTGCCTTTTAGTCATCGACTACTTTGAAAGAATCTTATTCGCAGGCTTAGCCCTCACTTGAATCGAATTGACGTCTTTTTTATTTTAGGGGAAGCACGGTGGCAAACCTTGAACACAACTTCAAATTTAGGTACGACTAGGCAGCTACAAGCAAGTGAATGCCGCAACGCAATAAGGCGAGAGTTAATCACTCCCTAGTTGGGATTCTGTAATCCGATAAAGGCTGAAGTCGCTTGAAAGAAATAAGATGCGTACTCCGGCTAACGTTGTTTTTGTTAGCGAGGTTCGTGGCAGCAAGTGGCGATGACGGGAGACCACTACCTCGAACCAACCGGCGGTGAAAGATGACTACCGACTAGGCAGGATACCACACCCACCTGGCTTCTGCGCACACTCTACGCTCGGATCATGCCCAACGTACCCTCTTACGCTACAGCTCATGCCAAACAAGCACCTACTGGTAGCCAACCGGGAATTATATTATCGCTTAGTGCTTATGCTAAGGTAGTTTACTTGCTTAGATTATAAGGAATAAAAACCTATGCCTTTATCAGTCTGGTTTAGGCTTTCGGAAGGTTTTGGTGGTGTTATCGGATTGATTGGTATGGTAAGATGGATGTTAGTTGAGAGCTTGTAAGCCCGATTGGGGTTACGTAGAGAGACTTACTTATGGAGAATCTCTCTCGGCAGCTCGGACGACGATGCTTCTTTCCTCCCTGTGCCTATCTTGAATGAGGAATGGCGGGGCGATCTCGTATATAATATATAAGAAATGGATCACCTCGGTTTAGTTTAGGAGTTTTCTTTCTATCCCAGCTCTTTGAGGTGCGGATGAAGAGAGAAAAGGCTCGAGCTCGATAATAGTTCCTTTCTCTTAGGTCTTGCGTATGATCTTTTAAACTAGCTGTGATTGAATCGATAGCGTTGCGGTCCGGTGTATAAAAATTACCCTGTCATTCGATCTCGGATGGGATGAATACAAAGGAAGACAGGGAGTAACACTAGTCTCAGGGACAAATGCCATAGAAAGAGTAGCAGTTGCAAGAGATTCGACAGTTGGGATTCGGGATTAACCTAACCTGATTGACGTTTAACTTTGCTAACTCCCCCTTCTCAACCCGTATCTTGTTTGTTCTGGAAACACGTCTTCCTATTCCATCTTTTCTTGAATCTCTTTTAACGGAAGAAATAGAAGCTCGAGCACGATCCCAAAGACGTCGATAGGGGAGTGGACGTAGCTCTCACGGAGATATTCGAGAAAGAGCCGACGACGGGCTTCGAACTTTAAAGCAAATCTACGAAAGGAGGGCGAATCCGAGCCGTGGAGACTCAGCGTCAATTCTCACGGAAATCGAAATCGAGAAACAAACGCGACTTATGATTCCACGACGCCGTCCGCACTCGATCGCCACGAACGTAGGAAGACCTTCATGCATGGCTAACGTCGCAAAAGCGATTTTCTTAAATGAAGATAAGAAATTTAATTTCAATCGATACATGCCATGCTACCGGTTAGATACACTGACTAAATATCCCAAGATTCTTTCTACGATATGCTTGCTAGCAATACGAACTTCTCTTACCTTAAAAGTGAGATAAGGTAAGTAAGATGTAAGGCCTCAAGTTGCCACACTACTTTTTGTTACATCGGCGCGATTGTTCCCGTTTCAAACAACTCGGAGAGTCGGAATGAATGGGATCGATCTAAGGCAGTGAACGAGGCATTTATAGCGTAGGGCGTAAGCTCCGTTTGAGAACGTGTTCTTTGAATAAAAAAGAAATGAAATTCGCCCGTGGCGTGATATGCAAGTGACATATGCTACGATCACAACTGCTTCCCTCGGTATTGTTGTCATTCTCTTATCAAGATCGGAATCCCGAGAAACAATAACTGGAGCAGAGAGGCCGACTAAAAAAAAATAACGTATTACTAACTTCGCTACCTCGGCAATCAATCTATCAATCAATCCTTGAGGAATCGGAAGACGTCCAGAAACCTTTAGCCGTGTTGAAACTTAGCCACCTCCATTTGAAGCAACTACGGTAAGCATCCAACATGCTGAAGTTTTAGACTTTTCAAACCTCGATAACTACCCGCCCCTCTTTGAATGAGGAGCTTCACTCTTTATACTTTAGAAAAGACTCCCACTTCTAAACACGGAATAATCGGACGAGTGAAATTCCACTGTTTGGAAAGCCCGAAGCTTGCGATCTGACTTGGCGGTTCGGACATTCACCATACCGCACGCGAAAGATCCGGCGGAAAGCCAACAGCTTTCTCTTCTCGAGCTCCATTCGCCTTGTTTAACTTGTTCGCGTGGTGCCGCTGTACTCTATAAGCCGGGGGATGTAGAGTGCATAGGAACTTCGAATATCATCTAGATAGGGGCCTTCATGCTCCTATTCTTTGGGACGACAAATGACTTGAGTCCTCGAACTATCAACTGAGAGTATTCGAGTACAGAGCTTTGTGCTTGCAGGAACAGCACGGCACGGAAACTCTATCGGAAAGCGAGAGCGAACAAGAACACTTGCTTAACACTGCCCCACCCTAGCCTACAGACACTATAGTTCCACACGCCAATCATCGTTTACCCCGTATTTTTTGCATAAAGACCAATTCCACTCATAAGAGCTCGTTCAAAAGTGACAACTTGTCAAAACCCCGGGATTTTTGGCATAAAGACCGAGGACCAGGAAGGGCTAGATAAGACAAGGAGACTCGGGGAGTGGCATAGCAACAGAAGCAGAAGAGGGCGACGAGACGTCACAAGAGAAAGGCTCAGACAAGCAAGGAGCAACGTGGCTGCACTGGAGAAGCCGTGGAGTGATGAGATGGGGGAGATGGGCTGAGATGAAGTGGAAAGCGTAGCACCGGTCGTTGGTGAGAGAGAGATATGACGAGCTGGGAATGCACGGGCAAATAAGCCGTGTAGATACTTGACGGTTGGTGATCCGTCCGCATTTACGCGTACTACTCGTGCGTGCACGTACTTAACCACAAGTTTTGGGGGGTTTGTGATGATTGCGGTTCATCGGGAACCACCGGAGCTAGTCTTGCAACCAATAATCGGCTTGATTGGCGGCGGAATTGACCACTACGCAATGGGTAGCTATAGGAAGTGGTAGCGCAATCCCTCATCAGTAATGGAATAGGAATGGGAATGGGCTGAGTTTAGTATAGCAGTAAAATAGTGATTTTGGACATTTATCAAGTGAAACGACCGATCCTAAGGGCATCAGGTCTAGTTAGTGAACCGGCCTCGGAGGGGGAGGGGGAGGGGGAGGGGGAGGGGGAGGGGCCCAATCCAGGTATGTGAGCGAATCCGGTACGAGAGTTCATCTATTGCAGCCTCTTTTTAAGGCAGGAATAGCTAGGTATGACAGTAGCGAACCAGCAGCAAAAAGCAGGGTCTTATCTTGTTAGTAGGAGTTGTTAGCAGGAAGATGAGACATGGAATATTTCTACATTGGAGGTGGTGCTCCTGTAGGGGAGGGGTTTCTAAACCCATACCCTGTATTTCCATGCAAGGGTGGCACTCAGTAATAGGGTTAGTTAGGTAAGCACGAACCACGAAAAGAAGAATCGCCCTTGAAATAGATGGGTGGTATTCTTGTTTTGAGTAAGCCCCCCAGGCCCCAGGCCCAAGAAAAAAAAAAAGATAGGGCAGTGTGCAAGGCGCTTCTGGCATGTAAGATGGATATTCTAGGAAGAAGGGGGCTGTTGTGACCAGGGATGAGCTTTAGCTACGATTCAATGAGTCCGATGTTGGTAGGTGGGGATATGATTCCAAAGGCTATGGCAGGGCGGGCTACATGAATTTAGAAATAAAAAAGAAACTTCCAACTTCACCTCTACGAAATGGTCAACAGCTAAACTCTTGGGTGAGACCACGGTAAACCCCACAGCAAGTCTCAGTCAGTCAACGGTCCTTGACTCATCATATCTCTTATACGGCCTACAGATAAGCTAATAAACGATTGTGGGAACCTTTCAATGGTGTCTTGGTACTTGAGATAGAATCCCATGTTACTAAGTCAAGTAATAGGGAAGTCAAAGGAAGCTCAACAAGAAGCCACTCCCTCTTCAAAGGATTAACAACGCAAGCCTGCATACATTGGTTGTTCTTCCGTCCCTCCGCTATAGCCAGCCATTCAAGAAGTGAAACTTTTCCATCCCCCTTTATTGGCTAACCACGTGAACCACATCTGACTCAATGAAGAGGCCCGAAGGAGCCTTATGCACTTGTACAATGCTCAAGTTAGTGCTCTAGTCAACGAGTAGGATAGAGCCTTGACTTTCTATTATATTAAGTAAAGTGTGCCATATATATTGAGGGAAGGGAAAAAGGGGTTTCTTTCCTTGCCCGATGGTAGAGGTCGATCCCCTATCACCTTCGGTGCCTCATTGTGGTCCTTCTCTTTAGCTTTTCCTCAGCCTTTAGAACTAGTTGATAGGCCACTTTCCACTTCCGATGCATCGAGATTTCATCTTGGATTTCTAACCTCAAGGTTCTTCGGAAACGAGATCAATCGGAGGATCGGACCCGGAATCAAGGAATTGTATCAATGGATCGAGATAATGGGGCCTAGCTTGCCCTTTCTCTTGTTCGGATACAGCTACTGCGGATTGAGTAGCACATGAGGGTTCAGAATTAAATAATGAACCAAGTAGAAAGAGGATTACGCCAATGGGGGTTCTAGTCTATCGCCCATGCATGGTATAAGATTTCTAATGATTACGACCAAGAAGAACCTCGTACAATAAAGAATCTGGATTGGCACCTTTCTCAAGCCGTCGCTCAAAGAGGAAAGAACGGGAGCTTGCGCGATCGCTCGAAGAAATCAAACCTTTATTTCGTCGATTCGTCGACTAGTAATTCCTATGTTCTTTTCCTTTTTGGTTCTACATTTTTTCTTTCAATATTATAGAGCTTTTGTTCCTGAGGACAAGTGCAACTCCTCCGGAGGTAGTTTCCTTTGGACGAAGCTCTTTCCTCATGAGCTTTATGATTACTCCTTGGGCATACGGATTAAGACTTTTATTTGGTAGGTAACATTGCCGAAACGTATCATCAGATTTGACTACTTCCATTATCGCGGAAATATTCCCCCATGGCACACCCTGAATATGGGGCCAGAAATTGCAGAGGAGCAGGATCCGAAGCAGTGGCTGCTACAAGAATGGAATATTCCAAAGCATTCGCTTCTGAAAGAATTTGAACTAATTGTGCCACAGTTGAGCGTTTCTGTCCAATCGCTACATAGACACAATACAATGTCTAACTCTCAGAGGTGGCCCTTAAGTTCATTTGCTTTTGGTTTAATATGGTATCGATAGCAATAGCTGTTTTTCCAGTTTTTCGATCCCCGATTATAAGTTCTCGTTGACCACGACCTATAGGAACCAGGCTATCTACCGCTTTTAACCCTGTTTGCATAGGCTCGTGCACAGATTTACGCCGGGTTGGCCTTAAAGGGTTGATTGTGGAAATCCACAATCTCTTCTGCCTTCGGCTTATTAGGCTGATTGTAGAGAGATATCTGATCGGATCTGTCTTCCATTTTTAAGTTTCACTCAGACGTAACTCCGATGTGAGGCAGTGTCACACCAAATACCCAAGAAGCGAAGGATTCAAGGTAGCCGTACTGGAGCTGGATTTCATCCTTTTCAGGTACTGTTTAGCCTGTTCGGTCAGGAGTTGGCCGAGACCTAGACACAAATCATGTGTGGTCCCGGTTTTCGATTCCCCGATCCGACGGGAAAAGAGGCGCGCGCCTTCGTGTTTCGCTTGACAAAGGTCAGCTTGACGGTTACTACTTTTCGTGGCTTGTTCACACTGACCCATCATATGGTCGTGTGGCTTGCCGCGAAAGGGCTTTATCCCGGGAAAGGTTTATGGGATTACACGATCTTAGGCGATGATACAGTAATCGCTGATTCGGCTGTAGCCACACTTGTACAATGCTCAAGTTAAGGCTCTGGTCAATGAGTAGGATGGAGCCTTGACTTTCTATTATATTAAGTAAAGCATGCCATATATATTGAGGGAATGGAAAAAGGGTCTCTTTCCTCTCCCGATGGTAGAGGTCGATCCCCTATCACCTTCGGTGCCTCCTTGTGGTCCTTCTCTTTAGCTTTTCCTCGGCCTTTAGAACTAGTTGATAGGACACTTTTCACATCCGATGCATCGAGATTTCATCTTGGATTTCTAACCTCAAGCCCTATCAAGTAAGGGATTCCTCGTCGGATTCGTTCAAGCCATTGCGAATAAACAATTGGTAGAACTCCGCAACTTGTTAGGAGTAGGGGCTTTCTTGTACGCTTCTCTCCCCCTATCCTTTAAAGGGAAGTAAACCCTTTGGAACAAGCTTTGGGTCTAATCGGAGGGTAGAGAAATATCCCTGCAACCTCGATCGGTCCCATGTACTTCCCTTTGCCTTTCCGCTCACGCCTTGCTTGGACTTGATCCCACCAAATTGAGGCATGACCCGTGCTCAGGAATTTCATTTTCGCACACCTCGGATAGTTCTTTCCAATCAAAGAACTTCTCCACACTACCTAGCCGATCAAGAAAGTCCTCGGGATGCAATCGGCCATGGAAATCGGGAACGTCCACTTTGATCCCACGATCTCCTTGATCTCGATGCCCTTCTAAGGCCCAGATCAAGCGCTTCCTTATCATTAAAAAAATAGAAATTTGTTCTTCTTCTTTTCTTCTTCATGAATAGTTCTTTGATCATGTGAGTGGATCTAGTCAATCAAATTGGAATGGAATCGGAGGTCTTGAACTCGAGTTTGTGAGATACTTTTACTGCCACCCTAGCTCTTTAATTTAAGCCCTTTTATTGCCCTAAAAAGAAGACCCGACTTCCTCTTCTTTTTACGAATCCAGCATGCGAAAATCCTTTCTTCTCTTGACTTGAGTGATTGCTTGAGTTAAGCCTTCTTGACTTTTGAGTCCCTATTTGAAGCCCTTGGATGATCTTGCGGGCCTTAGTACAACGGATTCCATAGGCTTTTCCCG
This sequence comes from Acer negundo, assembly GCA_035582765.1. Lineage (NCBI taxonomy): Eukaryota > Viridiplantae > Streptophyta > Magnoliopsida > Sapindales > Sapindaceae > Acer > Acer negundo. The sequence continues at coordinate 9,238,576 of CM069233.1, forward strand.
TGCTCTTCCGAAAGAAGCATCTGGAAATGACTTGTCATGGGCTTATGCGATGAAGAACGATTTGCTCGGGAAAATGTCTTGTGCTTATTAGGGTCGCTCAATTTCCCAAGACTAGAGAAGGGGATTTTCCTACAAAAGATGAAAAGTGTTTAGCTTCAAATGGGATGACTTGTTTACTTCCTTTGAGCCCCATATACACCGTCACCTCTTTTTCGACTGCTAAAGATTCAAAACAAAAAGTAATCTTTATTCTCAGGATGATTCTCCACCTTTCTATCAGTTGCAAGATGAAGAACATGCTTTAGCTTTTAGGTAAAAAAGAAGTGTGTGTGCTATAATTACCGAAGGCTTAGGCTTCTATAGGACCAGCTGAACATGAGGGACCCCTTTCAAAGATAGGGGTGTTAAGGAACCCACTTATGATCTTCGCTTTTAGGCCAGGTTGAAACAAGCAAAAAAGAAGGGCTTTTGATCACCTTTCTCAGGTTTCTTATGAATATCGGATCGTTGCAGGCTTAGCTTCATGAAAAAAGTTCTCTTGGGAGGCCAACTAATAAGCGAGGATCGACGATGTTGAAAACTAAGGGATATAAGAAAATGGGATTTCAGCAACGAGAATGGCAATTGGTAGGTCACCGGGTTATTCAAATAAGTTGTGTTTTCTGTGGTTTTCCCATGTTACAACTTCTGTACCAATTCGGTCGATCCGGAATGGATCGATTAAACATTCCATTAGGGAGCCTGGTCTTGACTCTTCTGTGTGGTATTCATTCTCGTTCGGCTCTTGGAATCACTTCCAGCAGTGGTTGGAACAGCTCGCAAAATCCAACCACTTCACCTACTTTATTGCCCCCAACCGTTTCTCGTACCTCTATTGAAACAGAATGGTTTCATGTTCTTTCATCGATTGGTTATTCCTCTCCGTTCGTATCTCTTTTTCCAATTTCGGTCTCGATTAGTTTATAAGATTGAATGGCCAATTCTCCTCCGGACCCTCGATTCGATTGTTTTCCAAGAATGTTGAGCCGGGTATGTAAGCCATGTAGCTTGGATTCAAAGAAGGGCTTTCGGTTTTTTGCACCCAGTTTTGGTCTTGCAGCTATTTAAATAATAATATAATATTCTATTATTGAAATCTTATTCTTATTCATTTTCACGGGATCCGGAGTTTTTCGAGAAAAGGTCATATCCTTCAATATCATGATTGGGTCGACCAGGCCAGATCATGAGTAAATAGAAAATCGAAAACGTACATAGCTGTTCCAGCTGAAATACTTGGAATAATTCTACCACTTCTACTAGGAGTAGCCTTTTTAGTGCTAGCTGAACGTAAAGTAATGGCTTTTGTGCAACGTCGAAAGGGTCCTGATGTTGTGGGATCGTTCGGATTGTTACAACCTCTAGTAGATGGTTCGAAATTGATTCTAAAAGAACCTATTTCACCGAGTAGTGCTAATTTCTCCCTTTTTAGAATGGCTCCAATGGCTACATTTATGTTAAGTCTGGTCGCTCGGGCCATTGTACCTTTTGATTATGGTATGGTATTGTCAGATTCGAACATAGGGCTACTTTATTTGTTTGCCATATCTTCGCTAGGTGTTTATGGAATTATTACAGCAGGTCGGTCTAGTAATTAGGGGGCGGCCGTTCTATCGCCTATGAGACTAGCGAATCCCCAGTTGAATGGCTACAGTTCCGGGACTCAAATGTGTCTGGAGTCGCCAGGTGAGACATTCAGTTCACGAACCGGAGACCTATCTCCACAGCAAGTTCCTCACCTCAATTTGACCTAGTTCGTCACCGTCACGCTTTGGATATCGCCACCGGGATTGTTGAGGCCCCATGAAGACGGCTCTGCTCTTCTTCACTGGGAAGACGCGGTACTCATTAGCGAGCGTCTGGTGACCAACGATTCCTGATTCTCTTGCCTTTTTGCCATAGTCTACACTTGTCCGCCCAAATGGTCGACCTTACCATCAAGTTGGGTCACTCGATCCTTGAGTGTTTCCTTAGCAACAGCCAAACCCTTATCTTTGTCCGCTCGATCTGCTCTTGTTCCTGTAGAGGAATGTGGAACAAGGATTCTTACTCACAAGCAAGTATAGAACGGAATGCCTCTTGCTTGGTCTCTTCCTTATAATCTAAGCAAGTAAACTACCTTGCCACTATCATTTCAATCCGCTACTTCCATGATCAATGTGGCAGGGTAAGTTTCCTTACAAGTAAGCAAGTAAACTCTCTTATATTATAATAGAAGCAAGTAAACTACCTTGCTCGGTATCAGGTATAGTCTGCTTTGCTCACTCACAAGGGCTGGAGGGCAAGATAAGAATGGTATGGTAAGACCCAGTTCCATGTGGCAAGGTATGGTTTCTCACTCTAGCTAGGGAGAAGTTGTTGGATGCAGTGACAGAGCAATCGGGATCCTACTTTGTCATCGATCCAATCCCTACCTCTCTTTGTCTCTATCAATCACATACATAAGAAGAGAGCTTCAAGAGAAACGGTTGGCAGGTTTTCTCCCAGAGTTATTTCTAAAGTGTTGATTCCAGGATAAATAAACCTAGGAATGTCCTAGAATAGCAAACAAATAAGTCGCCTCTCATTCAATTCAGGTGTATCGACTTCTTGCTAGACAAACAGAGCTTCTATCGTGAGTTTCCTACCCTTTCGTGGGTGACATTTGGAGGTCCAAACTCTTCAATTCCTAGTTACAGAGTCTTTCTCTTGAGCATATACGACTTGGAACTTAACCTCGATCCCAATTCTTTACCATAGAGAAGGGGAAGATCTCTTTTTTGGGAAAGCTTTTCACCCGGATGAGCGGAAATTGCTCGTTGATTGATCCCAGGTATTCCTTGCCGTTTCTTTCCATATTCCGGTATTCTCGCGAAGTCCTTACTTCCTGAAAGCGGCGCCTTTCCGCCCTTTCCTCGTCGGCAATCCCAATCACTTGCTGAGACAAGCTCTCCTTCTATTTTTGCACTGCTTCCGGTTGATGGCTATTATGCCTCTTTCTGCTATTTTGACTTCTTCGACTCGTCTTCCAACTCAAACTCAAACTCATAAGCCAAGACTCCTATTCCGGGTAGTGTTTTTTAGAGTCCTTTGCTCTTTACAAACCCCTGACTCGTTCATTTACTCGTTTGGATTCAGTCTCGTTCGGTTGTTGATCAGTTCATCGGTAGTTGGTTAGATAGTCGTGGTTAGGTTATTCACTTGGAGTTGCTTGGTCACTTCCTAGTATTATTCCGCCTTTCGGGTGTTGGGTAGTTGCTCGGGTGGTGTATTGTATTGTGGTTGGTTGCATTAGTTGATTCACTCCTTCCTCAGCATTCGTCGATTGGTGGCGTAGGAAAGGGGCATTCGACCACGGGCAAAGATGTCGATGCAATTCATTTTTCAAGTTCTGAATTCAAGGTAGAGGGGTTGCCTGATTCACTAGTCTTTCTTCCAGACTCATCGGTAGGGTGGTTGGCATTATCTTTGCCCATGCCTTAAGGGTAAGGGCTGGACCCAATCACCATCCCTGAATAGGCAGACATGATGGACAATCTAAATTATTGCCCTTACCACAGACTTCTGGGTCACACTCTCGAGATCTGCTACACTTTGAAGCTTTAAGTCGTGGATCCAGAACAAAATCAATCAGGGGAACATTGTCCTTGCTCCAAATTTCGGTGCTGCCGTGCCACGAGGCACGACCATAAAAGTAATAAAAAAGAAAAAGGGTGGGGAAGGAGAGCTTCTTCCTCAACGAAGAGTCTCAACTCGACTGAAACAAGTGGTTAATTTACGTAAGCTATAGCTCTTTCATAGAGAAAAGGTTCCCGAAACTTGTGTATGGTTGGTACCGCTCCCGAGCCATTCCCTTATCTACAACTAGGTTACACTAACGATTATACTGAACGGGTCGATCCACCCCTCCCGTTTGTTTTAGCTACTTATCCTAAGGAGAACCAGGATCAAAGGCCAATGGAGGACCATCAGAGCCAGAGGCAGTCGCAGTAACAGCAAGTGATGAATCGGGGAGTGGCGCAGCAACAGAAGCAGAAGAGGGCGACGAGACGTCACAAGAGAAGTAGACGTAGCGCCAGTCATTGGTAAGGAGAGAGATATGACAGGCCCAGAATACGGGGGCAAATAAACCGAATCAGGTAAGGTCCGAGTGGACGGCTGTGCAGAAGAGCCTAGGCGGTCCATAAACTATCGAGAGAGAGTAGCTGGGTCCGTAGAAGGTGGTGAGCGAGGGTGGACACCGGAAGAGAGTCTCGTCAAAAACAACATAACATGACGAGAGGTATAAACTCGGGCCGTGGAGGGATCTAAGCAACGGTAGTCTGGGTATGAAGGTATTTTGAAATCTAACTTAGAGAGGTAGAATATCATGTAGATAAATAAGAGTAAGAAAGGTGGCGTTATCACTTGTTCAAGAGCGGGATAATTAGAGCATGCAGCCGATAATGGAGACAGAGATATGGAAGGTGTGCAGTGAGGTCTTTTGTAACTAAATTTTTCAGCAAAATAAAAATAAGAGTTGTAAACAAGTGAGATAGGCCCGAAAGGGGGCAGGTGAAGTCTGCAGCTTGTCGTACAACTTAAAGATAAAACCGTAATGAAAGATGTGTACACGTCTCCGTCCACGGCTGGTACTTAATGGTACAAGAGGTGGCGACAAAGGGTACTGGAGAGGGAGACTGTAATCCGAGACTGCTTTGATGTACCACTCTAGATGTTTCAACCATAGCTCGAGCCACGGCTTGAAAACCATGCGCTCGAGCATGTCTTCACCCATATTTCCAGGATAAAAGGTCCTCAGCCCTTCCATTTCCTTATCATGAAATTGTTTATGCTCCTTCTCCAGAAGGAGCATGCCAAACTCATAGCACGTCAACACTCCTCTCTCCGGGAATGTTAACTAGAACTCGACTGGCAATGGATATATGCCCGAAGGGGCATGCATTAAAAGGTAATGACGTCGTAGACTCCATTATAGGTCATTCGGAAAGGCTCCGTATAGTTCTATTTTAGGGCGTAACATTGCCCTCGACTGACCGAAAAAATGAGTTCCAGAGACCAAAATCCAAACAGATCAATCTTGTTGAGAGAGACTGCCCAAGGAAAGAAAAAGGTGACTTCCAGATCAAAGATAATAAATAAAATTGAAACAAAATAAAATCGTATATCGAAACGACTTCTGGCATCACCGAAAGGATCGAAACCACATTCGTAGGCCGACAATTTTTCTGGATAGGTCGAACTATTAGAATAAAATAAAAAAGGAAGACCGAGTAAGATCAAAGAAACTAGCAGACTCATCACTAAATAGATAAAAATAGGTGCAAATTCTAACATCACCACAGCCCACTTTCTTCTCTCGCTCCTTGCTCGCGGAGCGGCATACCAGAAAAAAAAAGAAAAAGATTGGAATCGATGACTGAAGCCTCTTTCTTAGGGCCTTTAAAGATCCTTACTACAGTAGTGTCGTAAGTCCAACCCCGTAGG